>CM067373.1:53505033-53886254 GCA_034401795.1 Chaetoderma sp. LZ-2023a
ACATGCTATATTTTGATTGGCCCATGGTGGCCATGGTTTTTTTTACGGTTCAAATTCCCTTCAACAAACTTTAATGGCCCTTAGTCCCTGATCATATCTGCCAAATTTCGACCAGACACGTTCAGCCATTCTGGAGCAGTCGTTTTGGCTAAACCTAGGTCAACCAAGATGGCCACCGACCCATTTAACCAATCAAGTTCCCTTGAACAAACTTGGTTCAGCTCTTGCCCTAGAACATATTTCATGAGTTTTACATCAATTCCCCTGGCAGTTTCAGACAAGATTTTTTAAAGACATTTCCTAAAATTGGCCGAAATCCAAGCTGGCCACCAGCCAAATTGGCTGATCGGCTTCGTTTGAACCAACTTGGATCCCTATGCCCTAAGGATGCTTCCTGCCAAAAATAATTGAAATCGGGCCCGTGGTTCTTGAGAAGTCATTTAAAGGAAAACTTGATGGACAGACGACAGACAGTCGCCATGGCATAAGCTCACTTGGCCTTTCAGGCCAGGTGAGCTAACAATGCTGAAGGTCTCGTGTCATAAATGGCTGTGAAAAAATGTTACATGTTCAAAATTTACAATTTTTCTACAAATCAATCAAGTATCAAAGACCTTTCAGAAAATGTAATCCAAATTTATGAATCAAGTGTATTCAACAAGATATTAGCAATTAAATGGTCTTAATTAACTAGAAAATGAATTAGAATGGCTGAAACTTTTCTTTCTTTTCTCAAAACTGACCTTCGTTCTTCAAAATGACATAACTTTCATTTCCATCCATTTTGAGTTTGGTTTGTGGCATAATGAAGAGTTGAGGGCTCTTCTCATGAGACCCTTAATGTTTCATTTCCTGTATTCTATCTGCTTTTGCACTGTCCAAAAATTACCACTTTTCCATGAAAATAAAAGTCTAAAAACACTCGCAGTTGCTTTCAAGTATGAGACATCTTGCCTGGCATTCACATTTTATGCTGTTCACGAATGAATGACAAAGCAAACTACTGACACATTATGACAGCTTAAAGGGTGGCTATTGCACACATGATGCCCTCATGGTCTTGACAGGCATGAGAATGGTCTAAAGAAAAAGAGGAAATGTCAGAGAAAAAGGAGGAATGTTACCTAGACTACGAAAAAACACATTTGTTTTGGGCCTTTTAGACAGAATTGGCAACTTTTTATCTTTCAAAATGTTTTGAAGATGAAATCAGCAGAAAAGAGGAAAATTCCCATCCCTGACAGAAGCAACCTTTCCTGATTGGTTTTACATAATCATAATAGAACCCCATCAAAATGTTTGTTCCAGCATAAAAATGAATGGCCAGAATAAGATTGTCTGCTAGAGGACAGGAAATAAAAGTCACTCAGTGACTCCACATTATGTCTAACAGCAACTCCAGGGCTGCAAATATAATTTCATACATTGGATTATTGATTTATTGATAAGGGAGTGTGAGCTGTATCCGGTTCTGCATCGTCTGGATTATCTGACATAACTGATTGGCTATTCGAGTCTGAGAATTTCACAAGTTTGAAAGTTTCAACATAATCTTCACTTTCACACCTCGCAATCTCCACTAACACAGTTTAGACAGTAACAGTAATTGAGTCTGGTATTCAGTGTTCCATCTTCATTCACTGAAGGTACTGAATGCAGTTTCTGTGTCCCCTTTATGGTAAAATAATTTGCAATGTCATACACCTCTACGGCACTGTGAATTGTTATATTGCTATCACATATAACTGCCCATTAATTAGCCTTTGTTTTAAAAAAAACACCATGGAGTCCACCTCACCCTTTCCATGTCCACTGCCTGAATAATTCTTGATGACCTTCACGCTAGCCAAATCCAATTCACTATGCGAATTGTCTCTAAAGCAGTTGCCACTCTTGTATTGGCTAGCGGTCATCTGTGCGCTGGTGTAGAACTGAAATTTCACAACCTAACCTTTGAAGTTCAGGCAAAAGAACATTCTGCACAGTGGTTTATGAAATTACGGTCATGAGAAATTGAATCAAAAATGACCAGCCAGTGCTCCTTAACATGGTTATTTTCTACCTGATCTTCCCTGAAGGACGACCGAGTTACAACTATAGAATGTATCGTAATCTGCCTTTTTTGCCCAATGTTGGGCTTGAATTTCCTCCTGGTATGTCGCTTAATAATTTTTGGAGAAATCCATCTCTACTGCACCTTCATGTGCTGGAAGGTTTCTATTATATGTCACTGTTTATATTGCAATCTGGATAAATGGTATGGAAAGCTTTCCAAGAATTTCAGGTGGTCAATCAAATCCTTTGGAGTCACCATTTTGACAAGGTCAATATGTTTACCGTAAGCATGATACCTTTCTTGCTGGCAGCCTCACACCTCTACATAATTTGAACCATGTAACTAAACTTTCATGTTTGAAGCCCACATTCTTCACATTCCTGCTTCAGATGTAGTTTAACTAGGGAATCCAGTTATCATTGTTACTAAAAAATACTGATTTCCTATACATCCGGCCAGCATCAACTGCTTTTCTTTTTTCTCAACTGGTCTGAATGAATTTTAGTATTTCAAGCACGAAAAATGACTGCGTACATGAAAATTGATGCGAACCAAAAAATTCTATTGGCCTGACCGTGACCGTGACTATATGACTTCGTGTTTTGGGTCACCGCTAACGACATCTAGTGGCTGATGTTTGAATCAAAAGGACACTGATTCTAGCAGTACTGTTAATAGTATGGTTTCTCCGCTTCCTCCACCATCTCCGGGTCCACCCATGACTAGTTTTGTTTATTATGCCCTAGATTTTTTTCACTGAACAGAATCCTACAGGAATGGTTTCATTTGAAAGAGAACATGTTTAGCAACAAAATGATATATAACATCGCTTGCTAGATAAACTACATCTGGAGAAAATCAAACTTGTATTGACATAAAAAGTCCAGAGCGAAACAAATACATCAACTTTAACACGGCTATTTTGTGACAGACTACCCGAAACAAAAAAACAAAAATCTGTTCATATTCGGTTATTTATATTTTATAAGCGGTTTTGAAACTGCCAATGTGTGATATTAGTTTTCAGCATGGTATCGGTATATCGCGCAGCCCTAGCAAGAGTAGCGCTTTAAATGATTTTCCGCCATTTTTCGCACAATTCAAGATGGTCACGGAAAAAAATTGAACAATCAGAAATTTTGGATACAATTTCTGAAGCCTCGCCACATCGGGTCCTTTCAACCAAATTAAGTTGAACTCTGCCACGCGGTTAATTAGGAGTAGCGTTGAGACAATTTCCGGTAAATTTGTCATATAACCTAAGATTTTCACCCTAAAAATTTACCAATAAAAAATCTTGTACATACAAGTTTTGAAGCCTTCATCCATAGGGTCCTTCTAGCTAGATTAGGCTGAACTCCACCATGACTAAATGAGGGGTAGCGTTTTGATCATTTCCGTTATATTTTTCATAAAATCTAAGATTTTCATCTAAAAAATTGAACAATCCAACTTCTGTATATAAGTTCTTAAACCTACAGCCATAGGGTCCTTCTAGCGAAATTAGGTTGAAATCCAACAAGCAGTTAATAAGTAGCGTTTTAAAGCAAGGTTGGTGGCTGGAGGGGCAGTGGCCATGGCATAAGTTCACTTGGCCATTCTGGCCAGCTGATCTAATAATGATTAGGTTCTGGTATTCAGTTAGTCACTAGTTTGTCTCATGATTTGTGTCCATTGGAATGGTTAGGTAATAGTATCCAGCGTTAATATGCAGGTTACTAGGTGCCAGTTACGTAAACACAAATAAAATCTCATTTCAACGTGACACGTAAACCTGAAATAAAACATTTAATCAAATCATTATAGAATTTTTAATATGCATTTAGTATTCTGTCTCTTACTATCTATCTATATCTATATATATATATATAACAAGTCCATAGTAGCATTATCTACTCACATATAGGATACATGCTGTGCTAAAGCACCAATCTCTGTCTTTATCACTAGCAAAATCATCAATAGGGCAATATACAAGTTTTATGCAATGGCATGAAATATATTTATTATTGCATAAATACTATGACGACAATAAATGGCTGTCAATTTTAATAATAATCCTATATTATGTCCTCAAATCATACCCCTTATTTACATATTACACACATATTCTAAATCAAGGATAGCTATTTATCTATGCAGATAGAACATAGTAATGTTCTTAATCAAGTAGCAGCGTTAACAATAGCACAGTAACCTGAGATTACCAGAGCTGTCAATATATTCACAGAATAAGCTCAGAATTTAGGCTCCCACACCTATAGATCATGTGCATTAGAAGTCAGACTACCAATAACATCATTATTAGAAATAATGATTTCCCGATACAGTTATCTTGAGTTGTAAGATAAATTACTTTTTAAATCATTTATCCCCCTTTAACGATACTGCATTAAGGCATCTTGAGGGCCACCCATCTTCACAGACAATCACCACTAAATCCCTATTTATTACATCTCTTCATAATCCTGCTGGATTTTTTTATGTCAATAACTTATCACTTACGATCATCGCGGAACCGTTTGTGCGGCGGTGGGAGAGCATCTCGTCCCTCTTTAACATACGTTTCTATCAGTGTAGTAGATTCCTCCTTATCAAGCTCGACGAACTCTACACTGTCAAACAGCTGACCTTCCTCCGGAATTGTGTAGTTCGCTAAAGAAAACAAAAGAAGATTCTTAACATTTGCTGCTTCATTAACGCAAGAGACAGATGTCTAGCTTATTTATTAAACCAGACCAGGTTTCTCTTGCCTACAGAAAGAGTAGTAATTTGGAAGGAGGGGGCACCCAAGGGAAGGAATTATTGCAGACCTATTGTGAGGAATTGCTCGACCAAAATAAGACAAGCTGTTGTAAAATAAACGCAACAAGGCACTTAGATATTTGTGCTTGTGCAGATTCCAGCGAGGCGATTTCGCTGCCTACCTTTCATTTCAAGTACGGCCTTTTCAGGCACTTCTTTTCCTTCCTCGTCTTCTCTCTGCTCCGTTCTCGTTTTCAAGTCTTCGTCAGTGGGACATACGACAATTGCCTTGCGTTGAAAACCCTCAAAAGGCTGCATTTTACGTCGGCGGGCTGATGCATACACATTTGTCTAGCGGGATGGATATATAAAAGATTATTAACTGATATTCAAGTCAGCCGCATCATTGTGGTAGCCACGCCGATACAAAGTAATGGTGACAAAATGCTCTCAATTGCTGGGCTATTCAATACGTAGCCAATCAAAATCTGCAATATACTTCAAAAATTAGAAATGTGATCATTCTATGTCGAGTTGCTGAAAGAAATTCAATGAGGCAGCAAACAGTACAGAGCATAATGCAAACTACTTACCCATCTCCGGTGAATAACTGAAAACAATTGCTTAACCATCTACACCGCGATCAATATTATTATATCATTTCTCACTAAATACCATTGCACTGTCTCAATCTATTGCAATAAATCACTATACAATGTAAATATAGGAAATAAATTCTGTGATCATCACTGTCATTTGCAATGCTTCCATCCAATCTAGTATAAATGCCTAAAGAAATGTGCTGACAGCAGTAACTATATACATATCACGTGTGCAACGACAGTTGAGAAATCCTCATTGCATCATCCAGCGCCGTAAATAGCAACGATGACATCCAGTGGCCATCAAATAATGACGATCGATGTCCAGTACCCATCAAACAACAATGAAAACTAACACGTAAAATTCTTACATGCTTCACAAAGTTTGGATCCAATGTTTCTCATGCATATGTGAACTAATCCCAGACGTGTAAGAATCTATGTTGCTCAGCACTGTATTAGTATGTCAAACTAAAGATTTGTTGTCTACGAAAGCAAAAACACTCACCTGAGAAATCCAGGGAACATAAACAGAACTGGTAACACCAAAACCAATGCAGAAAGCAGAACAGATAACAAACAAGCATCACTTACCGTTGTGCCACTCACCGCAGCATAACATAGCGAGGATTCTTGTCCTGACCAAATCACTAGACTTACCATTATAACTAACGAATAGCCCTGGTTGGACAGATAGCTAGCTATCTGTCATTAGTATCACATGATATATATATATATATCTGTACACGTGATCCTCGGATGAAGCATTGCATGCTAGTTCTTTGCTCTTCACGTAATTATCTCGGACAGGGTTCATAGTCAAGCGCAAATTCAAGCACATTTAATGACCGTTGTAAACTTTTTTAAGTCTTCATACGTATCTTTCCAAATGTTTTAACATTTTCACTTATTTGTTAACCATTTAATGGTCAAGAAGGCCAAAACAAGCCTGCAGTGTTCTTGATAAAGAACCCTTTGCATTCCAAAGGAAAATCATTATTGAAAAATTATCACTGGAATTCTGTGATAAATTAATAACATCTCTTTCCCTGCAAATGGTCATTTATTAAGTAAATTTTTTACTTTTCTTTACAAATTTTGACCATGGCTCCGCCATTGTGAGAACCTGTATGTTCAATGTTCAGGCAATAAAATGTTCATAAAAGTAATTAGCTTTTTCAGACTTTATCAATCTAAGCACTTTTAAGTCAATATGTTATTTAATTAGCCCTTTAATACTCAAGACGGCAAATTGTGTCTTTGGCAGTGCTCTTCAGAAATGCCCATTTGCAGACCAAGAAGACTATTTTTGAAAATTTACCATTGCAAAGACTGGCTTGATAACCGAGCGAGTCATTCCAATGATCAATTTTCAAAAACAGTCTTCCCTTGGTTTGCAAATGGACATTTTCTATGATAAAATAAAAATTTTCACATACTATTTTCATTTGTAGACCAAGAGAAGACTAATTTTGAAATGTTAACACTAGAATGACTGGCTCGGTTATCGAGCCAGTTATTCCAGCGGTAAATTTTCAAAAATAGTCTTCTCTTGGTCTGCAAATGGACATTTCACCCGTTTTTGGCTGATATGAGTGTTAAAGGGTTAAGGCCTTTAAAACAATTCTAAATTCCATCATTTTGAAGGATTGCTATGAGCCCTGTCAGATTATGACAGTGATGATGATCAACAAATTATACTGCTGCTCAAGTAACATGCAATCATCTTCATTCTAATCATTTCATTTAAATATTGTGATACACTAATCTAACTCACTACCATTTTTTGCTACGTGTAAACTGATTATTCTGTATCACTGGTAACATAGTTAACATTGGATTGAATAACACTATATATATATATATATATATAACCTTTTCGTTTCTGAATTCCAGTGTCTCTCTTTGTTGGCTAATATTTACTTTCAACATGAGCTTACCTGATCAAGTATATAGTTCCGTCTTTTTGTCGCTGCGAGCTCAAACATCCTGTTTAGACAATCAGTTGACTTCTGTATGAGAACGTCCCATCGACCAGCATAGTTCTTACGACGTGGCAAGCCCATAACCTAAAACAACACTCAAAAGTTAATAACATACAAAGACGTAAAGCAGACATACATACAGGCAGATAAGGGACAATATTTGTGGATCCATTTTGGCGATCATGTCCCACTAACATAGCCACATTTTCTATGAGTTCAAATAAATCTTAAACAGTAATCCTAATTTTATCAGATTACGATGTGGGAAAATGAGCCATTTCATTGCTCTTCGAGTGAATGGCTAACAATTTCCAGCAATGAATAAAAGTTTCCAAGTATATTACATTAAGGTCCTGCCACTAACCATGCCTTATGTATGACCATTTGTCAAATTGCATAAATCTTCAGAACACCCACAGTACTTGGACAATCATTAGGTATATTCAAAAAAATTTCAATATTAAAAAACATACAATAACTTAGGCTACTAGGAATTTCGAGGGCTGAGTCTGTGAACACAACACTGTTATAGCTTCTAAAGCCATTTGAAATAAGCAGTTTTTATTCTAAGCAAACTTAGAGCTCCGTTTCTGATTTCATCCAAGTACTCCTTTTCAAGTATGACTCTGTTGTTTCTTTTTTCTTCTGATAGTGGCTGAATGGGAGACATTAGATACTTGATTTTGGGTGCACTGGTCGGCCCGTCCAAGTTCTAAGTTCTCTTACCCTTGAAGGCATCCTTGACAAGGTGTCACCAACAAAAAGAACTAATGACATTTTCTCATGGTTCATGTTGTTACTGATAACTTCATGGACTGAAATGTTTTCTTGAAAGCAAATTTAACAGATGTAAAGAGTAACTTGGGTCCGATTCCAATAGGTTAATACCTCATTGTACGCAATATACATAGGTTTTCAATAAAAATCCAGAACTGGCATCATGGAATTGGATTTCAGTGCTTCAGTCTTCTCCACTGCATACCTGTGTTTTCTTTTCACAAAGCAGTGGTGCACGAGAAATTTAAGCCCGAGAGAATAAATGTATCCATAAAGTTCATTTGCAACTCCATAAAGCTCATTTGCAACTCTACTTGTCAGCTCATACTTGACAGTCTGCGATTGCCTTCTTTTCGCATCATCTATGTGGCTGATGTAATGAAGAACCATTCATCCTGAGAAGATGCTATACATGTACTGTAAGAAATCATGATATTCAGCAGGTTTTATATGTTGTAGCTTTCATGAAATTCACAGAATCACATCCGGAGCAGCGGTTAGCTTATTTCAAGATATCAAACCAGAAGCTGGAACTTGGCAATACTGGAATTACTGAATTCTGTACGTCTAGTTCTGATGGCATAACAGATTAATAGGCAGACCCTAAGGAGTTTCAGAGCTTGAGTACATTTGGAAGATGGATCTCCACAAATTTAAATGCTACATGTACATAACATTTTTTTCAAGTCCATGAGTAAATAATACTTTTGCAGGTATGGTTTCACTGCCGCATTCCTGACTGTGACAACATTCAGAAGCAATTCTAATGCATGGCAACAATTATTTACTTAATTCTTTTGCAACATTTGCTATGCCTTCATCACAATATTCTAAGACTTCTCAAAGCCACACATTTCTTTCACGGACTTATTGGTAGTCTTCTTCCTATGATTTGTCTGTCGGTTCAAGATATTTTAAACTAAAAATGACCTGCGGTTACGAGGTGTAGATGTATCACGTCCATGTCACTTCTTTTTAAGCCTCGTCTTCTATTGCCTTTTTCTATCTTCATCTCTATGCAAATGCCTAGCCTTGTATTCTTCAGAGATTTTGTCCAACATTTGCAAACATGACTGCTTTTTGTTTCGGTGTCTTCCTACATCCCCTATAGTTAATCATTGTTTTATACTGTATTGTATATACAATCCTCCTGTTTTCAGTTTATCTCACCACATATACACAATGTACGGGTCGTTATCTAGGTTACTTAGTCTGCTACAATTTTCTGGCTGATGAACAATGTACATTAACTTCGAAAAAGTGAAATTTTTTAACTAGAGGTTAGAATCGAAAATTTCTTAGATATTTTAACTAAAGACACCACTTTAGGTTAGAATATATATCTCTGATCTCTTAATTATGTTTCAAAGAATGAATCTGATGTGCACTGTTGGTGGAATGGCTACAGTATTTATTATGCAGTATTTTATTGCTTGCCGCTTCGGATGGATTAGGTTACCAATTTCATTCAGAAGCGAAATAAGACCAGCCCTTGCCACACTGATGTCAATCTTCTATCTTTTACTGTGTCCATAGAAGAGAAACTGGTGTACATTTTTCAACAAATTTGGTGGACAATGTTGCAGACTATGACATCATCATCGTCCACCAAATTTGTTTAAAAATTAACACCAGTTCAATTTTTAATTTAATTTGAATATTTTAAATTTTGACATCATTTTTGCTAAGAGTTACGGGTTAGATTACCATTCCACGTAATTGATGCTTGTTGGACCAATTGTTTCTACGTACATTTTGCTGAAACTATTCAGCCAAAATTTGAACATTAATTTAACACGTAAATGGTAAAATCTGCCTATTGAAGGTCCATTTACAGGTTACGAGAAAACTCATTTTCAAAAATTTATCACTGGATTGACTGACTGGCTCAGTTATCGAGCCTGTCATTCCAGTGGTAAATTTTCAGAGCTTGTATTCTCTTGGCCTGCCAATGGACATTTTACAAGACCATAACTTAGGCTGGTTTTGGCCAGCATGACCATTAAAGGGTTGATAATAATTTATTAACTCGGGGTCTACAGATTAATTGGTTTTAGGGTGAAACGGGATAAATTCAGACTGAATGGTTAAAACTAACATTCAGAGGGTGTATGAATTGGCAAAACGTGCCACGATTGTTGTTGATAGACAAAGAGATGGATGCGATGTGATCACTCGGATGCGATGTGATCAGTACAGGTCAAATGTAAAAATATGTATTAAATAGCAAATGGCAAATAAAAACGCCCCATCCAAGTCTTACGAAACTGTGTGCCCTACCTCGGTGTAGCGTTATTAATAGGATTTGCCGCAGTCATCATTCATGTCATCTTCTGCCCTGGGATTTCGTGGCTACACATCCAATCAACACAGCTAATAGTTAGGGATGCCTGTATTTTGGTGGCACTATTAGCAAACCTACCCAAAGGGAAGCATCATAGACCTTCATAGCTATACACAGTGTTACTATCTTTTGATCACGATTTGGTGATCAGACATCTGTTGACAGATTGAAATTCTTATGTTGGCTTATTAGTTATCTATTGCAATAAAATACTGGTGTAATGTTTAAACCCTTTAATGGTGAAATTTGGTCAAGAAAATCAACCCATTTGCTTATTGAATGTCCATTTGCAGGCCAATCAGACTTTTTTTTTAATTTACCACTGGAATGACTGGCTCGGTTATCGAGCCAGGCATTCGTGGTAAGTTTTAAAAAATAGTCCTCTCTTGGCCTGCAAATGGACATTCCTCAAGACCACTGCCGAGGCTGGTTTTGGCCGCCTTGACCATTAATTCACTGTTGCTTGAAATCGGTCAAGGAGTAGTTGTCTTTCTACATGGATTTTATATAATTTTCTTTAGAAATTCCAATATGAATGCCAGAAAAATTGACCAATCAAATTTCTTTAGACAATTTTGAAAGTATATCACAATAGCATTCATCCTACCAGATTTGGTCAACATTGAATGAGCGGCTAAGGATTAAGTAGCCTATCATTTCCAAGCGAATTGTACCAATCATATTTCTATTTACAGGTTTGTAAGTGTATGATGATTGTCGTTCCAGCATGGATACAGTTAATGAGTGGTGTTTTAACCTATTTCCTGCACATTATTGGAAATCAATGATGGCCATAGAAAATCTCAGTATATAAGTTCTGAAGTCTGCTGTGCTAGTTGTTCCAGTCAATCTTGGTTGAAATCAGCCAAGTAGTTAAAGAGTAGTGCTTTAAATGATTTAATGGAAATTTTCAGAAATCTAAGATGGCATCTATAAATCCCATCTTGTTGCGAGAAAATGTCATATTTATCAAAAATTTAATGATTAAATAAAAATACACATATCTTCGCAGTAGTTGGGTAAAATTGAGCAGTGGCAAACTGTCATATGACTAACATGGTGCGAAAAAATACCATATGTACAACTTTCCGTGACAAAATATTTGTAGCAACTGTACTTTCCAACATAAGTTTCTTCACCAATCAAATTATTATAACCCTTTTGAAAATTGGTTTACTTTACCAAGACAGCGCTTGCTCACAATACTTACCTTTCGAGTTCCAGCTGTCAAAATATCTGCTGTGATCACATTTTGAAATTACAGCTGGAGCAAATGTTATCATATTGACCTATATAAGTGACATCTTTACCCTACCCTGGGTCCATACTCAATGACTGCAACAAGAGGCCAGTGCAAATCATGTTCCCGACTCAATGCATAAATATGGTGTAAGTCTAAAAAGCACCTACATTAGGCGGCCTGTGTCGTTCACATGGAGCACTGTGCATTTTTGTCAAAATTGTTGGTGGGTGGTTTAGGAGTAGTCATTTAAATGAGTTTGCGGACATTTTTCAAGTCCAATATGGCCACCAAACAAGCTACATTTTGATTGGTTCACTTCTGACTACGCTCTTTCCCGTGAACTAACTTTAATGGCACTCAGTGCCTAATCATATCTCCCAAATTTCGGCCCAATCTGCTCAGTGGTTCTGGAGTTGTTTTGGCAAAAAATAGGTTATCCAAGATCGCCGTCAAAACATTTGGCCAATCAAGTTCCCTTGAACAAACTTGGTGCAGCTCTTGTCCTAGATGATATTTCATGCGTTTTGAATTGGTCCCCAAAACGGTTTTGGAGAAGATCTATAAAGACATTTCAAAAAATCGACCAAAATCCAAGATGTCGCGAAAAACATTTTAAATTTCCCATTGCTTGAGTATGGGAGATTTTGGCGGTTAAATGATCCAAGATGGTCGCTAAACCGTTTATCCGACAGTCTCGAAAATGGCAAATTTGAAATTACAATACGCATAAACATACATAAAACCAATTTCTGCCTCAAAATCAATCAAATAAAAAAATCCAATATGGCCGCCAAACACGCTATATATTGATAGTCCCATAGCGGCCAGGTTTTTTTTATGGCCCATAGTCCCTAATCATATATTATAAATTTTTGCCTGATAGTTTCAGCGGTTCTGGGGAAGAAGTTGTTTTTTTTGCGAAAATGAGGTCATCCAAGATGGTCGCTGAAACATTTGGTCAATCAAGTTCCCTTGAACAAACTTGAGTGAGCTCGTGCCCTAGATCATATTACATGAGGTCTGAATTGACCCCTCAAACAGGTTTAAAGAAGATTTTTCAGAGATTTCTAAAAATTGGCTGAAATCCAAGATGGCCGGCCACCTATGGCATAAGGATGCTTCCTGCCAAATATAATTCAAATCGGCCCAGTAGTTCTCGAGAAGACATTTTAAATTTCCCATTGCTTTAATATGGGCGCTTTTGGCAAGAAAATGATCCAAGATGGCTGCCAAACCGTTTATCCAACAGTTTCGAAAATTGCAAATTTGAGATCAAAATACCCAAAAACCTATATAAAACAAATTTCGGCCTCAAAATCCATCAAATAAAAAAATCAAATATGGCTGCAAAACACTATATTTTGATTGGTCCACCGCGGCCATGTTTTTTTAGGAATCAATTTCTCTTAAACAAAAATTAATCGCCCTTAGTTGCTAATTATATATTACAAATTTCGGCCTGATCGCTTCAGTGGTTCTAGGGAAGTTGTTTTTGTTAAAACTAGGTCATCCAAGATGGCCGCTGAACCATTTGGTCAATCAAGCTCCCTTGAACAAACTTGATTTAGCTCTTACCCTAAATCAGATTTCGTGAGTTCTGAATCGATCCCTCAAACGGTTTGGGGGAGAATTTTAGACATTCCCAGAAATTGGCCGAAATCCAAGCCGGTCGCCAGCCAATTGAGTTCGTTTGAACAAAGTTGAATCTCTATGCCTTAAGGATGCTTCACGCCAAATATAATTGAAATTGGCCCAGTAGTTCTCGAGAAGACATTTTAAATTTCCCATTGCTTTAGTATGGGAGCTTTTGGCGGGAAAATGATCCAAGATGGACGCCAAACCGTTTATCCTAGTTTCAAAAATTGCAAATTTGAGATCAGAATACTCAAAAACCTATATACAACCAATTTCGGTCGCAAAATCCATCAAATAAAGAAATCCAATACAGCCGCCAAACATGCTATATTTCGATTGGCCCACGGCAACCATGTTTTCTGACGGATCAACTTCTCTTGAACAAACTTTACTGGCCCTTAGTCCCTAATCATATCTGGCAAATTTCGGCCTGATCCCTTCACTAGTTCTGGAGAAGTTATTTTCGCTAAAACTAGGCCAACCAAGACGGCCGCCGAACTATTTGACCAATTAAGTTCCCTCGAACAAAGTTGGTTGAGCTCTTGCCCTAGATCATATTTCATGAGGTTTCCTTCAACCCCTCAAGCGGTTTCGGAGAAGATTTTTAGACGTTTCTAAAAATCGGCCAAAATCCAAGATGGCCACCAGCCTAATTGACCGATCGGCTTCATTTGAACAAACTTGGATCCCTATGCCCTAAGGATGCTTCCTGCCAAAATATAATTGAAATTGGCCCAGCGGTTCTTGAGAAGAAGTCATTTAAAGGAAAAGTTGACGGACGGACGACATAAGATCACTTGGCCTTTCAGGTCAGGTGAGCTAAAAATAGTTTCGTTCCCTGTAAACCTCCTTGGTGAGTTTTCTTTTTTTTTCACTTGGCCCCCGAATAAGAATTTTTTTCTACCCAGCAAAAATGCTAGTATGTCAAATTTCAATGTTTTTAAGGCCATTTGTAATGCAATGTGAATCTAGCTAAATATCTGAACAAATATTCATGACCTTTTTAAAACAAGCATTCTGTACAATACATGTCCACTAGCTAGTGATATAAATCTTTATAGATTGACAGTAAAAAGTGCGCCAAACTAATATTTTTCATATTTCATAAGTCGAAAGGGGCCATAACTCCATGAAAAATTGAAGAAATGTCTGACACTTGGAACTTGCTCCGTAACACACACACACACACACACACCCATACCAAAAAATATGCGCTAATAATTTCTAAGATAAATACCTGATTGTAATGAAATTTCTTACAGGTCATCAGTTTGATGATGGCACCAATCAGTGAAAATAAAAGACACTTCTGCTCGCACATCCCCTGACCAGGGCTTTTTAGTACAACCCCAATTGTTTAAATCCAAATATTGTACGTTCTTTTTAAGAAATAAAGGAGGATTACTCTGGCGAGTATCATGCAGAGGGATATTTTCAAATTTTAACTTGAATCCATCCAGGCTAACCGAAGTTATCAAACAGAACCAACATATTTCACGATTTTTCAAGAAATCAAGGGGGATAACTCGGATGGTTCATGACACATTTTTGCCAATATACAATCCCCCCAGACGTCTTGTCATAAGGAGATAATATTCCAAATTTTAAATGAATCCAGAGCTACCAACCCCCAGTTCAAGCAATCAGTAGTTTCAGGTGAAAAACCATGATTTTCAGTAGTGGATTTTCAGTAGTTTGAGGAACCTTTCAGTAGTTCAGTAGTGATTGAAAAAGCAGCAAAAGGTGATTTTAACCTAGGGTTGCACGATTTTTCGATTAATCGCGATTATGTAATTCAAAATGATCGTGGACGATTATAAAATGAAATAATCGTATAATCGGCACGTTGAAATTTTTGTCAAGACACTTTTACGCTTGTGACTCTGCTAGCGTTACCAATCATGGAATCAAACATCCGGCTATCAGCCGAATGTGTGAATGATTAAATAAACTAAATAAATAACTGATTTGTCTGTATTGACTCATGATTAGTTTTAGATGAATAAAGATTGCTCACTCGGTCGCTATTTGTCATTGTTGTTGTAATCACACACACTTATTCCGCATTCCCCATTCTCTGAATAGCTATGCGCTAACGGTTTCCCCAAAAATGTTCTAAAACTGATACCACGGAAATTCAACGCATTTTCTCCCGTAAAAATTCTCACCGCCTATGCGTATGTTTAATGTATACCTCAAAACATCACCGGGGAAGTGAAATTTATTTGATTTGCCCCGCCTAAATATTGCATATCCTTTAATAAAGGTCGTTTATTACATCAAAATTAATCCACAATTTGATATAAAATGGCGCTGCGGAAAACCCCACAAATCACGTGATTCGCCTCCAATTGAAGAGTTTATTTTAGAGCGAGTACTCGGATATAAATATTCTGGACTCGGAACTCGGGAATTTCTATATATTATCATTGCACGATAGGAACTGAGTATTATACTGATCTTAAAA
Organism: Chaetoderma sp. LZ-2023a; assembly: GCA_034401795.1. Classification (NCBI taxonomy): domain Eukaryota; kingdom Metazoa; phylum Mollusca; class Caudofoveata; order Chaetodermatida; family Chaetodermatidae; genus Chaetoderma; species Chaetoderma sp. LZ-2023a. The sequence continues at coordinate 53,520,888 of CM067373.1, forward strand.
ACGGGTACCGTTTGATAAACTCCCGTTAGCGTATACTATCTCGCGAGAACACACCGCCTCCCATAGCAAGAGCCGCTGGCTCGCCAACTTAAGAAGCCGGCTATATTGTCATTCGTAATAATTCAATTTGGATCAGTTAATGTTGATCGGCGTTACAAAATTGATGCGCATTTTCTCCCGTACTTGTTTGGTACATAAATTTGGTCTTAAAATATATTTATAAGGAAGCTGTTTAATCACACCAAGACTGTTTAAGTGCATTTTGACTCCAAAAGTGTGGAACAAACTATTATATCTTGAACATAGGTGGCCTACTATTAGTATTAATCTAATAGGTGTGAGATTTACAAATCCGAGGCCTGTATTGACTTCTAGAGGGGCCGGAAATGTATCAGGGCAGAGATCGGTCTGAAGTAGACACACCCTGTGACACGATTGATATTATTATACACGCTATTCTTACAAATTTTCCTATACAATCTGCTGAGTTAGAGGGGTGGGCTTCTAATAGTTTTACCATTTTGAAACTGCTAAGAAATCATTGGAGCTCATATGTCAAAGTTAGGCAGTGGGCTTCTATTAGAGCATAGGCTACAATTACGCGAAATACGGTACCATCCGTTTTCCGTCTAGAAAAATCTTGATACATTCCATTGTTTGCAATCAGCAACTGGCGTATTCTGTCCATGTATTTATACCCATGTGCCTAACCCATAATCTTACAATCTGCAGTAGCATAATAACGTCCTCTAAGCAGCATTGACGTAGTTAATATAGCTCATGATTAATCATATGATCGCGATTATTTTTTTTAAATGATCGCGATTATGAAAAGTGAATAATCGTGCAACCCTATTTTAACCCTTTCTTGACGAAGCCGGCCAAAACCGGCCTCTCTAGCGGGTTTGCATAATGTCCATTTGCAGGCCAAGAGAATACTATTGGACATTCAATAAATAAATGTTTTAATTTTTCGAAGAAATTTAGTCATTAAATGGTTAAACAAGGCGAGAGAGGAATATCTATGAAATTTTAACATTGGAATGATTGACTTATCAAGCCAGTCATTCCGGTGGTAAAGTGTAAATGTAGTCATCTAGTATTGTGTGAGTTAATTTATCATTACATATTTTGATAGAATTTTTTTATTTTTTTGCAATGTGCATGTATGTATCACCTTTTTCTGTTCTTTAAAACCGGTCATCTTTCTGTATATTCTCACGCATACACATGGTTTTTTGGGTTTTTTTTATTGGTATTTCAGCATTATCAGGTTGCACCGAGTGCTTCCACAAAGTTTGGTGATTATTTTCCATATTTAGACACAAAAATCGGAAAACAAAGCCCGAAATCCAATGTGCACAAAATCTCATACCACGATCATGGAAATATATATTACCAGGAAATTCATGTTACAATATTTCGGTAAAGACTTATTACATTAAAATAAAGATTATTTAGATTTTCGCACGCTTTGAACGGATGATTTCTGATTTACATCGGTATATTTATATAGTTGAATTGCACACCTGTAGCCATCATAAACAAACTTCCGGGATTCTTTCATAGTGCTAACTTTCGCATTCTATTAATCCAACGATGTAACAAGGCGAAAAATGCTGATTAACAAGATTAGAGAATCTTGGCAGGCTGTTTCATAGATATAGAATAGCCGTAGAGCGTGTATGTTAATTCTATTACGTAGTTGTGATTAATATAGCCAATACAGTGTCAGATTAATATAGCCAATACCATTTCATTTCTCATAAAAATTTATAAATTTGCCTCTATTCAAATGCTGTTCCAATTATCAAAAGAGAATTGAGTCCGTTTTGGAGGCTACATGCATATAATATGCCGAAATAAAGGTATGCGCATAACAAACTGCCATTTTAACTCTATGGGCTGTTCTCAAATGTCAGCTAGATTGAGCAATTAAAACATCCAGACATAATGGAAGCCGAAGTGTTTTGATAAGCGGTCGCCGTTTTTATAGCCTCACAAACAGAAATTCATAATTTTACCACCATGTCCGTATTAACGTAATTGCAAATTTTTTTCTGTATTTTCACTCGCAAACCCATACATGCGTAGTTTGGATGCTATTTCCGTACAAACTACGGACAATCCGTAGGGGTTGGCAGGTCTGTATCCCAGCAGGCCGAAATATTTACGTTTTTTCAAGAACTCAAGGGGGATAACTCTGGTGGATCTAGAAACATTTTTCCACAATGCAATACCCATTGAGGTCTTGTCATGAGTTGACATTCCAAATTTGAAATGAATCCATTCAAAGTTAACTGAAGTTATCAAGCAGAAAACAAATTCTGATTTTTCAAGAAATCAAGGGTGATAACTCTGGACACATTTCGCCAATATGCAATACCCACCGAGATCTTGTCATAAATGTTGGCGTTCCATTCAACTCTGCGATCAGCTTAATCCTTTAATCCTCAAATTTATTCAAGAAAATATAAATTTTCCTTTGCGGACCAAGATGATTTTTGAAAATTTACCAGTGGTAAATTTTCAAAACTAGTCTTCTCTTGGACCGCAAATGGACATTTATCAAGAACAATGCAAGGCCAGTTTTTGGCTGATATGAGGGTTAAATGGTTAAGCAGGCTCTGTATGTAGAGTAGTTGAAGACATTGCTCTTGCTGACGTGGCCATTCCGCAACATAGAATCAACCACCTCATTAGCACTATGTGGGATCAATGCCGTGAAATGATATGCCGACATGGTGGTTACATGCATCATTAGCATGTCTAAATCGTGCAATCAAGTTTTGAGTATTACACTAGATAAAATCTGCTTTCTGTAACTTATGATTTTACTGTTACTGCATAAAATCTGTACTTTGTGCTGCAACAACCATGATTTTAATTTACTGAATAAAATTTGCGTTCTTTTTTGTTTAGACAGTTTTGAAATTGGTCAACTTTGCATTGAGCACATGCTCATTCAGGCATAGCATGACCTGGTGCGTCTAATAATGACAAATTTCATTACAATCAGATATCTTATTAGCCCATATTTAGGGGGGATATATACTATTTTGAAGTGTTTAGAGCTTTAAATAGTTTAATATTTTTAATTTTAACTTGACTGGAATTAAATACAGCAACAGCTCGTAAGTCAAATTCATTTCAACAGAACCGAGATATTTAAATAGTAAGGTATTTGTTGTAACTGTAGAGCTGAAGTAAATGAGTTAACTAAATTATCAGAATTTTCTAAGCTAAAGTGGTGCTTATAAATGTTAAGATTGAAGAACAAAACACTCCAAAGAGCAGAAAACCGCTAAAACATGCATACATACCCTCATCTTATCAATGATGTTGTTAGTTCCAAGAACATTGTACTTCTTATCCGGATTGCCATCACAATGCTTTTTTGTCCAGTACGTCTTACCTGCACCGGGCAAACCGACCATCATCAGCATCTGCAAAGAAAAGATTGTATTAAGGTGCATGTGGATTAGGAATCTATGCAATCATTCTGAGAACCAAAAATGCCGTCTTAATTAATCCCCCTAAGAACATCAACAAATATATACACTGAGGGTTAAATATTGCTTTAATTGATAGCTAGTTGCCACAGAAAATGTTTATTGAGCCCATGTTTGTCATTCTATGCGAGCAATGGGACATAAAGCACATTTGTTCAGCCAATATATTTCATAGCAATTGAACGATGACAGGTTAGGTCACGACATGCATATATTCTTCACATTAAAAGAAATATTCTGCTGGATATTTTGCAATTAATTAGACTGGAAATTCTAGCTGCCTCATGCTTCATAACTGACTTGATAATCCAGTGGTAAAATTTCATCAAGAATTCTGCGGAATTAACTGTATCGCCGTGTAGCTCAATGTCACCATGCAGATTCCTAATCTCATAGACATCAGTATCAAAATTTATTTCCAATAGGATCAAACAATCTTGAAATAAAGAGAAGCTTAACTTTGAAAAATTAACACGTTTTGTACCAAGGTCACTGACCTTGACTGTTGAACTCAATGCCATCATGCATATTCCCAACAGCATAACCAACCATGTATTCTAGTTTAGAGTTGGCTCAAACAAACCTGAAATCTAAGCCAAAGGTATTTTCTAAACGCAAAACAACACTGCTGCCACTGCCACCTCAGTAATACCTATGCATATCTTCAGCTTCTTATTTCTTTACTTGAGTACATACCTCACATTCCTCCTTCTTTGCTGGAGGGGCTGAGCCCCTTATTCGCTCATCTTCGGCTACAGCTTCCACAAATATGTAACCTTCTTGTAAGGGAAAGAATGGCTCTTCCTGTCAGCAAGAGAGACAATAATAAATAGTAACATCTCTAGCTCAAGTGTCACACATTTATACAAGTAAATTAGCATAAACCAAACATATTGATCAATGTCAAACGAATAACTTTTCACCACGCATTGACAGGTGGATACACGTTTTGCTGGAAATCAAGAACAAGTCTAAAAAAGGGCACATTATCTCTCTCAAAACAGCATCTGTTATTTGAATCTGTTATCATTATTAGCCGACTACGATCAAATCCGAAATTCCTATATGGGGATCAAATCTATTCAATAAAATATGGTCAGTTTAGAGAGATGTTCTAGCTCTGTTTGGAAGTTTTACTGTAGATGTTATCCAATGTTTTCACGTTGCTCCTTTTATAACTTACCATTTGTCCAAAGTTGCATTCAAATGCAGAGTTCTTGGTGAGTATATGCGGAAAGAGAGCATTTTCTCCCAATGCCTCTTTGTCCAACTCATTACAGACACCAAGATTCTCTCCATTTTTATCATACGATATTGTAGGTGGCTCACTCTCCAAATCCTGAGAATAAAAATTGTAATGTTTGAAAAATACACCAGCATTAAAAGATGGTGACAAATTACATTCTACAAAGAGAAAATAGTTCTGTACTATAATACTGTATTTCAGCTATTTAGAAGTCTATGCTCAAATAGAAGAACACCCCCCCCACCCCCAACTTTGAAATATGAGCTCCAATGATTTCTTAGCAGCTTCAAAATGGCAAAACTCTGTACTAGAAGCCCAACCCATAACCAAATTTTACTTATTTTGTAAGAATAGTGTGCGCGTGTAGCAGGATAATAATAGAAATGCTGTCATGGGATGGCTGTAGTTTACAGTTTACACTGATCTCGAACGATTCCCGGCCTAGAAATCAATGTCACCCTCGGATCTGTAGACCTCAGCCACCTATTAGTTTACTACTAAAAGTAGGCCAAATAGGATCAAGATATAAAAATGTCTTGGCGGTCTTCAGTGTTGCACAATGCAAATCCATTTTGTAAAATATAAGCGAGCAACATAAAATGATCAAAAACGGAATGGGACGTAGGACAAAAATCGCTAACAGGAGTTTCAGATAAGGAATGGTTAGATCGCATTCATAATATCACGTAATTTTCATATTTCTAAAACAACATTTAGGATTAACTTTGATGTAATAAATGATGTTTATTAAAATATAAGCGATATTTAGGCCGCTCTACTTAATAATTGCAATTCTGTGATGTTATTTAGGTATACATTAGACACTCATAACAATTGTGTGCAATTTTTGTCCTATTAGCTATCAGTTTTAGCCATTTTAGACAATGGATTTCAACGTCTTCTTGAAATATACCTAATATAACAATAATCCCTTTCTCAGAGATGTTGGTTTGGAAATTGAATACCTCTTGTCCTAACAGAAGTCCAGGCTACTAATAGGCAAACTACGAGTTACCATTCATTGACATGCAAATTACTACGCTCTAAAAACACACGCACGTATCTGATTTATCTCTTAACCCTTGAATTTGTTCGAGAAAATTTAAATTTTCTCATAGAAAATGTTCCTTTGCAGACCAAGACTATTTTTGAAAATTTACCACTGAAATGACTGACTCGATTATCGAGCGATTCATTCCAGTGATAACTTTTCAAAAATAGTCTTCTCTTGGTCTGCAAATGGACATTTCTCAAGGCCACTTCAGAAGCTCTTTTTGGAGGATCGGAGGGTTAAATGGGTTAATTCACATTACAATGCGTCAAACAAAAAGGAAAGCTATTAAATATACTGAAATTAATTTTACTGGAACTGGTTGCTGTCATGTGGAGCAACAGTGCTGGTCAAATTAATTTTAAAATATTTAACAGAATATACCATATGTGTACATCGGAAGATTATGCCGTTTCTGAATTGTGAGGCTTAAACTGATAAATCAAAATTTCAAAACACCTATCCAGATTTCATCTGGTACAGGGTGTCTACACTTATCATACATTCATTCAAGTAGTTTTCAAGGGGCCCCACATACACCCCTTCCCCATTAACAAGTGGCCCATATTGGCATGGGGCATTTTCTGGAAATCCAACTCATGTAAAGGGAACAATCTAATTCAAATTTTTTTTACTTTTTATTAATTTAGTTCCATAAAGCCAATTCCTGCCATTTTGACAGATTAATAAATAATATGGACTGACATGATTTAATGACTCTTCAATGGACAAGAACAATTTCCAACAATTTAGGTACTTTTCACGTTTCTGCGAATCCTGCTCCAACAGTTTAGACAAAATAGTCAATGCTTGTTATGAAATGGATCACAATAGTTCCTGTTTATCATGTAAGACCAGATGTTCAAGACTGAAATAATACATTACTGAGCTGCTGCCACAGGTTAAACCTGTATCCTATTCAAATTTTACAATCATTTAAAATTGAGCTGCAGTGGTTTCAGGATCAAATGTGATTCAGTGCTCACATCTAAACCTACAATTAATTATTTAAACACATGCTATAACAGCTCAAGTGTAACATTGCCATAAAATGACTCGTACAAGAATGGACCTTTCCAGAATATCCATCCATCATCTGACCTCATATGACGTCATAATCAGCCTAGCGCGTGTATGATGACGTCACAATCATTGTCACAAATTGGTTCCATATAGACCATCACCAAATCTCAAATACTCTGACACGTATGAATTGCATATCTTTGTAATTGTTTGCTATTTAATAAACATGCTGTTGAATATTTTGAAACTAATTTGACTGGGTGCTGTTGCTGCCTAAAACAGCAACAGCACCCAGTCAAATTGGTTTCAAAATATTCAATAGCGTAAATGGTTTTTTTGGGAAATTAATAGTTAGGGTGTTCAGTGATCGGTCGATCCCAACACGAGCGAGGTGTGGGTGGAGCTTAGCTAGAGATGGGCGGGGCATAGCTAAAACTGGAAAAGTCCATTGGGCGATGCATCTTCAAGGATAATATCTCATTTTCAAGGATTCTAAAACCAATCTATGGAGGATTCCAGTTTACCCATCAATCATATGACATCATAATCAATGTGACGTGTAGGATGATGTCATAATCAATTACGACATGAATGACGTACATGACGTAGTAGGCTTGCGCGATTTTTGTTTTGAAACAGTGATTCTTTTTGTAAATATCATCGCGATTTTCGATTAAATCGTAGGTCCAAATTCCCATAAGTATTAGCCAGGGTAACGTGACAAGTCACGAAAACTGGGAATTAGAATTTCTAAAAAAAGTCGAAATGATAAAAAATAGCACAAAAGTATAACGCAATTTCATGCGACAAATTCTTACCATCCTACGTCTATGCTTAATGTATTGTACCGTATATCCATTATCGCGCGAGTGAAATTATAAATTGGGACTGTCTAAACAAGAGGCCCAAGCTGTATCGCTCACCTGCATCATAGGCATTTCAACCAGAAAGGCCATCAACAATAAGTAGAACCCTACAGAGTTGAGCAGAATTATAACAAGAAAACAGAAGCCATGTTTCTTTATGTATCAACTACTTTTGAACAAAACTTAACGGCCCTTAGTCCCCTATCATATATCCCAAATTTCGGCCCAATCCGTTCAACGATTCTGGATACGAAGTTGTTTTCATGAAGACCCGGTCATCCAAGATGACTGCTAAAGCATTAGGCAATCAAGTTCCATTGAACTAACTGGACTCAGCTGTTTCCATAAATAACAAGTCATGAGTTTTGAATCAATCCCCCATGCGGATTCGGAAAAGAAGATTTTTAAAGGCATTTCAAAAATCCAGGATGGCCGCCAGGCAAATTACAGACCAGCTTCATTTGAACAAACGTGTATCACTATGCCCTAAGTATGTATTCTGCCAAACACACTTGAAATTTCCTATTGCTTTAGTATATGGAGGTTTCTAGTTGGAAAATGATCCATGATGGCCGCTAAAACCATTATCCGACAGTTTCGAAAATGGCAAATCTGAAATCAGAATGTATAAACACATATATAAAACCTTTCGGCTTCAAGATTCGTCAAAATTCAATATGGCCACCAAACACGCTACATTTTGATTGGGCCACGGCAGCCATATTTTTTGATGGATCAACTTTCCGTGAACAAATTTTAAGGGCCCTTAGGCCCTAATCAAATCTCCCAAATTTCAGCCTGATCCTTCCAGCGCTTCTGGAGGTCATTTTCGAAAAAAAATAGGTCATCCAAGATGGCCGCCGAACTATTTGGCCAATCAAGTTCTCTTGCACAAACTTGTTTCAGCTGTTGCCCTAGATCATATTTAATGAGTTTTCTAAAAATCGGCCAAAATTGAAGATGGCCGCCGCCCAAATTGTTCGACCGACTTCATTTGAACAAATTTGAATATCTATGCCCTAACGATTGTTCCTGCCAAATATAATTGAAATCGGCCAAGTGGTTCTTGAGAACTCGTTTAAAGAATTCCGCATTGCTTTACTATGGGAGCCTATGGCGGGAAAACAAACCAAGATGGCAGCCAAACCATTTATCCGACAGTCTCGAAAGTGGCATATTTGAACTCGCCACCCTGATAAGCATATATATATATAGAGCAACTTTCGCCATTAAAATACATCAAATAAAAAAAAAACAATATGAGCAACAAATGCTAAATTTTGATTGGTTGATGCCGGCGATGTTTTTAACGTACAAAATTCGTTTAAACAAATTTGAATGGCCCTTGGTCCCTAAGCATATTTAATAAATTTCAGCTCTATCCCTTCAGCGGTTCGGGAAATGAAGTCGTTTTCGGGAAAACTACGTCATCCAAGATGGCCGCCAAGCAAATAGGCCAATAAGGTTGGCTTGAACAAACTTGGGTCTAACGTTGCCATAGATGATGTGTTATGAGTATTGAATCAATTCCTCTTGCAGTTTCTGAGAAGAAAATATTTTAAAGTGTTTCTAAAAATCGGCCATTTTGGTTGGCGGCCGGACATCTTGGGTTTTGACCGTTCCACTTCCTTTGAACAAACTTATATCTCTATGCCCTATGAATGCTTCCTCACAAATATAATTGAAATCGGTCCAGTGGTTCTTGAGAAGTCATTTAATGAATTCCCCATTGCTTTACTATGGGCCCATTGCTTTACTATGGAAGACTATGGCAGGAAAACAAACCAAGATGGCAGGAAAACCGTTTATCCGACAGTCTCGAAAGTGGGATATTTGAACTAGCCACACCGATAACGCATAAAGCAATTTTCGCCATCAAAATACATCAAATACAAAAAAGTCAATATGACCAAGAAACGCTAAATTTTGATTGGTTGATGGTGGCCATGTTCTTTAACGAACAAACTTCCCGTGAACAAATTTGAAAGGCCCTTGGTCCATAAACATATTTACAAAGTTTCAGCTCTATCCCTTTAGCGGTTCGGGAGAAGTATTTTCGCGAAAACTAGGTCATCCAAGATGGCCACCAGGCAAATCGGCCAATCAGGTTGCCGTGAACAAAATTAGGTCTACCGTTGCACTAGATGATGTGTTATGGGTTTTGAATCAATTCCTCCAGCGGTTTCAGAGATTTTTTAGTGTTTCTAAAAATCAGCCATTTTGGCTGGTGGCCATCTTGGATTTTGGCCGATCGGCTTCATTTGAACAAACCTGAATATCTATGCCCTAGGGATGCTTCCTGCCAAATATAATTGAAATCAGCTCAGTGGTTCTTGAGAAGTTGTTTAAAGACAAAGTTGACGGATGACGGATGGACAGACAGTCGCCATGGCATAAGCTCACTTGGCCTTTCAGGCCAGGTGAGCTAATAATGCGCATAGTTTAATAAACATTGTTTATTTCATCAAAATTTGACAAACTGTTCCCAAGAACAAATATAAAGAGGAACAAGGGGTCTGTATCGCTCACCTGGACCATAGGCATTTCAACTAGAATGGTCATTAACAATAAGTAGAACTCCAATGAGTTGAGCAGACTTGTAACAAGAAAACAGAGGCCTTGTTTCTTTATGTATCAACTTTTCTTGAACAAACTTTAATGGCCCTTAGTCATCAATATCATCTCGCAAATTTCGGCCCGATCACCAGCAGTTCTGGAGAAGTTGTTTTCTTGAAAATTAAGTCATCCAAGATGGCGACCGAATGATTCTCCCAATCAAGTTCACAAGTGAACAACTTTGGTTCAGCGCTTGCCCTAGATGATATTTCATGAGTTCCGAATCGATCCCTCAAATGGTTCGAGACAAATTTTTTAATTTCTAAAAGTTGGTCAAAATCCAAGATGGCCGCTGACCCAATTGGCTGATCGGCTTCTTTTGAAGAAACTTGAATCTCTATGCCCTAAGGGTGCTTTATGCCAAATATAATTGAAATTTTCCCAGTAGTTATCGAGAAGACATTTTTCCCATTGCTTTAGTATGGGAGCTTTTGGCAGGAAAATGATCGAAGATGGACGCCAAACCATTTATCCGACCGTCTCGAAAATTGCAAATTTGAGACCAGAATACTCGAAAGCGCATAAAACCAATTTCGGCCTCAAAATACATCAAATAAAAAATCCAATGTGGCCGCAAAATACGCTATATTTTGATTGGCCCAGGGCAGCCATGTTTTTTAGCGGTTCAACTTCTCTTGACCAATCTTTAATGGTCCTTAGTCCCTAATCATATCTGCCAAATTTCGACCCGATCCATTCAGCGGTTCGGGAGGTCGTTTTTGCTAAAAACTAGGTCAACCAAGATGGCCACCAAACCATTTGACCAATCAAGTTCCCTTGAACAAACTTGCTCTCACCCTAGATCATATTTCATGGGGTTTGCATCAATCCCGCAAGCGGTTCAATTTTTTTTGGACGTTCCTAAAAAGCGGCCAAAATCCAAGATGGCCATCGGCCCAATTGGCTGATCGGCTTTGTTCGAACAAACTTGAATCTCTATGCCCTAAGGATGCTTCCTACCAAATATAATTGAAATTGTCCCAGTAGTCCTTGAGAAGACATTTTAAGTTTCCCATTGCTTTAGTATGGGAGCTTATGGCCGGAAAACGTTTCGTTTCGTGTTTAGTAATTATTCGACACATGCTTGGCACGGCAGGATATAAACACAATTAAAACAAGCGTGAATCAATTACAATTGTACTCATGTACTCTAAAATGCAACGGAAAAGTACACACCTCAGATTTCAATTTTTCTTTTTAATTTTTGACGATTTTCCGATTTTTCTTTAATTACATCGTAAAATTCACGATTTTAAAAATAAAGCAAACTTCACGATTAAATCAAAAAATCACGCAAGCCTATAACGTAGCTAAGTTCGTCACGATTGCTAATTGATGATCGACTTGTTATAGGGATTGTATGTCTTTACCCAATTTCACAGGGTGCTGTTGCTGCCATACCCAAATTAGTTTCCAAATAGTCAACACCTTACCTGCATAGTTTTCTGGAAATTGACAGTCAGGGAGTTCAGAGATCGATTGACCCAACACGGGCGAAGTGTGGGCGAGTATCCGGCGACGGTCCCCAAGAAAATCTTGTAGATTAGATGTTCTGAGGCGATATCTTGAGGTAAACAATCGGAGCTTGATTCAACTGCTATTCTTTTGCCTTTCCAGGTTTTTAAAGTACTTTTCAAAGCAAATTTCAAATTCATATAGTTTCATGGACCGATGACAAAATTATTTCAAATCTGCAAACATGCATAAATGTGTTTTGTTGCAAACATAGATAATTGCTTGGTTTGTTAACTGTAAATCTCAGCTGAACACATTAAACTAACCCAGTAAGTAAATGCTATAAAATAAATATGTAAGCAGCCAAGCAATACAGTATTGATAGTGTACAACTCACACTTACCAAATATGCTGTGATGACATCACCTTCAGCAAATGTAGTCCCATAGTCTGCAAATTTGCAGTCAGTTGAGGACTTGCCTGTGCCTCCATATCCAAATGACAGCGGTTCCTCACCTAAAAAACATGCATCAAAGATATTGATACCCATATTAAACAACAGAACATTTAGTATAACATAATGATGAATCAGATCCACTTTCATTGTCATTATAAATGGTCAAACTCTGATTAACATTAGCAACTCTTTTGATCTAAGAGACTACTTCGTCAAGGCCACAACTACCGCTGTGTCAATAAAAATTGCTATAGTATACCAATGGTGCACTATGAAATTGATAAACAAGAAATCAGGGTACTAGTGGCAATTCAGGTGTTTTAAGTTTCTTATGACCTTTAGTCTATTGAGTTCAGTGTTGTTATTCTTTTGTGTGCAAGCGGAGTTCCAAAAGGGTTAACCAATACTCCTGATATAACCTGCATAAGACAAAAATTGACCTAAACCTTTGATCAGTGACCTCAATATCGTTGTGCTGCTCTCTCCCAATGTGGATAAAATTAACCTGTAAAATTGTTTCACAGGTCACAGTGACCTTGGCCATGACCTCAATGTTATTATACTGCATCCACTTACGCAGGGATGTGTCTACGCTTAGTTCTAATAGTTAATAATCCCGAGATATAAGACATCTCGAGATACACCAAAATCATAACCGACACAACCTTCGCAAACGGAAACAATCAGCGAAAATACTGAATTGATGAGTCTTGATACATCCGTAATATACATAATTAGTGGGAAAAAACGTAAAAAATAAACACATAAGAATAGAGAAGACGTACCAAGTTGCAAGCTAGTACTGTCAATTGACCATCCAACACGAAGGACATTTTTATGCGCCTCCTCATCCGGTAAGTGCTCTACCTTTATATCTTCTGTTATCTATCATTAGGAAGTAAAGTGAATATTAGGAGCGAATACGATCTGGACATACAGTACTGCATGAAACCAACTTTACATTAAAAGCGCTGGAACAAAAACATAACTGGCCTAAAATATGATCGCAAGTGTACGGAATGGTGCTTTTTTGTTCTACTAAAATTGTAGCGAGCGAACAGCATGTACGCTTTTAAAATGTAATGTTTCCCGTACAAGCACATTTTAGACGTGAATGCATTCTGGCCACAAAAACTACTCTAGCCATTGCGAAATGTTTTTGGGCACGTGGAAAATTTCAACTTGTTCGCGTCACGAAATTACGTGAATAATGTAAAGTTGGTTGCAGGCGGTACTGTATAAACGCAATTAGCTTACTGTATTTCGCTTAATAGTAGCCTATGATCTAATAGAAGCCCACCCCCTAACTTTGACATATGAGCTCCAATGATTTCTTAGCAGTTTCAAAACGGCAAAACTCTGTATTAGAAGCCCACCCCCCTAACTCAGCAGACTGTATAGGAAAGTTTTTCTTAAGAGCAAATTTGTAAGAATAGCGTGTATAATAATAACAATCGTGTCACAGGGTGTGTCTACTTCAGACCGATCTCTGCCCGGATACATTCCCGGCCCCTCTAGAAGTCAATACAGGCCTCGGATTTGTAAATCTCGACCGCCTATTAGGTTAATACTAATAGTAGGCCACGTATGTTCAAGATATAATAAAGTTTATTCCACACTTTTGTAGTCAATATGCGCGTAAAACAGTCTTGGCATGATTAAATACCTTCCTTATAAATATATTTTAAGACCAAATTTATGTACCAAACAACAAGGACGGGAGAAAATGTGCATCAATTTTGTAACGCCGATCAACATTAAATACTCCAAATTGAATTATTAGGAACGACAATATAGCCGGCTTCTTAAGTTGGCGAGCCAGCGGTTTGAGATGGGAGGCATCATGTTCTTGCAAGATATTACACGCTAACAGGAGTTTATCAAACGGGTACACGTTTTTTAAGATCAGTATAATACTCAGTTCCTATCGCGCAATGATAATATATAGATATTCCCGAGTTCCGAGTCCCCGATTCCATAATATTTATATCCGAGTACTCGCTCTAAAATAAACTCTTCAATTGGAGGCGAATCACATGATTTGTATTTTTTCACGATGCCATTTTATATCAAATTGTGGATTAATTTTGATGTAAAAAACGAGCTTTATTAAAGGATACGCAATATTTAGGCGCTCAAATCAAATAATTTCACTTCCCCGGTGATGTTTTGATGTACAGATTAAACATAGGCGGTGGGAATTTTTACGGGATAAAATACGTTGAATTTCCGTGGTATCAATTTTAGAACTTTGTTGGGAAAACTCTAGTATAAGCCCACCCCCTTTCTCAGAGATGTTTGGTTGGAAATTGATCACCTCTTGTCCTAATAGAAGCCTAGGCTACTATAAAGCGAAATACGGTAGTATAGACTAATGCATTAATTGCACATTGAAGCAGAAAATAATTGCCCATACGAATTCTCTGTAATAATTCTATGCAACAACAAAACCAGTTGAGTCACTTTCCATACTTTTTCATAACCTTTTAAAGCAATTTCCAGACTCCATTCATTCATTCATTCATAAATTGCCCCCATTGCCCTATAGATAGTGAAGAATATTTTACATGTTAAGCACAAGCATGAATCATAAGTTCTGAATCTATACATGTGATCTACTATTCCTAATCAGTAGTGCTAACTGCTTAGGCTTCCATATCTTTCAAGGCCAGAAAGCAGCGTTCTTAAATATGCATACGTTTTCTAGACCTTAAAACCTGCATATGAACCATTTCCGAGATCAGTGTGGCTGAAGAAGCTCAGGCAATCTGAACGAAATACTTCAAGTGAGTTAATAAATTATCTTCGAGTCATTTAAAAATGTCAAATTAAGAATCCAGAGCTAGGTAACAATATATTTGCACTCATTTCAGACATCTTATGAACCATCCGAAAAACATACAATCTAACAGTAGAATCCTGACTGATTTTTTTTAGAATTCTATGTATAGAAAGGTATATATTATATATGGAGTCATCTTTTGGCTACTACAGCTTGTTACATATTTGCAAATGAATGAGTATATGCATACTTTGTCAATTTCTCAGCTGTGGTCGTCGCAACATAGTTACTGTGAACTAGAATTAAAATATTGAATACGCCATATGTTACTTACCTTAACTTGAAAAGCAACTTTGCCAGATTTGTAACCATACATCCCTCGAGCACCCGACCACATAAACGCAAAGGCTTTACTTGTAATGGGTGTACCTTTCAGACCACCTTCTTCAATGGTCAAGGTCAAGTCAGAATTATCTGTGAAGAAAATCATATTCAGTTTACTAAACCCATGAATAACCAAGCCGGCCAAAAACAGCTTCTGAAATGGTCCCGATACATCCAATTATCAATTGCAGACAATTTTTGAAACTTCATCACTGGAACAACTGCCACTCATTCTGGTAATAAAACTTTCAAAAAATAATCTATTGGCCTGACTTTTTCTTTGAGAAAATTGTATTTTTCTTGAAGAAATTTGAGGATAAAAGGGTTAATAGGTGAGAATGACCCCATGTGTCTGGTTTGTGAAGTGGGGCACACAAGACCCTGCATCACCAAAACGTGATGTCAGAATACGTTAGACACATCAGACTTGTAATTTATTAATATATACAAACAATTTCGGGTTCAAAGGCAACAAAAGAAAAAAATCCTATATGGCTGCCAAACACGCTACATTTTGATTGGTGGTCATGCTTTTTGTGCAATCAACTTACCTTGGACACACTTCAATGGCTAATATTCCCTAATCATAGCAGCCAAATTTCGCTCCAATCGATTCTATAAGTTATTTTCGCGAAAACTGTCATCCTAGATGGCCAAACTAGTTTACCAATCATGCTCCTTTGAACAAACTTGGATCAGTTGTTACCCTAGATGCTACTTCTTGAATTTATAATCGATCCCCAAAGCCGTTTCAGATATGGTTTTTAAAGATATTTTTAAAAATCAGTCAAAATCCAAGAATCAAATTGGATGATCAGCTCCATTTGAACAAATTTGCATCTCTATGCCCTAAGGATGGTTTCTGCCCAGTGGTTTTTTGAGAATTACAAATTTCCATTGGCTTTTACATGGGAGCTTTTGGCGATAAAAAAATTCAAGATGGCCGCCAAACCATTCGAAAATGGCAAATTTCAAATTAGAACACATAAAAAAACTATATAAATCCAATCTCGACATCAAAATCCGTCAAATAAAAAAATCCAAAACCGTCTACATTTTGATTGGCCCACGGCTGCCATGTATTTTGAAGCATCAACTCCCCTTGAACAAACTTTAATGGCCCCTTAGTCTCTCTTAATCATCTCTCAAATTTTGGCACGATCCATTCAACGGTTCTGTAGAAGTCATCCAAGATGGCCACCAAACTATTTCGCCAATCAAAGTTCCCTTGAACAAACTTGGTTCCGATCTTGACCTAGATGACATTTAATTTCCTCAGTCTTGAATTGATCGCCCTAAGCAGTTAAAGGACATTTCTAAAAATCTACCAAAATTCAAGATGGCCAAAATTGGCTGATCGGCTTCGTTTGAACAAACTTGGATCTCTATACCCCAAGGATGCGTCCAGTGTTTCTTAAGAGATCATTTAAAGAACAAGTTGACAGATGTCGGACGGTCGCCATTCCATAAGCTCACATGGCCATTCCGGCCAGGTGAGCTCACTTGGCTATTCAGGCGAGGTAAAATAACAAGAGGCCAAAGGGCCTGTCTCACTCACCTGGACCATAGGCATTTCAACTAGAATGATCATTAACAATAAGTAAAACTCTAATGAGTTGAGCAGACTTGTAACAAGAAAACAGAGGCCATGTTTCTTTATGTATCCACTTCTCCTGAACAAACTTTAATGGCCCGTGGTCATCAATATCATATCTCCAAAATTTTGGCCCAATCCGTTCAGTGGCTCTGGAGACGAATTTGCTTTCATGAAAACCAGGCCATCCAAGATGGCCGCCCAACCATTTGGCAAATCAACTTCCCTTGAACAAATTTGGTTCAGCTCGTGCCCTAAATGATATTTTTAGGACTTTTGTTTCAATCGCTCAGTTTTGGCGAAGATTTTGACATTTCTAAAAATCAGCCAAATCCAAGATGGCCGCAGGACAAATTGGCTGATTGGCTTCATTTGAACAAACTTGAATCTCTATAACGGATGCTTCCTGCCAAATATAATTGAAATTGGCCCAGTAGTTCTAGAAGACATTTTAAATTTCCCATTGCTTTAGTATGGGAGCTTTTGACAGGAAAATGATCCAAGATGACCGCTAAACCATTTATCCGAGTTTCGAAAATTGCAAATTTGAGATCTGAATACCCAAAAGAACATATATAAAACCCATTTCAGCCTCAAAATCCATCAAATGTTTTGATTGGCCAACGGCAACCATGTTTTTTGACGGATCAACTTCCCGTGAACTAAGTTTAATGGCCCTTACCCCCTAACCACATCTGCCAAATTTCGGCCCGATCCCTTCAGTGGTTCTGGAGAAGTCGTTTTCGCTAAAAATATGTCAATCAAATCATGGGACCAATCAAGTTCCCTTGAATAAAATTTGTTCAGCTCTTGCTCTAGATTATATTTCATGGGGTTTGTTTCAATCCATCAAGCAGTTTCGGAGATTTTTAGACGTTTCTAAAAATCGGCCAAAGATCAAGATGGCCAACACCCAAATTGGTCTTCGTTTGAACAAACCCTAAGGATGCTTCCTGCCAAATATAATTGAAATTGGACCAGTAGTTCGCGAGAAGAGATTTTAAATTTCCCATTGCTTTAGTATGGGAGCTTTTGGCGGGAAAATGATCCAAGATTACCACCAAACCGTTTATCCCAGTTTTGAAAATTGCAAACTTCTGATCAGAATACCCAAATAAAACCAATTTCAGCCCCAAAATCCATCAACTAAAAAAATCCAATATAGCCGCCAAACATGTTGTATTTTGATTGGCCCACTGCGGCCATGTTTTTTGACGGATCAACGTCGCTTGAACAAACTTTAATAGCCCTTAGTGCCTAAAAATAGCTGCCAAATTTCGGCCCAATCCCTTCAGCGGTTCTGCATGTCGTTTTCGCTAAAACTAGGTCAACCAAAATGGATGCCGAACCATTTAACCAATCAAGTTCCCTTGAACAAACTTGGTTCAGCTCTTGCCCAAGATCATATTTCATGGGGTTTACTTCAATCCACCAAGCAGTTTCGGAGATTTTAAGACATTTCCTAAAATCGGCCGAAATCCAAGCAAATTGCCCAACCGGCTTCGTTTGAACAAACTTGGATCCCTATGCCCTAAGGATACTGCCTGCCAAATATAATTGAAATCGGCCCCGTGGCTCTTGAGCAGTCGTTTAAAGAAAAGTTGACGGATGGACGGACACCCGACAGTTGCCATGGCATAAGCTCACTGGGCCATTCTGGCCAGATGAGCTAATAATAATAATTAAATATAACTTACATCTATCAAGTGTATTAGCTGTAAGCTGTAGCCAGGAGTCGTCTTCCATTTCAACTTTCTTTTCAACCCTAAACACATTCAAATATTAGTATCAGTAAGACAAGGTTAAATAAAAAATTTCAATCTCTAGTACTAAAATCTTTAATGGTCATGTCAGGCAAAAACGTCATCATACTTTACTTCTCTTCGCCTGTAAATGGAGATTTTCAATGAAGAAATTTGAAATTTTGGTGAATAATATTCGACCATTAAAGGAGTAAATCACATCTACGAAAGATTATTAGGTTAATTGGTGGATTGACTTCAGGCATGACTTATTCAATGTTCTTTGGAGAATTCAGTAGTCATTTGTTTTTATGAGTATTGGTTTCTGTGTGGGTTGAATGCGATTGTTCTTTCTTATTTTCCGTCTTAGCTAACTGGTCTGCACTCTTGTTTCTGATGTGTCTGCGCATGCGTGCGGGTGTATCCCCAGTACATAGTACAAGTGGTTTTCTGAGTGTCTGATTGGAAAATGTGCCACGACTGTCACCTGCTTAGAGCAGAAAGAAATACATGTATATCGGGATATTGTGCACCAATACATTGCAGAAACATGAAATGTTATTGTCAGAACAATAATGATAGATAACAATGCAGTAATACAAATACAAACCTCTGATGCCAGTCTCTGTGCCGTCTGTGACCATCTCTGTCATGCGACCGAGAGCGGGCACGTTTACTTCCACGTCTCTCAGGATCATCTGCAAGTCATATGGATTGAACAAGCTAAATTTTCAGATGGAGTTTTTAAGTCATAAAAGCTGTGAGCATCCACTATTCAACAACTACAGAAACCAATACTTGCAAACATATAATGCAGGCCTCGATTTTAACACGAACACGTTAACCCAAGGACAGTAGAATTTCATATAGGTTAGTAAAACCGTCTGGGTCAGTAATGCTCTCAAGAGGAAGTACCAAAAAACAGTTATAATGTCATTATGTTCAGTACCCACCAAAAATTTACAAAAGAACAGATTTTGTGCTACCTTCAATGCTTTATTGAATATTTTGAAATTAATTTGTCTGGAAAGCTGTTGCTGCCTTAGGCAACAACAGCTTTTAGGACAAATTAATTTCAAATTATTCAACAGCTTCGCTGTATGGTTGGCTTGGAAATGAGTTTTATAGGGATCCATCGGTGAATGGATTAAAGAAATGATCAGCTTTGACCTTATAAACATAAAGTTAGTGCAATTTGCCGCGGGATAGTAAAATCAATGATGCACTATCCCGCTTGGGTTAATAGAAAAAATCCTTAAAATCTACCCCTGTAAATTCTACATCTCTCCCTATAATAGATATGATAGCTTGCAGAGGCGGACGAGATTTAAAGTAGTTAAACTATACTGGCTAAAAACAGCAGCTTTAGTCTATTCTTTTCCCTCTGTTACTTAATGATAGTCTATAATCTACATGCATGTACACAAATTATCTTATTTCCGAGATAGTGTATCATTCATGAACACCTATATACAATCACTGTAGTGTTAATCAATAGTTCATGTTGCATTAATCAAATATAAATGTGGACACCGCTTACTCTTTGTTTGATAAGAAATCCTAAAATTCTTTTCTTTTCCTAACAGTTGAACACATTTCATTTTCCCAACTATTGACTACCACATTTCATGTGAGCTATCTGAACTAACAAATTCCTCTAAACATTAGGCTCAGCTGCAATATTTTAAAAGAAAAAAGATAAAGAATCGTACCAATAACGTACATGAAGGTAAGATTTATGCAAAATATGGTTACGCTAATTTATCATTCGCAGAATTCCGTAACACTTTCACGACAAAGCCAGCCAAAACCAGCCTCATTAGTGGTCTTAGGACAGGTTCATTTGCAGGGCAAGATTTCTTTAAATTGCAAATGGACATTCAATAAGTAAATCTTAAAAATGTTTGAACAAATTTGGTCATTAAAGGTGGAAATGTTATCTATGTAAACTTATTTCCATTCTAAATCGGGTCACACTTTTATTAGTCTCTGAAAATTACATTTATTTTACACAAATATACACTAGTTGTGACAAATGCTATAACATTTTAAATTGGAATTGTCAAGTTTAGTAAATTAATGTAACATTTAACAAGTTGGCCCATATTTAATGTATAGATGATAATTTCATGAGTCGCCTATCGATGCCATTTTATTTTAAATCTATTTTGGGCGATTTGATAATGGAATTTGCATGTAGGTTGTGATATAATACCTTCACATAATATGTTCATACCCTCATCATCTTGTGTTTCATCTATTGTTGTAAACTCTTCTTCCTCTCCTTCACCCTCAGCATTTTCATCAGCCTCATCACCGTCAGCCTCTTTCTCATCACCATCAGCCTCTTTCTCATCACCATCAGCCTCTTTCTCATCACCTTCACCAGCAGCATCTTCAGCAGCCTCCTCGCCATCCCCGGCCTCATCAATAGTTTCTTTCATTTCTTCACCATGAGCATCACCATTGACAATGTCTTCTGCAATTTACAATTTAATAAACGCTGTTAATATTTTGAAACGAATTTGTCTTAGTGATGCGGCTGCCACACAGCCCATCAAATTAGATAATATTCAACAGCTAAGCTATAAATACATCTTGAAATTTAGATTTGGGGAATTCACATTTTTTTAGTTTCAAATCTATTCCAACAAGCATAAATGTCACTCAGCTAGAAACTAGTGTGGGCTAGCCAGGGATATCACCTTTTTACGCGCCATTATAATGTTATAATAGGCTTTCCCGATTATCTAATTTTAATAAAAATAACTAATATGGAAATCGCCAAACCATAAAATTAATGCTTAACAAGAGCGCCGCAAATGGCGCATAATTCTCCACCATGATGACAAATCAATGAATGAGTTATCAAACTCGGACCATCCATCCTATGAAGTGTCAAAGCGATTCGCGCAAGGGTCAAGGAGTTATTGGAAACCAATTTTCAAGATGGCGACCAGTCACTATATCGGCCATATTGGATTTCGGATCATCGCAAATTTTGGTAAGTGATCCGATAAATGGTAACAGAGTTATCATCCAGAAACAATTTTTAAGATGGCAGCCTGTGGCTGGGAGCCATCTTGGTGTTCAGATCATAGTAAATGTTGCTAAGTTTCTTCCCCAGACCTACACCAGCCACACTATGAAGTTTCAAAACGATCCGATAAACGGGTACGGAGTTATCATCCGGAAAACAATTGCCTATCCTGAATTTCAGATCATTGTCAGTTTCTTCTCCACACAGAGTCCAACCACTATATGAAGTTTCAGTGACTCGATAAACGGTAACTGAGTCATCATTCGGAAACTAATTTTCAAGATGGCCGCCAGTGGCTTGCTGCCATCTTGGGTTTCGCATCATCGTCCATTTCGATAGGTTTCTTCCCCTGACCTACTCAAAACACCCTTTCAAAGCGATCCGACAAACGATAACGGAGTCAGCATCCTGAAACCAATTTTCAAGATGACCGCCGGTGACTGGCGGCCATCTTGGATTTTGGATCATCGTCATTTCGATAGGTTTCTTCCCCAAACCTAGTTCAACCACCCTATGTTTCAAAACGATCCAACAAATGGTAACTGCGTTATCATCCAGTAACCACTCTGCCGCCCGCCAGCCTGGACCGCGCCATTACATAATAAACCGAACCCCCAATTTTTTGGTGGGGGTATAAAAATTAGTCTTCCCCTATATAAAATGCTAGAAGCCTATAACATTTGTAAATTATATGGGTTAATAATAACAGAGAAATACACATACTTGTAAGTAATAGACAGGGGTATATTTTATGCAATTCTGTTAAATTACTTTTATTGAAAGATCTAAACTTCAGTTTCAGGCGGATAATTAACACATACTATATTGGCAAATGCTGTTTTTATTATAAATCACAGCTGGCATGAGCCTTGGGATATTGAATTAAGCTCTTTGTACTTTGTAAAGGTGAGCCAAAAATCAGGGTTAGAAATAAATGAAAATAGAGTTGCCCTGTGGGCAACCTATGATGCCACTTCATGCATTATCAACTTGCCCACCACAGATTAAGGTTGCCCTATATGTTAAGCTAAATGACAGTGAAAATTAGACTAACTATTGTTTGGTCATGCAAATTCTGAAGAATGGCCACAATTACTCAGAAACAGCTTTAAGCATACTGTAACTCTTTCTAATAATTAAATAAATCAATGACGTACAACTAAAGAATTAGTCAGTAGGTAGCAAAACAGTATAGTATTAGTCCGAGTATTTATCATGGTTGCCCTGTGTACCATTAACAGCCAAAGTTTAGTTGCCCTTTTGAAAATCAGGTTGCCCGAACAGGGTAAATGGACATTTCTATCCCTGCAAAAATGCTATAAAATATTACACTTATCCAGTTTAAATGATTCTGCCAGTCATGCTCATCATCCTCATTATCTCGATTGGCAGACTGTAGTAAATTTTTTATTTGGTCATTCTTTAAAATGTTGACATCAACAATTGATTTACTTTCGAAGACTGAGTCGAGTAATATAGCTGCCGGTGCCATTGCAATGCTATCCAGTATGACCAGTGAGTCTGCAACAATTTTCAGCTCCTTAGAAGTATTTCACGATCGGGACATGTTAACACGCTAAAGTAAGAGAAAGATTAACGGTTGGCAGCTTACCTGTAGCTTCTTCTGCCTGCTCTATTTCCTCTTCCACCTATAATCAAGGACAGTGATTAACAGTTAATTTTTACTTCAACACAAATATGTTCAACATCAATTATACATTTATGACTTTGAAACATACAGACCAGATACAACAAATGGACCTTTCCAGTTTTAGCCATGACCCGCCCATCTGTAGCTAAGCTCCACAACCCACACTGCACTCGTGTTGAGATCGATCGATTTCTGTACTCCTGACTATCAATTTCCAGAAAACTATACAGGTAAGGTGTTGAATATTTTGAAACTAATTCGACTGGGTGCCATGGCAACAACAGGTACCTATGGAAGCAACAGTGCCCAAACTAGTTTCAAAATATTCAACAGCATGTTTATTAAATAGTAGTGACATACAATTCATATGTGTCAGACTATTAAGAGTTAAAGACACACCAGATATTATCACTTATTACGTAATGATTATGACGTCAGCCTACAGTACACGACGTTTAGCTGATTATGACATCGTATGACTGTATATGGTACACGGATACTCTGGAAAGATGAATTCCTTTAAGATTTTCAAGGCCCGCTCACCGTGGTACAAGCGTCAAGCAATTAGTAGTTTCATTTGTCCCATTGTAGATTTTCTCTAGTCTGGAGAGAATATCCAGTAGAGGGTTTGTACACGTTTCAGTAATTAAAATTCCATGACTTTTCCATGACTAAAATTTTAAAATTCCATGACCTACAAGAATCAATAGCTAGGTCAAAGATAGTCAAATTTGTTTCAAAATGTACAACAGCATATAGTGAATCATATGGAATTCACTATAACTAGGGCAAAGGGTCAACATGTGACAATTTCCGGTACATTTTTAATCAAATCTGGTTTTCACATAAAAAATTGACGAACAAAAATTCTGAATGGAAGTTCTAGAGCCTATAATCACACATGTAGCGAGCTTTCCGCCGTAACTTGGTTGAAATCAGTCAAAATGATAAAAAGCAATATGACCTTTAAATTGCTTATTAACCCTTTAACACTCATCATATCATCCAAAATCAACTTCTGTAGTGGTCTTGAGAAATGTCCATTTGCAGATCGACGATTTTTTTCTAAAATAGTCTTCAATTGGTCTCATGGCTGGGCCAACTGTAACTTGTAACTGTAACTTAGTTACATTTTTCATGTAAATGAAGTAACTTGTAACTGAAAAATGTTTTTTAGTTACAGTAACTGAAATGCAACCAGTTACATTGCAATAGTAACTTCAGTTAGTTGTCAATGGCTTGATTATTGGGGCAGCCATTCCAGTGGTAAATTTTCTAAATCTTGTAGCCTACAAAATAGACCAATCTTCACCATTAAAAGGTTAGCCCACTCTATGGCCCACTCAATATCTGTATGTGATATTTTAGCAATGATAATCTGAATGTTATTGTTACATCAGCCAACAACCACCTTTAATCAAAATCTTATACAGCTTTTACATTAATCTACAATGTAGCTTAGAAACAGGTTTACTAAATTATTATAGAATTAACTGTTACCTTTTAAAGATTAGATTTGTTGAGGAAAACTTGTTTTCTCATAGAAGACCATGAGATTACTTTAGAAAATTTGCCACTGAAATGACTGGCTTGGTTATTGAGCCAGTTATTCTACTGGTAGATTTTCAAAAATAATAAATATTTTGTCTGAAAATTGACATTTCCCAAAACCACTGCAAAAGCTATTTTGTCCAGCTTTAGTGTTAAAGGGTTAAAAGGATTAAAAATACCAAATGCTCAATTGTAAAGAAAGTTAAAATCTGCCACAGTATGTGTTAACGGCATGTCCTGTTCTTTTCTTTATATACTATTCATTAGGCCAGCTTAGGACATCATTGCTCAGCAATTATACTACATAGGTGTGGGGCTAAAGATCACAAAGGACAATGACACTGATAAAAGTCAAGCCATCACCCATTTAGCATACAACATTTATAAAGGCTGTGGAATTAAACTAGTGTACTGGAAAGCAGTTGAACATTTTGAAACTAACCTGACCTGAAATAAACTGTTGCTGTCATATGAAGCAACAGCTTTTGAAAGTAAAATTACAAATGTAGTAAGTATAAAGCACTCAGCAGATTATCTGATCAGAATCAATTTGCCAATGCAACTAATGAGTTATAAATTATTTTCAAAATATTTACGTTCCTATTTGAAATTAAGCAAATTTCAAAGCTGATGGACATTTGGAAGCTAATTTCACTGGAAACTGTTATATTGCCCCATGGTAGATGTCAGATTATCTTATCATAGAAAGTCAATGCTCTACAGAAACCTGTTGAACACTTTGAAACTAATTTCACTGAAAAATGTTGATACAGTACCTATAGTAGAAAGCCTTCAGTCAAATTAGTTTCAAAACATTCAACCAATTATTTCTTACAATAAAATTAATGTTTGTTAAATGGCATGTCTGAATGTCTGGCTTGAAAGGGTTGGAGGAAGAAATATATATGTACATCTATATTTGAAGGCTGTGGAAGTACATGTAAACTGTTGTCTTATTATTTTGGAGACAAGTTGACTGAAATTTGTTATTATAGTGGTGTTTGGTTTCTACTATATATCTCAATTTGGTCGACTACATTCATAACATTACACCCTTTATGATGACATTGATGTTTACATAGTCCTTTATAATAATTATCAGTCAAAGTAACTAATATAACTGAAGTTACATTATGCAAAGTAACTGAAATGTAACTAGTTACATTACTCAACAAATGTAACTAACTGACATAGTGCAATGTAACTGTAACTAGTTACATTTAAATGTAACTGACCCAGGCCTGCTTGGTCTGCAGATTGACATTTTCTTTGAGAAAATTTATATTTTCTTGAACAAATACAAGGCTTAATAACCTAGGCTTCATTAGGAGAAGGCGTTTAAGAAACAAGAGGCCCCCCCAAGGGGCCTGTGTCGCTCACCTGAGCACCATGCATTTTTGTCAAAATTGTTGGTGGGTGGTTTAGTAGTAGTCTGTTAAATGAGTTTATGGACAAAACACGCTCCATTTTGATTAGTCAGCTGCGGCCATGTTTCTGACGTAGCTCGTTCCCGTGAACAAACTTTAATGGCACTCAATGCCTAATTATACCTCCCAAATTGCAGTCCAATCCATTCAGTAGTTGTTTTGGCAAAAAATAGGTTATCCAAGATGGCCGCCTAACCATTTGGCCAATCAAGTTCCCTTGAACAAACTTGGTGCAGCTCTTGCCCTAGATGATATTTCATGCGTTTTGAATTGATCCCCCAAGCGGTTTCGGAGATTTTTAGTCATTTCTAACAAGAGCTCGGCAAACGGCACATAGTACCCCGCCATGATGACACACCCATGAATGAAAGCTATCAGAAAATATTTATTTCTTCCTCAGGCCCAGACCAGTTATCCTCATGAAGTGCCAAAGTGATCTGTTAAATGGTCAAGTAGGTATTGTCCGGAAACCAATTTTCAAGATGGCTGCCACTGACTGGCGGCCATATTGGATTTTGGATTATTGTAAATTTCGATACGTTTCTTCACCAGACATATTCCAACGAGCCTATGAAGTGATCTGATAAATGGTAACTGAGATATCATCCAGAAACCAACTTTCAAGATGGCAGCCCGTGGCTGGTGGCCATCTTGGAGTTCGGATTATTGTCAATTTCGATAGGTTTCTTCCCCGAGGTAGTCAAACGACCCTATGAAGTTTCATAGCGATCCGATAAACAATAACAGAGTTATCATCAGAAAACCAATTTTCAAGATGGCCACCGTGGATTTCGGATTATTGTCGATTTTGATAGGTTTCTTGCCCAGACCTAGTACAACCACTCTATGAAGTTTCAAAGCCATCTCATCCGGAAACCGATTTTCAAGATGGCCATTAGTGGCTGGCAGCCATCGTGGATTTCGATAGGTTTCTTCCCCAAACCCAGTCCAACCACTCTATGAAGTTTCAAAACGATCCGATAAACGGTAATGGAGTTATCATCCAGAAACCAATTTTCAAGATGGTCACCGGTGGCTGGTGGCCATCTTGGATTTCGGATCATTGTCAATTTCGATAGGTTTCTTCCCCAGACCTAGACCAACCACTCCATGAAGTTTCAAAGCCATCCGATAAACGGAGTTATCATCCGGAAACCGATTTTCAAGATGGCCACTGGTGGCTGGCGGCCATCGTGGATTTCGATAGCTTTCTTCCCCAGACCTAGTCCACCCACTCTATGAAGTTTCAAAACGATCCGATACACGGTAAAAGAGTTGTCATCCGAAAACCAATTTTCAAGATGGCCACCGGTGGCTGGTGGCCATCTTGGATTTCGGATCATTGTCAATTTCGATAGGTTTCTTCCCCAGACCTAGTCCAACCACTCCATGAAGTTTCAAAGCGATCTGATAAACGGTAACAGAGTTATTATCCGGAAACCAATTTTCAAGATGGCCACTGGTGGCTATTTTGGATTTCAGAGTATCGTGGCTTTCGATAGATTTCTTTCCAAGACCTAATCTAACAACCCTATGAAGTTTTGATGTGATCTGACAAACGATAACGGAGTTATCACCCGGTAACCACTCTGTCGCCCGCACAGACAGCGCCATTACATAATACCACGCCAATTTTTTGGCAGGGTATAAAAATCAACCAAAATCCAAGATTGAACATTTTCGATTTCAAGATCCACCAAATAAAAATATCCAATATGGCCAGCCGCCAAACACGCTACATTTCGATTGGTCCATGGTGGCCAGTTTTTTTAGTTATCCGCTCCTTTGAACAAACTTTAATGGCCCTTATATCGTAGTCATATCTGTCAAATTTCGACCTGATCCGTTCAGCAGCCATTCTGGAGAAATCGTTTTCGTAAAAACTTGGTTATCCAACACGGCCACCGAACTATTTGGCCAAGCAAATTCCCTTGAACAAACTTGGCTTAAATGCAAAACCATCCATACAGTTGTTAAATTATACAAATTACAATGTTTTTAAGGCCATCTGTATGCAATGTGAATCCCTTTTGCAAATTGTCACATGAAAAACATGACAAATACAACAATATTTAATCTAGTTAAGTATCTGAAAAACAAATACTTATGACCTTTTTAAAATAAATTAATATTAATTGAAAAAAATAAAATAAATTTCCTCCCTCCCTACTGAATGAAGTCTTTCCCCACCCGGTGTGCAGGAAACAATTTTTTTTATGGATGGTCTTATTATTAAATAATCGATCATGATTACTGAAAGTAATAATAGCACCAGCCTAGTTCCTGCCAATATAATTGAAATAGGCAGTGGTTCATGAGGTCATTTAAAGAAAAAGTTGAAGAACGGTCGCCACGGCCTACGCTTACTTGGCCAGAATGGCCAGGTGGTCAAAAAGTTCATGAGTTTTGAATCGACTACCCAAGCAGTTTCAGAGATTTTTAAAGACGTTTCCTAAAATCGGTCAAAATCCAAGTTGTCCGCTGGCTAAATTGGCCGATCGGCTTCCTTTGAACAAACTTTAATCTCTGCGCCAAGGATGCTTACTGCCAAATATAATTGAAATCGGCCAACTGGTTCTTGAGAAGTCGTTTAAAGAAAAAGTTGATGGATGGATGCCACAGCATTCTGGCCAGGTGAGCTAACAATGAAAATCACTACTGATATCTAAATTTCTCTTATGATTTCCAAATATTCAATACAAAATGTATGATTTCCCATACTTTAGCAGTCTGGAAAATTTGAAAATGTTTTCAGTCATGCATGTCCAAAACGTGCATAAGTCATTTTTGTATTAAGCAAATATATAATTTATCAAATTTATGTAACCAATTTTGTTTTGCACAATGCCCCTTTTGACATAAATACAAAATATAACTACATGATAGCAATTGCAGCAATGGAAAACATGTATCAGAAATGTATTCAAACCATGCCAATTTCGATATGCTTGATTAACTTCCCCACTTCTCTAGACACTTCTCACAGAAATACTGTTGTTAGAATTGTCAAAACAGTCATCCAAATCAGATAAAACAATATTTATAAATTTCACCTGAGCAGCTGGCTCGTCCTCTGTTTCTTGAGTAGCTTCATCCGCTTCCATATTAGATTCATTCAGTGTATCTTCATGTGAGGTGTCTAAATCACCAACAGACACATCAGCATCTAAAACATCAAAGAACACCATACAAATACTTAGCCCCTTAACCCTCGAATTTGTTTTAAGAAAATTCACATTTCTCTAGAAAATGTCCATTTGCAGACCAAGATTATTTTTAAAGATTTACCACTGAATTGAGGATGAATTCTGGATTGAGATTTTGCATATATGATAGGCATGCATCTACACAACTTTTTAAATGATAGTTAAGTAGGCCTACACCGCTCAGTGCACGTACAATCGCAATTTACCATTGTGTAGACTTATGAATAAATTTATGATTGCACTATAGCAGTTACTTCAGCTATGTGTTTAAAGTTAACTAAAATGTCTGGTAAATATAAATCTAATCAAAACTAATCTATTTGCGTATAGTCTACATTGACATATTATTGACAGTACACGGTTTGTTTACAATTTAGGCAGCGGTAGATGTGCGTAGTGAGGCTTTCACTGCCGTCCGCACGCTTATAGTACAACTTAAATAACATATACTGTTGAATGTTTTGAACATAATTGGGTTGGATGTCAACCCAAATTGTGGTCAAAATATTCAACATAACGTTTCTTGTATCGTGTTCATATGGTTATAACTACCATATTTGTGTTTTTGCTTTGGAAGCATTTAAACTTAATTATGAGCTGCACTGTAAGTAAAGATGATACGCTAGCGACCTCTGAACATCTGTCAGTTCATCAACCTATTAAAATTTGTTTATCCGCTACAGTTTTGCTTTTTCATACCATTGAAATATGAGTGTATGCTACTTCCATTCATGGAAGAAGTTGTTTTGAAAACGATATAGTTCATATGGTTGTCACAGGCGTGACGCACCCCCACCCCCCACACCAACGTACGTGTTGACCCGTACATGCCTCTACATTATTATTATTATTATACAAACACATTGCCAAAAGCTTATATGTAAACAATTACATTCTAATCAGTAATCATGGGAAATTTCACATAGGACACACTGACACACTTATTGTAGATTCGTGATCTTCAGAAAAAGTTGTAACTGCATGCACTCTGTAGCATATACATTTGGATATGAATAATAGTACACTTATAGCCATCGTCAACCTCTCCCACATCCATCCATCCCAGACAGTACATAGTACACCCAGTCCTTTCAAGAATGGTAATGGATCCGTCAAGAATGGTAATGGATCCGCAATTAGGCCTACTAGACTACAGAGTATTTGTCACATGCATTGAAATATTGCCGATTTTCAGCACTGCCCATAGTTTACCGTAGTTATAGGCCTATTATTATGCGAATATAGCTATCCATGAAACCACTAAAAATGAGTAAATATCAGATTTTTAAAAAATCATGGTTTTTTATTTCTTGAAGACTTAGATTCAACCTGACATAATTTATGTTATGGTAGGTGAAGTCTATCCTGTTAAACGCACGTTTTAAAATATGTTACCTTTGTACTACAGAAAAATATTGCCTCAGCTCACAGCGCCGTTCCCGGTGTGACGTCACAGCGAGTGCCGATGTGATTCAGATTGAGGCGTCATTTAATCTCGTTATTTGGGCTGCCTAACATACTTTTCTCACTCCAAAGTGACGCTATTGTGTTTAAATAGTGTAGTAGACCATAAAATTAATTAAAGTCCTCACAAGACCTTTAACACATGCACATCTGGCTGAATCACTGAGTTAGCAGCAGGTGTAGGGTGAGCGGGAGTTGATTTAGAAAATAATTTGACTGAAAGTCATTGCTGTCTTAGGCAGCAACAACTTTCATTGCTGCCTAAGGCAGCAACACCTTTCAATCAAATACATTTCAAATATTTTTAAGAGCATAGATGTCAGAGCACATAATACATATCTTAAATATTTCCGCAGTATTGGAAAGGTTAATCTGTTAATTGGAATTTAATATCTAGTTTGGCAATAAAATCTGACATGGTGATAAATCAATGGACAGCGGGAACAAACCATTATTTGCCCTATGAAAGTGAGACTGCAAATATTTAAGGAGTGATAACTCTGGCATTTGACGTCCTATCAGTTTCATTTTCACAACACAGATATTAGATGCCGTCATTAATATTGTGACCAGGTTTGGTGTCAATCCGTCAAGAAATAACTAAATGAGCCGCCACTGTTGGTGATGGACAAACAGATGGATGGACGGACATACAGAAGACAGATGGGGTTATCGCTATACGACAGCTGACTGACAAGTAAGTGGAGTTAAGGAAACCAATTTTGGCTTCAAAATCCGTCAAATAAAAAAAATTGAACATGGCAGCCAAACACGCTAAAATTTGATTGGTTCACGGCGGCCATGTTTTTTACCTATCAACTTCCCATGAACAAACTTTAATGGCCCTTAGTCCATAATCATATCCCCCAAATTTCAGCCCGATCTCCGTCGCTCATTAACAAAGCACACCTGGGGACAGACCAAAAACCCATAGTAAGTCTATGGGAGTGCTTAGAGTCAAGATATAGCAAATCATGTGCCTGAGATCTTACATGAACTACGGGAAAGTTACTAGTGATGACCATCATCACAATTCTATGAATAGAATACATGACAAGGTCCTGATAAGAGAACTATGGCAAACATTAGACTATCTAATTTAAAAATCATATAATAATGGAGGAGATTCAATAAAAAATTGTATTGAATACATCAACGGTTGCCTAGCCGCTCGGGCTTGCTGATAAATTAGATATCCTAAACAATTCGATATTTATGCCAAGAGGCAGAAAACTTCAAAGATTTTAATAAATTTATTGATTCTTATATTTATAGTCTTAGCATCAATAATTTCATCTTTGTAATAACAAATGACATTGTGTTAGAAATCCCGATAAAAGGAAAGATTGAACACTGATACTAGATATTAACTGTTTGAATACTGAATTTTGCAGACGACATATTACAACTGTAATATCTCTGGACTTGCAAAGATTTTGAAAACATTTTGACTGAAAATAGTTGGAGGATGCTTAAATCCAAAGATTCTCGGCCGCTCTTCCCCCTCCAGCGCAACCCCCACCCCACTCGGCCCGCCGCCAGCCCCAGACAACCATCTCAACGAGCAAAAACCCAAGACCCCCCCCCCCGCCGAATATCCCGGGAATAATCCGACCGAAAATTGCCGGTGGCATCACCAACAACCCTCAGCCAAACTGCCCCCAAAAAGACCCAACAAATCATGAGCCCCCCCCCCCCCCCCCACCCCGAAACCACCGTCCGAAGGCCCGCAGCAACCCAGTCAAAATAGAGCAAAAAATTACGCTATAAAAGGGAAAACAAACAAAACTCTGGAAAAAAAATGAAAACAAAACGAACTCACTGAAACTATGTCAACGCAGAAGAAGAAGTCGACTCATATTCCTCCTTCCTGCCCCTTAACCGATTGATTCTCTTTTCTAAGCGAATATTGTACTTGTGGACATTAATCCTGTACTCATAATGATCCGATGAAACCTTTACTGAATCTAATTCTTTTCAGCGACTGACAAAATTATACTACAATTTACGTAAGAATCCGGGTTATTCCACCAACAAATAAACTCCCTTTGGTTAAATAAATATGTCAACCTGCCGAGGTAAAAGGAGCCATCTAAAGTTGGATGAAAGCAAAAATCGTATCTCGAAATAATGCGTAGAATACAAACTGACTTATCGGCTGATGAAATGCGCATATAAAATAATCTGCAACAAAATCCCATACGGTAACCAGTCAGAAGTCTTTAACTAAGTTGAAAATTGTCACTGATAAACGAATAAATGTCTGAATAGACTACAATTCCAAGACTGGCAATGACTTGGTATGAATATTTTCAGCCATTAAACATTCCCAATATTAAACAAATATGGAAATAAGACTAATTCTTAGGCAAGAAGATGACTAGATTCTAGGAAAGCGGATGTGGAAAAAAGGAAACGGAGTTGCATAAACCGGAAATGACCATATCCCCGGCTGTACGAAATCCGGATGTGGAAAAAAGGAAACGGAAATGGATAAAACCGGAAGTAGACTACCAGAAACTGATCAAGATCCTACAACCCGGATGTACAGAATAACCGGAAGAGGAAGCTGAAAAAAACGGAACCGGAAATTGATGAACAATGCAATGCCGGGTCCAACAGACCCGGATATGCATTCTTCCGGAAGCGCTCATGAAACCGGAAATCTATCCAGGTCTGGACGACCCGGAAGTACACCCCCTAAGACCGGAAGTGTACTGACTAGCATCCAAACTGGAAACGCCTCTACCGGAATTCGAAAAATAAAAGGAGTCCTCAGACTCCGGATATCCGGAAGCGCTAATAGAACCGGAAACGGAAGTAGGTACCAGATCTCTAGGACCCGGATGTCCTACATAAACGGAAGTAGCCGGAACGGAAGTGGTAACCGGATCTTGCCGACCTGGATTACCCACTAAACCGGAAGTCCTACCGGAAACGGAAGCCACCGAAGAAGGAACCGGATCTTGAAGACCCGGATGTCTTGCTAGACCGGAAGTTCGGACGGAAAAAGACAGATTCGGAAAACGGAAGTAAACCCGAGTCCACCACAACGGAACCGGAACTAGCAAGACTAGGGATCGAACTCTTAGAAACGGGCGATCTAGACACAACCTTAACGATCGGAACCACCGTAAAACTGGCATTAGCATAAGGTCTGGCCTTATGGATGTCGGCTTCAGCCGACGCCACCACTGCTTGAGGGTTACCCTCAAGTCTTATGTGGATTTTATCCGGTGCACTGCTCGAGCACACCTTCAAGAGCTTGGATGCTCTTGACTTCTGCTTTGGTGGCACTAAAACCTGCCTAGAGGTTAGAGGGACCGGCTTCCCCCATTTGCAGGAACGCCCGCTAGCCTTCGGGCTATCCTCCGAACTCGAAGAACTTTCTTGCTTTTTGGCCTTATTAATAGCAGAAGATATTTGCTCATCGAGAGCTTTAGTCAGCACCGAGGCAAAAGATTCGAACCTCGCAAAAAGCGGCATCACGGCGTCAGAATTTTCCGACGAGTTTCCCCCCCTCCATTGCTACCGATAAAGGAACAGAAGATTGAGCAAAGGAAACAGCCTTTGCCTTGCTAGCAACGGAGGAAGGGGAAGGACGACCAGAGGGCAGCGATTGTTTGACAGACAAATCTTTAAAAAAAATGCTTTCGCTACCGAAACCGGCCACCCATTACAAATTTCACACATAGAATTGGGTGTACAGGATGTACACTTCGCACAGACGTGCCCGGCGAACTCGATAGAGTGATGACGATGAACATTTTGCCGATGAAAATTTTGCCGTATCTGACAATTTCACGTACTCCTAAAAACGAAAAAACGTAACAATGAAGCATACTGCTCAAAATCGAAAGCAAGAGACACCCTAAATTCAGTTCCTAACGGCGGCAAAGTTCAAATTTCCTGACAAGAAACTTTCAAGGGATATTTTATGATAATCCTTATAATGCACTAGAAATAACTTTGTTACAGGCTCTAGAAATGGACTGGACATTATTAATGATGATGATGAAGTAAGGATAATAATAATCAAGATAACACGAAGCAAAACGATCTTCACGAAAACCGGTAATATATAAAATTCATCTATAAGATACCGTATAAACACAATTATACTTCCTAGACGTAACTTAGGGAAGATTGACTTCATATTGGGCATATTTTTCTGAGATATAAAGTCAAAAGGTATCACTGACACAGCGCAAAACACAAAAACTTATACAAATATTTGTAGACAACTATTCTGCATGCAGAATAATTGAAAAGTGAATCTGTTTCCTATTCGGGCTATAAAATGCGCATGCGCGAGCGCACTTAGCGACAAGCGTCACTATGAGGTGAGTATAGACTGGTGCCAGTCTATACCTGATGGTAGGCTGGAGATGGGACTCAACCAGTAGCCTGGTTGAGGGTCCGTAGGAATAGGATTAGGTATGGGGAGGTGTGTATTAGGGTTGCACGATTTTTCGATTATTCGATTAATCGCGATTATATAATTCAAAATGATTGTGGACGATTATAAAATGAAATAATCGTATAATCGTCATGTTGAAATTTTGGACAAGACACTTTTACGCTTGTGAAACTCTGCTCGCGTTACCAAGCATGGACACAAACATCCGGCTATCAGCCGAATGTGTGAATGATTAAATAAATAAATAACTGATTTGTTTGTATTGACTCAGGATTAGTTTTAGATGAATAAAGATTGTTCACTTGGTCGCTATTTGTCATTCTTGTTGTAATCACACACGCTTATCCCGCGTTCCCCATTCTCTGAATAATTATGCGCTAACGGTTTTCCCAAAAATGTTCTAGAACTGATACCACGGAAATTCAACGCATTTTCTCACGTAAAAATTCTCACCGCCTACGCCTATGTTTAATGTATACCTCAAAACATCCCCGGGGAAGTGAAATTATTTGATCTGAGCGCCTAAATATTGCGTATCCTTTAATAAAGGTCGTTTATTACATGAAAATTAATCCACAATTTGATATAAAATGGCGTCACGAATAAAATACAAATCACGTGATTCGCCTCCAATTGAAGTTTATTTTAGAGCGAGTACTCGGATATAAATATTCTAGAATCGGGGACTCAGAACTCGGGAATTTCTATATATTATCATTGTGCGATAGGAACTGCGTATTATACTGATCTGAATAACAGATACCAGTTTGATAAACTCCCGTTAGCGTATAATATCTCGCGAGAACACGCCGCCTCCCATCGCAAAAGATCCACTGGCTCGCCAACTTAAGAAGCCTGCTATATTGTCGTTCGTGATAATTCAATTTGGATCATTTACTGTTGATCAGCGTTACAAAATTGATGCGCATTTGCTCCCGTACTTGTTTGGTACATAAATTTGGTCTTACAATATATTTATAAGGAAGCTATTTAATCACGCCAAGACTGTTTTAAGCGCATTTTAACTACAAAAGTGTGGAATAAACTTTATTATATCTTGAACATACGTGGCCCACTATTAGTATTAATCTAATAGGTGGTCGAGATTTACAAATCCGAGGCGTGTATTGACTTCTAGAGGGGCCGGAAATGTATCAGGGCAGAGATCTGTCTTAACCCTGTGGCATCGACGGGACGTATTATCGGCTTGAAAAAATGCCGTTGCCAGTCCGACGGGACGTATTATCGACAAGAGACAATTAGACACCGGGAGCGACGGGACGTATTATCGGCTCAAGCTACCACCAGTTTTCGATCGCTAAATACGCAAGCTTTACGGGAGTTTTATCCAATCAAACTTAGCGTTACATTACGGCAGAAGGCTGAATTTTCTAATTCCACTGTTGATTGGTCAATTCACTTTGTTTACAAATTTTTGCGGGAAAATATAAATAGATCTTTGTGAATGAAATAGTTTGCGTAAAAATGTCGAAGATGACGAAGCAATTCCTTTATTTAAGCGAGTACCCGCTAGTACCCGTTTATCCGGATAGATGGAATCGGGTATTATTATTATTATTATCATTATTATTATAGAGCTGCTCAACGATTGGGCAAGCTGGAAAATCTTTATAAACGGCATCCTATACTAGCAGTGTCATATATAATACGGAAATGCGAACGCGACCCGCTCTCGGTAGTTAAGAAGATCGCGAATTTCGTTCCGTTATCTTTGTCACGTGATATGATGTTACAGATTATGACAGTTAGTTTAATTTTAATGAAACTTCAGTTTCCACGCTTTTAAATTATTTTATAATGACAATTTGCCATTACTGAATAACTGAAAGCCTCTCAAAATTACTGAACATCCATCATGGTGAAATTATTTTAAATCAATGGTCGAGTGGAGTTTAGGTAATGAGAGACACTTGCCAATAATTTGAAAAAACATCACATATCCCCCAACTATAATATATATATATATATATATATATATATATATATATATATTATAGTAGGGGGATATGTGTTAGTGGTATGCATGGATGAAAATTCAAAGGCCAGTGGTCTGGAACCTTGAAGGACATATAGCATAGACAATACAATTGTTTTAAAGATATTGACCACTGTGGAGATATGGTTCACATGGGGACAGAACGAGGGTGGGGGGGGGATTGGGAGATGCCCCCCCCCCCCCCCGACCCCTTTTTTCCTCTCCCACTGTTTAGACTCCCACCCCACCCAGGTCAAAACACATTCCGACACCCCAGTTATTGCGCTTGATTGTCCTGTCCATTTTTGTCAATCTTACTGGGGTTTGCTGCTGTTCATGTTGCAATGTTATTAATGTATCTATCCTTTTATTTTTCAGCTTGAAACACCATTTGAGAGAAAAATGAAAGCAAATTTAAACTTGATGATTTTTATAAACCCTGTAACACTTAAATTTGCTAAAAAAAATTACATCTCAGTAAATATCCATTTCCAGACAAAGAGAATCTGTTTGAAAATTTACCACTCGGTTATTGCGCCAGACATTCCAGTCGTACTTTTTCAAAAATATTCTCATGATCTGCAAATGGCCATTTTGCAAAGTCACTGCTGTAGCCATTTTTGGGCGGCTTGTGTGTTATAGGGGTGAAAATATTTAAATACTGTATTGTGTAAACTACCAGTGCAAATGTCAAATAAAGTTCTCGAAGTGAGAGGGAGAGAGAATCTCATATTAGGTAATCAGACTGGACTATGTATAGTAGATTTGTTGAATATATTGAGTCCAATTTGATTGGAAGCTGCTGCAGCTTTAGGCAACAATAGATTCCAATTAAATATATCACAATATACTCAACAGATTACTTTTTTAGACTTCAGGATCTTTACCCTTGTCCTGCAAGGGGAAGGGGGTATTTATTATATTTGTGTGCGTCCGGTATTGCATCTAAAATATTGATCCTACTGGTTTCAAATTTTAACGCAACAAAGCAACATAACCTAAACAAGGATTTCCCGAAGTTGTCTGTGATATGGACAAAAACCCAGGATCCAGATTGGATACACATTTTAATCTATGGACATCTCGGAAACTACTGGTTAGATTTTGCTCAAATCTTGACAAAGTAGAGGGCCATACACTATGATTTAACAAATTTGGATGTGCTAAAAATTTATTTTAAAACCGCTATGTACATTGTGAGAAAAATGGTAGGGTAGTCTTGGCAGTGGTTTACAATCTCTGATTACTGGTGTTCATAATGTTATCTATCAAGCATCAAGTCCCGACAACAGCAGGCATAAAAATCTTATTCTGATAGCAAAATGCAGATAATTGATTTAGCAAGTAGTGATTGAATGGTAATGGATGTTTTTGTGGTGTAATAACTACCTGATTTTATTGCAGTTTTTTGCTTTGGCAGAACCTGTATCTCCCAGGTAGATGTAATGCTGTAAGCCTAAGTAGATACAGTACTGCAGCTTTTCATAGAATTATAATGATGTCATAACAATCAAATTTCCCACAATACCCTGGGAGCGATGCTATTTGTGGAGGGGTTAATTTAACATTACGAGCAATGAGCCGCCAAACCTTAATTACGCTTTCTGTATTCTCTTGCAAAATTCAATAATGATTTGATGTTCTCTGATACCGAGCGGGGTTATTAGATTCTTAGATCTATACATGATTTTATGACTATCTTCATGGAAAATGTAAGCAATACATTCCTATCATCACCTATGGGCAGTCTTATTTAGCATGTAGTAAATTTGCCCCACAATTAATGGCGGCCGATCTCAAAATGCTCAGAGTCGGATGTGCGAAACTATGAATAGCGTGGAGCTACATTTGCAGCTACTAAAGGCAGAGATCAAGACACATTGCAACATTTTAGTAATATTAGACATTGTCAGCTTTTTTTCGCCGAAGCAAGAACTCTGTAAAACTAAATAAGATAAATAAACTTAAGTTACCAGTTTTCGTGAGAGTAGATTGACCAGATAGTGAATCATTTTGCTGGTTATGTAAATAGTGTAATTTTAAAACCGATTGACTATAAAATACCTTCAATGCCACTTTCGGCGTTCATAGCTTGCATTAAACGTTTTACAAGAACCGCCTTTGTTCCTTTCAAATCAAGCCCACGAGTTTTGAGTTCTTCCTTAAGCTCTGCTACCTTCATCTTTTCTAGATTTACGTCACTCATGATTGCGTTTAATTACCAGCAACCTTGGCTATTAAAATATGATTACGAATATTACCAAATTCAGGTTCTAAGCTGTAAATATCTGAAATATTTCTGAACAACTAAAAGTAGTGCACAATATTTTCAAAATGGCGGGGAGAAAGGAAAGGCTGCGGCCTTATATAAACCTAGGAGCAAATTCCGGAAATGGCCATTTAATTTTTTTTTTTTAAATTTTGCCGGTCCTAGAGAAGATTATTGAGAAGATCTGGCTGGCTAGAGCGCAACCAACATTAGATGCTCATCAGTCTGGGCTGTAGAGAGGCTTTAGAAAAGGAAGCTCGTGCACAACTTGGTGTGTGCGTCGTACCCAGGTTGGTTATCCCATAGTTTATCTAATTTTGTTTCAAATGATATCATGGTTATTGCTTCTATAACAGGGTTCGGAAGACTGTCCCATAAGTCCACGATTCTATGTTTAAAGGAGTATTTTTGTATGTTTAAATGTGATTTGGATGTGTATAGTTTTAGTCTGTGTCCCCCGGTTCTTGAGCCTGATTGAAATTCAAAAAGGTTGCACACTTTTGGATCATATTTTTTGTTATAACTTTGTAAGCTTCAATAATGTCTCCTCGTACTCTATGGTATGCAGGAGTTGGTATATTAAGGACCCTGAGCATAATCTCATAATTTAGGTTTGATAGTCCTGAGACACTTTTTGTCGCCCTTCGCGGAACATTTTCTAACAGCTCTATATGTTTCTTGAGATAGGGGCTCCAAACCTGATTAGCAAATTCCAGATGTGGCTGCACTAATGATGTATACAGGGGTTTAAATATGTTTGTGTCAAGGGATACAAATGTGCACTTTATTACACCCATAATGGAGTTGGCTTTATTAACTTTATCTATTATGTCCTTCTCAAAACATAGTTTATCGTCCATAATAACTCCTATATTCGTTTCATCCTCAGTTGGATTAATAGGAGACCCTTCTTTACCGAGAATATAGCTATGATTTTGTAAATTGGTTTTGTCAATTCGCATAGATTTACACTTATCAGCATTAAATTGGAGTAACTATTTACTGGTCCATTCATTTAACAAGTATATCTATCTTGTTGCATTTCGTTAGCATCATCATTGGATTTTATGCCATGAAAAAGTTTTGTGTCATCCGCATACAGGTATATTTCACTATTGTTAGCTATCACATTAGGCAAGTCATTTATACATAAAACAAACAACACTAGCCCTAAAACTGACCCCTGTGGTATCCCGCTAAATACTGATTTCCATTCTGAGGGTTCATCACTGATGATTACTCTCTGGCTACACTGTGAGAAGAAGCTTTCTATCCATTTAATAATCTGTGGGTTGATGTTATAGAGATTCAGTTTATGTGCAAGTCTATGATGGGGAGTTCAATGAGTTTTGAAATAATATTTTGAGTGGGTGGCCTAAAGTATTACTAAGTTCTTTTTAGGATACGTGGTTGGATGCCATCAGGACCTGGCAACTCTGATATTTTTAATTTCTCTAAACTCTTTTTGATATCATTTTGCTTTATTTGTAAGATATTTTGTTGCGGGGTAGATAGTCTCTCAAGCTCTGGTAGCATATCATCAGGTTCGCAGAGTAATACAGATGAAAAGAAATTTGCTAGGGCATCTGCTTTTTCTCGGTTAGAAGTAGTACGGTTTTTCTGATTGTTATCAGTATATAAGTCTGGTATAGACATTCTAGTTTTAGTCTTAGTTTGAACATATGTCCAGAATTTCTTTGGGTTTATTTTAATTTTTTCTGTAATTTTTTCCTCATGTAACTTAAAAATTTTTCTAGTTTCCTGACGGACTTGATTTCGTACTTTATTGTATTTAATCCTCACAGTGTCATTTCTTGTTAGCCTATATTCTGCCCATAGTCTAGGCTTGCGGTGAATCTTGGACAAAATTATCTGACTGAATGGGAGCTTGTGTTTGTTGAAGTTTGTAAAATCTGTCTTAAGACATTGTTTGTGGTACACATTTAATTCTGATCTAATAATTTGCCACTGATCGTCTACTTCCTTATCCTTCAACATCCCATCCCAATCCATATCAAGCATTTGTTTCATTTTCTCATAATCGGCTTTCTCATACAAATATCTTGTTTTTGGTTTTAGCAAGCCTGTCACTTCAGCATTAAACTTAAAGTGCATGATCGCTTTTTCCAAGGGGTGCGCCAATGTCAATTTGATCTACCACCCCCTCTTCATTTGTAAATAGTAGATCAATGCATGATGATCTATCTGCCACCCTCCCTCTTGTTGGTTCTGTAATATGTCGGTACAAGAAGTAATCTCCTACAGTCTCAATAAATTTATATTCTGTATGGCCTGTCCCATTTGTAGTTGAGTTATTGACATAATTGATGCATGGAAAGGTGAAGTCTCCAACAATAATGCAGTGGGAGAATGGCTTGTTGACTAGGTCTCCTAAAAGTATTTGTAGATTTTTGTTATTTTCTAATGTTGAATTTGGGCTGCAATAAATGCATGTGAACAACAGGTTATTTCCAACACCCAAATCAATTCCAATGCTGATAAATTCAGAAAAATTCAAGGTCAGTGTGTATGAGTTTGCATGGCAGTGTTGATTTGATATAAATGATCATCCCCCTTCCTTCTGTACCTTTAGATATGTTAAAAGGTAAAGTATCATAGCCATTAATGTTATATTCAGCTAATACGCTTTCATATCGG
The DNA here is from genome assembly GCA_034401795.1 of Chaetoderma sp. LZ-2023a. Lineage (NCBI taxonomy): Eukaryota > Metazoa > Mollusca > Caudofoveata > Chaetodermatida > Chaetodermatidae > Chaetoderma > Chaetoderma sp. LZ-2023a. The sequence goes on from CM067373.1 coordinate 53,563,298, forward strand.
AAATGCGTGTGTTTGATTTCTGAGATAGCTAATATTGCTGGTTCGCTGTCCATAAGTTTTAGTCGTAACTTAAGCTCATTCAATTTATTTGCATTCAAAGTGTCAGCATTCATAAATATAATTTTGAAATCTTTTTTCTAAAACATTAGTAATATATGGTTTGTGACGGTGCTTATTTAGTGATTTGTTACTTTTGTTTGTTTTTGTTTTGTTGGCTATTGATCTTGATTGATTAGTTGTGTTTTTATGTTTATCATTACAATTTCAATCAGCATCCATATCAGTGGCTGGATTTGTAGTGTTGCATAAATCTGGAAGGATCTCAAAATGATTGGATAATTTTAATTGATTCTTTTGACATTCATTATTGTTTGCTTTTGTTCTAGATTGATTAAAATACACGCACTCTGTTGTGTTGGTTTGTGTTGCATTTATGGGATTAATGTTTAGTATGGTTGAACAAACGCACTCGTCCTGGGGGCTGTGGATACAAAATTACTAAGTTGTGATGGTTTGCCTTGAGCTACGGTTGAATCAAATATGCTTTCTACGCAACTCATAATGTTATTTGACAATAACCTCATACCATCGTAGTTTGGATGTATGTGGTCATGAAAAAGCTCTTGCATACTGCTTCCATCTGGATGGCAGAAGAGATCAGTATGATCTATGAAATTTACAGAATGCCATGTGGCAAGGGAGTAGAAATGGGAAGGGCACATATCAAACCCAATTGAACTGAACCAATGCGTTAGACAAGGTGGTATTATTTCAAGGCACTGCTACCTGCGTTTCATAACCCATTGCTGTGGGAGATTGAAGAGACAGGGTATGGAGCTACGGTTGGCTGTATCGATGTGGCAGCAATGACCTGCAGATGACGTGTTATACATAACAAACAATCCTCTACAGATGCAGATTCTGCTGAACATATCAAAAAGCTACACAACCAAGGAGAGATTCTGGCATAATACAAACAAGTGCACAAGCCTCGTATCTACATGCAGCAAGAAGAGTGAGGCCATGCCAACATTTAAACTAGGTGGAGAGGACGTTAAAATGCAGGAGAAACTGCTGCACCTAGGAACTATTATGCTTGCAAATGGCAAGATTGATATCGCACCTTTGCTAAATAGTGCAAACTGCACCATGTATGCCCTTATGGGGGGGGGGGGGGCAGCCTTCATGGGAAGTGTGGACGTAACCCAATACTAATCTATAAGATATGGACGCTTTATATAAGCCAGAGATTCACATATGGCCTAGAAGCATGCTGTCCAAGACCAAATGACATCCAACAACTGGGAAAGCTCCAGAGATTGAAGCTAAAGCACATCCAATCACTCCCAATGAGATGTGCAAACGTTGCTGTATACACACTGTTGGGTGCTGAACCAGTCGAGGCGACCAACGATAAGAAAGTTATTTAACTCTACTACGGAAATATATGCAGGAGTCCAGACACTAAAGAGCATCAGCTAGCAAAACAACAAGTAGCAGTCAAGGCACTTGGAGCTATTAGCGGATAGGACAGAAGCCAGTCAAGGCCATTCAGCGATCATCTGTGGCCCAACCTCGATGCTCTGTTCAAGAGATATGCTCGTGGGATAGACTTCCATCCGATTCCCTGGTTCTGTATTTGTATGGGCCTGGCGAGTTGGAGGGTGGACGTAGTCTGGCGACTGATCCCAACTGGTTGATAGATGTACACAAGATTGACAGGTATGTGGAGACGGCTGGACAGCCTATGCTGTACTACCTGGCTGTCCGACCTGGAATAGTCGGAGAGCAGTCCTATGTGGCCGTTTGTACGATAGGAGAGCCCCCTTATCCCTACAGGCACCCAGCTACCTCCACCCCGGAGAGTCGACATCCTCCACTGACTGTCGGTTGAACTTGTCACATGATGCTCATACCAGCGCCTCTTCGATGAAAGCATCCATTGGAGTGATGGCATACTTGTGACCATAAGCCAGGGTGTGAATACCATGGTGAGCGATCCATCGCTTTGTGTCTGAGGGGCTGAGGCTTGTTTTGGTCTGGTGGACCCCGTAGAGGTGGTGACCTTCACTTCGCAGCATGATCCTACCATTGTGGAAAACCTTTCGCTTGAAGAGGCATTCCTTGTACTGCTCATGGCGAATCTGTCTAACCACAGCCCTGCGCACACCCTTTGCCTTCTTGACTTCCTGCTCATCTGACCGCTTGATGGAGTACATCTTCGGGCACAGGCCAACAAACTCCTGGATTGGCACCCGACATACTCATCCTTCATCTTGCCCAGGACCTTCTTGTTGGTAGTACTATGTAGCTGGTGTGTTACTGGATAGTCGCTTGTGTCATAGAGGTCGCTCCTCGTAGTCATTTCGCCATCGTAGGTGGCACATTTTGGTAGTACTGATGGGGTTGACTGTCATTTTCGTTTGTGTTTGTTAGTTCAGCTTCCAATGGCAGATGTAAGTGATATGTTGTGAATGGTAAATTGTTCTTATTCTACCAGTGACTATTGTTGTACTATTGTATTGTCATTCATCGATTGATGAAAACAAAGATTTTCTTTTCTATGATACAATTGTCTATGTATGTATTAATGATTGCGTCGTTAGAACTTTTAATATATACATGGTTGTACTATAGTCTATAAATTGCAATTCAAGTGTTGATCATAATGGCAGATGAAGAAATTCGAGAACAGCTTGAGGCTTTATTGTGATGGAAGAAGGAAGTGGAAAGTGGACCACCTCCTGTTAGCAATCTTCCACCAGTAACTGTAGTAGTGACGACTGATAAGAATCTTAGGAAATTCGATAGACAATGTGGAGCAGTGGATGACTGGATAGAAGAAGCCATCGGAATTACACAATCAATGCCAAATTTGGAGGCAGTCGACTTTATCAAGGGTCATTTAGAAGGAACTGCAAGAGAAGAAATCAAATGTCATCTCATGTCAGTGTAATCAGATCTGGATGCAATGTTTGCTGCACTTCGCTCAATTTTTGGTGATAGTCTAAGTGCGACCCAGTTAAAACAATAATTATACGAAAAACAACAGAATGGGAGAATCTTCATGATTTTTCCAATGCATTGCAATCCCTCGCTGATTGCATCAGATGTAATGATTCCGATCGTCTGTTACATAAGGATGGTATATTACGAGAGGTTTTCTTAGAAAATAGTAGTGATGCCATGCTTCGTAGAGAATTATGCCGTACCATACGAGATCGTAATGATTTTACATTATCGGGCTGAGGAAGCTAGCCATTGAGTGGGCTGATGAGGCTGGAGAAATGGTGCAAAAAGCTGCACAGGTCGCTTTGCAAGAGACAAGTACAACTGAGGAAGGATCAATGATAGATCGATTAGGAAAACTGGTTGAGAAATTAGTCAAGAATCAAACAGAGTTAGTCCAGAATCAAGCAGCTATGGGTGAACACCGTAAACAGATAACATGTGAGCTCGGGCAGTTAAGGAGTGTGTCTGAAATGTCTAGTGCATGGAAAAGTGGACCTGTTGGGCGTCTTGATTCAACAAATACATCAAGTTATGGTCATCACAGTCCACAACAACAGAGTGGGAATAGAGAATCAAATGTCCCAGAGAGGGATGCTTATGGAACGATCGTCTGCTACAAGTGTAGGAAATCTGGCCACATCGACAGAAATTGTCAAAGTCTCATGGAAAGGCAATCGGGAAACTAATATCTCCCTTCTCAAGGAGGCAGGAGTCAGGCGTGAAATGTGGCCCAATCAGCATTATTAATAATGTAGGTAGTAATCGTATTGGGAATAGCCCTATTCATTGGATTTCAGTGGGCAGAGTAAACTTAGACGCAATGATAGATACCGGTTCACAGTTAACTACCATATGCGAGCACTTCTTTCGTAAACAATACACTGGTAATCGCCTCATGGACCCGGGCACAATGTTTGAAATTAACTGCTGCTAATGGCTTATCCATATCATATTGTGGTTATTTTGAATCTGATGTAATTATAAGTGGTGTTGCTGTGCCATCTAAGGGCATCCTGGTGGTTAAAAACCCGAGACGTGTTCCAGCATTTCTAGGAATGAATGTATTAGGACAACTTCCTTCTCATGTATTGACCAGGCTTGTGCAGCCTACTGAGTTTTTGACTAATTGTATAGTTTGTATATTTGCAAGAGTAGCTGGTAACAGACTGATATGTGTACCTGGTTGGAGTGCCTGTGTCATACGTGTGACAAATACTCAGACCAATGATATTTGTGTAGCTATAGAACCAGTAAAAAGCCTTCATGGACAGTTAATTCTTACTCCTGTGCTGGTTGAGAGTTCAGGATGACCATTCTCCTTCGATCAATACTCACCATTCTATTACTTCTGATATACAGCTGGCCCTGACAGCTGGCTCTAGGACTATAGACTTAGAAAGCTTTACCGACTCCTTGGAACCGGGTACTCGGCTCCCAACTGGCAAGCACCCGTCTACCATGAAGCTCATTCTTGTTTTCAGAGCGACAAGAGAATACATGCTTTTTGCAGTTGGAAAGTCTTAAGATTGTTTAAGCCTAAGTCTTTTTACTGTGATTAATTGTGATAGCTTGTGCGTTCTCAAAAGGATATCTGGATTAACATGGATGCCACCGATGATAAAACCAGGTCGTATATTTCCATGTTATTCCATAGTTAAAAGACTTAGGTCTCTAAAATTTTGTCTTTGTCGCATGTTCCAATTTCTAACCCCAAAGAATCCGGGACGTGTGTTAACAACGAAATATGCCAGATGATCGGCTTCCTTTAATTATTGGATGACGTCGTTCTCCGTAAGATCCGAGCAGGTGACGTCACAACCGTGTTTCTCGGATGTCTATGTGAAGAAAATGTTTCATTAATTCGCGCATCTGATTCTGTGTGCTGCGTACTTTAATTGGTACCAGAAAAACTTACAAGAATTTTCAAGTTTTGCGTGTTATCACGATCTGTTTGCAATGATCAGTGGTTTCAAAATTCTTGATTTAGATGTGTGGTCTGTGGTTTTACCGTGTGCTACAGCAGTTTCTTCACATATCGTTTTGGGCTTCGTTAGGAGTATAATTTATATTTATTAGTAAATATACCCCGAATGCCATGCGATATGATTCCAGGTTCCGTTATACATCCTTGAGGATCAGTGTATAGGTGTATTATTGCCCGCTTCGTTCTTGTCGTCATAATCAATGCAATCTTTGCTGTAACATTGCGGGGTGGGGTGCGGGAGGGTGACAGTTAATTTATGGTCAAGATATTTAAAATTAATTGTCTGCCTTCCATTTCTGTTTCGTTCCGCCGGCTTATTGTAGGTTTGGGTTTTTATAGGCCAGGCCAGCCCCGCCATCATGTGTGGAGTGCCACATATTGTACGGGTTCTATGCAAGGACCATGTCTGTTTCCACTGTACTAAGTGTAGTCTTGACAGTAGGTGTAACGTTTGCTCTGTGTGGTCGGTCGATATGATGCTTAAGTTCATTGCCAGAAGGACTTGGCAGGGTCTGACGTGGGGTCAGGCGGTCCGAAAGTAAATCGTGGAGCGTCCGCTTCGGCCCGTGGGGGCGTTCCACGTCTGCAACAGGAGGTGGTGGAGATGGCACCGCCGGCGTGGTTTGGTCCGGCTAGGCAAGGTTTTCTTGCATAGCATTCTGCCAACGCTGGTGTCGTCCCTGCTGCTAAAAGTTGTAGGGCAGTCTCTCTCCATGTTTGATTCGGACCCTGTCCTTGGACGGCCCCTTGGCAGTCCCGTCAGGCCCTGGCCTGATGGGTTCTGTCTCTCTGCGGCCACCTCCGGGTGGTCCAGTAGCGGTGGCCGGCCCATCAGGCATGGGAGCCATCCGCCAGGACGGCTCCATGGTTTTCCTTGTCTAGTGACGACTCTTCGGTGTCTGAAGATGAGGAGGCCGAGGAGGAGAGGTTGCTGCTGCCTGTGATGCCGCGGGTGGAGAGCATGGAGGTCGATTCCGTCCTGGACGGAACCGTCCTACATCTGTCTGGCCTGGCGCAAGCCAGGGTAGCGGCTCTGCCCGTGGTTGAGGCCACTCCGGTACCGGGCACCGGTCCTGTGATGGTTGGTTTGCTGCCAACCAACACGGTGATGGGTGTGGCCGGCCAGGCATGATACTCATCTATCTCGCCTGGTCTGGCGGTCAGCCATGGGGTGCTGTAGGCGCCCGTGTTTGGCCACGGTTCCTCAACCGCTACGGGTCTGCACGGTTTCCGTGCAGGCCTACTCCGTGGACTGGTGTGTTCCATGGGGTGGCGGCGGAACAACTGTACGGCACCGGAGTTCCAGGCATATCAGCAATGTCTCCTAGCCGGGAGGCCATTGCTGGTAGGGCCGTGAACATGTCAATGGGTGACGTGTTCACCGGAGTGTCCTTCTCGGAGACGGATTGTTCTGATGCTCTGGCTTGACTAGCCAGGGTGGACCCGTCTGTGGGTTCGACCACGGCCGAGGAGGATGTACCCCGTCCATCAGTTGCATCAATTAGGACGGGGATCTTGCCCACAGCTCTGATCCAGTCTGTTGGACTGGATCCAAGGTTTATGGTGTTGCTTGATGCTATTTATAGCAAACAACGCATGACCAGGGGCCAGCTTCTTGCGGCCTCCAGGGATGTGCGGGCGAGGTGTCGTATTCCATGGGGGGAATACGACAGGTATGGTGTTGTCCCGTCGGTCACCGAGGATGACCGCTGGGTACTGGGTGTCCAGAGTGCTGGAGCGGGTGGCCCGCCCCGGCACTGGTTGACAACGCTCAGGTGCACCATAATGAAGTCCTGTCCCTATGTGATGGGGGTGTAAGGACAGCAATGAGTCCTGTCAACCGCTCTTATCGTCTTCTTCAGTCGGGATGGGCTGAAGCGGGGGCAGGCCACCCTGTGCCACCTGTGGCGCTTTCGTGCATTAATGATGGCCTGGTGCCGTCAGGGAGTGTCTTCTTGGGACGCCCTTGACATGCCTTAGCATCTTTGGTGGCCAGGCGCTGGCCATCTTGTTGGACACGGCCAGCATTGCGCAGAATCGGTTGGTGGTTAAAGTGCACGCACTAGGGACTGTAGTCAGGCCGCTGACAGTGCAACCTTCAAGAAGCAGAGACAAAAGCAAGGTGAAAGCTAAGCCTAGTGCTGCTTCTGTTTTCTGCTGGGTTTTCTCAGCCGCCTCGGTGAAGAAAGCCAAGAAGGTTGTGGCGGCCCCTACCATCGCCAATGTTGCTCCTGATCACCCGAGAGGCGGGAAGGGCAAGGGGAGGGGTAGGTCCTCAAAGGGCGGACAGAAGGGAGCGGATCGTACCCGAGGGTACGAGGGCTTCCTTCGCATCTGCCTGGACCGCACCTGTGCGACAGGAACAGCGGTGCCAGTTAGACTGGCCAAGCCAAGACCAAACTGGCTCTCTCTCTCTCTCTCTCTCTCTCTCTCTCTCTCTCTCTCTCTCTCTCTCTCTCTCTCTCTCGTCAAGAGAGGGGGGGGGGAGCGGATACTCGAGCCAAACACCCCCATTAGGCGTTGAGGCATCTATAGTGGATGGAAGGCTCATGCGTTTTTGTCAAGGTTTGGCGAGGTGTGACGTCAGACAGTCTGGTCATGGGATGGTTATCCGAGGGGTACATACCAGAGTGGTGGGACTTTCCACCACAGAATCTGTCTTTGGCACCTGTCTGGACAACCGTTCAACGGAACCAGACAAGTTAGAAGCTATTCAAAACGAATTGTCAGGTTTGCTTCTGAAGGGAGCAATAAACCAGCAAACCGGAACACCCCAGGCTTTTATTCAAACATGTTCCTTGTCCCCAAGAGCACAGGGGGATGGAGACCCGTACTCAGTCTCAGGCCATTGAATTGGTTTATCCATACGCCTCGGTTTCAGATGGAAACTCCGAGGTCGGTAATGGCAGGATTGAGGAAGGGGGTGTGGTGTGTGTCAATCGATCTGAGAGATGTATGTTTCCACATTCCAATGAACCGGAGTTGTCACAGGTTTCTGAGAGTTGCGTTTCAGAATCTAGTATGGGAGTTTATATCCTCCCATGTCGGCCTGTCGACAGCTCCAAGCGGTTTTCACCAGAGTGGTCCTTGTGGTGACAGCATTTCTCAGGAAAGAGAACGTGGCGCTTCACACCTACATAGACGATTGGCTGATCATCAGCCAGGTTAGAGGTGGATACTGCTCCGACTCTGAAGTTGCTTTCAGATCTAGGCTGGATAGTCAACAAGGAGAAATCTGAGCTGACACACCACTCAACATTTCGTTTATTTAAGGATGCGATTCGATCTCGAGGAGGGCAGGGTTTTTTACCCGTCAGAGCCCATAGTGGTGTCTCTGTTAGCCATCCTCAAGAGTTTCGATTGGGAAAGCACATTCAGCGACGCGGTTTCTTCAGATGCTGGGCGAATACCTATCCAGTTGTATCTGATGTCTCTGTGGAAACAGAGAATAGAACCCCTGTCAAAACTGTTGCCAGTTTTGCAGCCAATAATGTTGCATCTTGTACGGTGGGAAAAAGCGTCAGAATCTCCTAGTAAGAGTTTTCGCTGCACCTACCCCACCCCCAGCTGTCCGTGTACACGGATGCATCACTGGAGGGATGGGGGGGGGCCTACCTGGGAGAACACCAGGTCTCGGGCACATGGACTCTCCAAGAGAGCCAGCTGCATATCAATCTGTTGGTTATGATGCCAGTGGAACTGGCATTGGAAAACTTTTCTTCCAAAAGTCAGGGACAAGGCGATATTGATACGGTTGGACAACTCGACAGTAGTATCATACAGAAATCACCAAGGCGAGACCAAATCACCCACACTATGTATCTAAGTGTGGCACTTATTCAATGGTGCAGGAATTACTCGGTTGTTTTGAAAGCAGCTCATATTCCTGGGCGATTCCAGGGAAAATGCTCATATCATGACTTATGTCTTGCCGATTCCAGATCCTAATGCCGTCGATACAGACGCTCTGGCGTTAAGCTGGAGAGGGATGCACGCTTACGCGTACCCACCCACCATTCTTCTACCGAAGATATTGGTGAAGATCAGGGAGGAACCGTGCCTGGTCCTGCTATAGCGCCATTTGGCCCAGCATGGTGTGGTTCACGGATCTTCGAGGTCTGCGGGTGGAAAATCCAGTGCAGTTACCCGAGATTCCAAACATAATCTCCCAGGCCAAGGGATGCTTCCTACACGAGCGTCCCGAAATGTTATTGACTGTGTGGTTGTTGTCAAACAACGTTCCACGCCGGAGGGCTTTTCTCGACATGCTGCAGATTTCATCGCAGCTGCGAGAGGGAGGTCAACCTTCAAGTCATTTAACAACAAGGTTAACAGAGTTGCAGACTGGTGTGAAGAAAAGGGGTATTGATACCTTTCATTCCACTATTCAGCAAATAGCAGACTTTCTCTTTCCAGGACTAGCTTCCGTCACAATTGCTGGATACAAGTCAGCTTTGGCATCAGTTATCCCTTGTCTAGCCAACAAGGATAGTCCAGAGGTGGCCCAGTTGAGTGTGATGGTGAATGGAATGAGCAATCTCCAACCGAGACAACCGGTAGTCATTCCAGCCTGGAGTCTATTTTTAGTGCTTAATGTACTGGCCAAGCACCCTTTCGAATCGTTGCGTTCGGCTAGTCTAAAGCATTTGACTCTAAAGGTGGTCTTTCTATTGGCAGCTTCCTCAGCTAGAAGGCGCAGTGTGATCCATGCACTTTCAGCAGAGAGGAACCGATTTATTGTCTCCTGAGAGGGTCTGCGTCTACTGCCAAGAGCAGAGTTTATGTCAAAGAACCAATCTTTGAGATATCCTGGCAAACCGATCGTTATACCGAAACTAAGTAGGTTTGATCATGATGCCAGTGTCTGGTGCCCAGTCCGTGCTTTGACTAAGTACAAAACGGACAGACTCGTTACGGTCGAATGATAGACATCTGTGGATCTGCCATAAGGAGCCATATGGCGCCGCATCCATGGATTCTATCTCTCATTGGGTAGTCGAATGCATTCAGACTACCCGTGAGATTACGACTGGGCACCAGGTGCAATGCGCAAGGGCACGATGTTAGAGGAATAGCCGCCTCTTCCACCCTTTTACAATGGTGTTCCGTTTAAGGACATCATGGCTGTTGCACAATGGCACTGTGAGTCCTCTTTCATGGATTACCATATGAGGGATGTGTCAGACTTCGCCAATCCACTCACTTTAGCTGTTTTGAGATGATAGCTATATGACCACACTGCTCTTCTTCCTTTTTTGGCATTTGTAAGAAAGAATTCAGAAGCAGACATGGTCGAGCGAGAGGATATCAACCAGATTGTGTCACTGATGGCCGGACAAGTGAATGGTTGGAGGCTCCACGTCTGAAATCCAAATATCGTGAGGTAATTCAGGATTGAGAGTGTTTTGTATTATGTCTATATGTCATGATCATTCATCTTATAAATTCATGCTCATTCCCAGGCTAATATATGCAAAGAGCAGTTAACCCTCTTGGCATATTTGTGTTTTCAGGACAGATGCATGTTCGTGAGTTCTCTCCCTTTTCTTAGGAGAAAGGTGGGTGGGGGGGGGCAGTGATACGAATGTGATTCGGTTCCGTTAACTTGATGGTCCTTTTAGGTCTCCATTAGTCAAGTTTAAGTCCAGCTCTTTCTCCAAGGGGCAAAAGTAGCAGTTATGGCTTTCCCCTTCCCACCAGGTTACTGACCAAATCTGGTGTATATCAGAAGTAATAGAATGGTGAGTGTTGATCGAAGGAGAATGAAGGAAATTTCAATTTCCCTTTCTCCGAGATCAAACAATACTCACCATTCTATTACGGACCCAGCCTCCCAGCCCCACGGAGGCAAGCCATGAGTTTCTCTTGTTTGGTGGCTATGCAAACAATATGAGCTTCATGGTAGACGGGTGCTCGGCAGTTGGGAGCCGAGTACCCGGTTCCAAGGAGTCGGTAAATCTTTCTAAGTCTAAAGTCCTAGAGCCAGCTGTCAGGGCCAGCTGTATATCAGAAGTAATAGAATGGTGAGTATTGTTAGATCTCGGAGATGACATTTCCTTCATTGCATGCTCATGTTATGAATGTAGGGCAAAATGTTGTGTGATTGCGCCCTCGGTGCACGGTAGCAATGTATCACTAAGTTCAAGTAGTAGAGGATAGTTATGTGGGGTTCTAGCATATTTCAGCATTGGTAGAGGAAATCAGAGTAACTTCTGACCAGGTTGTTAATCAAATGGGCGATTATGATCATCATTGTTCTGTGGATCGTGTGACTGCTGGTAGTGATACATATAGTGAATTGTGTGCACCAATCATTGAAGATGCAAGTGTAACACCTATTCAGTGTCAGCAGGCAAATGAGTTATTATGCATGCACAGTGATATCTTCACCACTGATGATGATCTCGGATATACCGAAACTGTAAAGCATGTTATAAGGATGAGACCCCCATGAAGCAACCTTTCCATTGTTTACATCTGTCGCAGTACCAAGAGGTAAAAGACCATATTAGAGAATTAGTGAGTAAATCGGTTATTAGGCCTAGTCCTAGCCCATATGCTAGTCCGATTGTGATTGCTAGGAAGAATGACAACAGCATTCGCCTGAGTGTAGATTACTGAAAATTAAATATAAAAATTTGTGGACGCTTTTCCGGGAGCACAGATGTTTAGTTCAATGGCTCTAACATCTGGGTACAATCAGGTAACTGTTGAACGAAGTGAAATCCAGAAGACTGCATTTACTACTCCATTCAACATTTACAGTCATCATTACTCGTGCTCCAATAGCCAGTATCTAGACAGAGTTCATTTCACCCGTTTGTGATCGCATTCTAATACTCCAATCTTTTGATAGATCAATGTAACCAATACGGTCTGATTTGTCATCTACTACATGCTGGACAACTTGCTCTTCTTTTGGTGCCACCTTTTCAAGCATTGTACTATTATTATGATCTACATCAGCATTGTAGGCATAGATATGGAGAGCATCATGTGAATAATTTGGATCATTGTTGCGGATTTCTCGATATCTTAATAATTCAATGTCTTTTGCTGTCATTTCCCCTGTTCTCATTCTACCTAAAAGCTCTGCAAAGGACTGGTCATCCATTTGCCTCATGCTTTCATCCGGTTCATGGAACTGAACTTCATTTGTCCATAATGTCCCAGAAACATAGAGTTTCGCCATCGCATCACTCACATGATCAAAGTGATTTGGCTGACAATTGGTATAGGTCTCCAAGAGCAAGAACTGAAACATTTCCAAATAAAATGTTATCTCCAGATAGACCCTTTATTTCATTCAATCGCTTATGGGTGTTCAGTAGCATGTAGGATCCAACCATGGAAACTTCATCTATATTCAGCAACTGTAAATTTTCCAATTTCGAACGAAGTGTATTAAGTTTGTCAAAAGAAAGAGACTCATTTGTCTTGCTATATTTTGAAACCTGTATTAAGAGAGCAAAATGTATTGTCATATCTCCTATCATGAATGCAGCAGTGCCTGTTGGAGCTGTGAGAAGAACTGTTAGATCTGTTGGTTTTGTCTTCTGTGATAATGCCAGGAGTTTCGTTGTGTCAAACTGAATGAGCCGTATAACATGAGTTTTCTTGACTCCACCTGCACCACTCAAAAAAGTCTTCATTGGTTGATGATTTTATTTTGCCTCATAGCAATTACGGCTTGTTTGCACCACTTGCGATGATAGCAGACAATCTGCCATTTTTTAACATCCAAACTGTGCATCATTTGTTTGTATTCTGCTACTGTCAATACTTCAGCATCAGTTTTTACAGCACATAATGTTTATTTGCGCCTGTTAGTCATCTGCACATGTTGGCGTACATTGGCGAAGTATGTAGTTGGCGTCTGTTGGCGAAGTTCTTTGAAACAAGTGCAGTATTCGAAGTTATTGTCGCTTCAGAGTCATTGGCATTGACTAAAGAACACGTAGAATAATAGTCCAGTTTACTGCAAGGTGGATGCACACAAAACTTGGTGCATAAGTGAAGTTGTACCCATTGGCTTAGAGAGGCTGAATATAGTCTTACAGCACAAAACGATCTGCATCGCTTAGCTCATAGTGAGGCTGAAGGCAATGTTCAGCGACAGAAACGAAAGTTCAAAACATAATGATGCACTAGATACATGCTACTTCTAGTCTCCACTGGTTGGCGTGGTACGGCAGGTTTGGTGACACATCAGTACAGGCCAATCGTTTCACATACTGGTTTCGTTGTTATAGGTAGAAAACGGCGACACGGCTCATAGAGGAGCCAAGAAGTTGGTAAAATGGAAACCTTTTAATTCAGTTTATTAGCCCTTACTGGCACAGGCTTGTAGAAATTGAGGCGGCATTCATGGTATTGGCGAGCCTCCGAAACGAGTGCTGACACCAAAATAAGATGCGTTAGTGTAGATTGCTAACAACGAGCTCTACGCAGTAAGCAGTAGTAGTGTACCTCGCTCCGGACGACCCACGGACCGACTGAGGAACACTGCCAGAGCGAGTCCTTTCATAATGTATGGTGACCAATCAACAGTCACCATAGCAGAGCTCAACCAATCATCGCACACTTCATACAGAGGATAGCATATGACGAACACGTGTTTATGTCGTCACGCTACCAGCCATGGCCATCTAAATCAACTTTAGAGAATTATGCAGACCTATTTCCATTTACTGATATCTCTGCCAATACTGAACCAATTTCAAATCTGTAAAGAGATTCCTATTTCTCAACGAATCCTGGTGTTGATTCATACCTAGATGGTTGGAAAGGCTCCCGTATTAAGAATTCCTTAAATTACTGATAATTATGTCAAAGGAATGTCATCCCCTATATTCTCAGCACAGCATGAGTGAGCTATCCCTTATTGGTGGGCATGCGCAGTAGGCATTCTCATGGACTTTAATTATCGGAGCTCTCTCTCTTTTGTGGCTAGACATACCAACCTATGGAATCAGCGGGGTGGGGTTGGAGCATTCTAGAGCAAGTCATTCCGTACCCAACTATCCCAGGCCAGTTTGTACCTGACTGAGCGAGGCCCCATCCCATCCGTGCTGGCCCATAGAACCAACGAACCATCTCAGACCAGGTCGGGCCATACCCAGGCAACCCAGTTCGTACATGGCTGAGCGATCCACGCTACACCAATCCCAAACAATGTGTCAATGATGCTAAGCCAAACTTTGCACAGGTTGTGTGCATCAAAGAATGGCTCTGGGCCCACTACTGTTTTCAGTCCACATAAATGATATAGTCCAGGATATTTTCACGGAGATCAGGGTATTCGCCGATGAGTGTGTATTACCTAGAAATTAATGACCCAAAAGACTGTGAAGCACTTCAACATGACATAAACATGTTATGTAACTGGGCTACCAGTTGGGGAATGCGCTTTCAACCAGCAAAATGCAACATGATGTGCCTCACCAGAAAAGATCAAACCATTTGAATTTGACTACATGCTAAAAGGAACCAGCCTAAGTTTTGTCTCATCAGTAACGTAATTGGGCGTCACCATCGCAAATGACTTAATCTGGAACAAACACATCACAGAGATATGCAGCAAATCGTATAGAACTTTAGGACTATTGCAGAGAAATTTATCATTCTGTTCACAAGAAATCGGACTTGAAACATACATGGGACTGATTAGACCAGTTTGGAATATGCAAGTACACGGGCCCCTCGTAAAATAACTCCTCCGGACAAATAAGAAAATGTGCAAAAACTTGCAGGTAGATTCATCACCTCAAACTACAGCTACGAACCTGGCAGTTTGACAAATTTAATAGAAAATCTAAAAATACCACCATTGAAAGACAAAATGAAACAAAACCACATTATGCTGGTCTACAGCAACAAGCAAAGCTATCATTAAGCAGTCTACCGAAACAATTCGGATAGCCAAAAACATGCACAAAAGCCACTTCAATCAAATTTATGCGAGAGCCGACACCGTTAAATTCTGATTTATTCCCAATACGATCAGGGACTGAAACAAACTGTCACAAGATCTTCTAAGCAGTTCAGAAAGCTCAACAAATCCTACTACTAAATTTACAGAATTAATTAGAGGAGAACAACATATTTAACTTAGCTATTTGACAAATGTACGGTGAAAGAATGTCCTGTGGATGTGTCACCATAACTAACCAAGATCAGGATCAAGTACTAAATGCCTGGAAATCACTAACGTGGATTATAACCACGAGACATAGGTGTGGAAATAGAGGTGCGATATTCATAGAAAAATCCTAGAAGATCCTAGAAGATGACATTGGATATTGGACAACTTGATATAAGGAAACATGTGTTTACAAGCCGAGTAAACAATGTATGGAACAGTCTACTCAATGCATTAATAAAGTAGTAAACATCGAGTGTTTAAATTCACGGTAGGATTGGATCGTTTCTGGCAAGATCAGGAAATTAAGTACGACATTACTGTGGAGTACATGATCCCTGGAAGTCACGTGCATCCATAGTATAAGTCAATGGAAAACTAAGAGGGGGACGTGTAGACTTAATGGCATATGTGCAATTCAAAATATTTTTCGAACCAGGTATTGCTGACATTGCTGTGATCGGGAAACGGGAAGGACTAGCCAACCCTGAACCGGTAAACCTATCTCCAGAATGCATTCCGACCATTCTGGGGATGCATGTACCTAAAGCACGCACCATGATGAAAATGTCTAAGAAACTATTTGCTCACGCTCTGCACATGCACTGGGCCATTGTGAGTACCACCATAATAGGCAGGGATTTCTTCCTAATGGGGTTTTTGACTGGATTGACACGTTTAGTTTGTATATATGATCTTTGCAAGACTTCTTCCTCATTTAATGCCATGATCACAAAAGTGTCCGTGAATATTTGGTATCTTTGGAAAGCCTGAGATCTCCACTTCCTCACTATGATAATGACGTGTCAAAACAGAAAGGCAGAGATGCTTAAACAAGGAATTATTAGACATTCATTGACAGAAAATAACTTGAAATATGACTCGCTATTAAACTCACTGACTCCAGCTAAACCCGAGTATAAGAACGACCCCACCCCCCCCCCCCCTTTGGCAATTGTTCACTAAGGAAAGCTTCCCATTCACAGAGCGGTAATGAGATGCAGAGCCAAAGAGTTTGATAGCCAATCATTCTCCACCCTAAACAATGACTTAGAGGTTGTCCTAGGGCTGCCTCGATAACGACAATAGTCGATGGTCAGCCCCTCATTGCCCTGGATCCGAAATGATGGGGAAATTACAAAGCAGAACCTTTGGGACTTCGACCAATCTGAGTGGGTCGACATTTACATAGGCAAGGACCAGCTTAATTTTTATAAAGGCCGCCAAGAAAAAGTTTAAAATTAAAAACCCATAACTACAGCTACAAATTCTTCCACCTTCAGAAATCTTCACTGTGATTTTGGCTGTTTCAGAAGACCACCCCACTGATCTGAGCAATCCTGCCTCGTCTCCTGATTGAAGTAGACTCGATTGCACACTGACAAGGCCTTCGACTTCGCCCGTGCTTAAGAATCTCGCCTGGGATTAGTTCTGCCACCCTTCATCTACTACCTAAGAAATTCGGGAGGAACCTCTGATTGGTACTCGTCTCAGACAGTGGACGTTTCCCCAGCTATGGCAGAACTTTCTTATTTCTGTTATCATCGATTCCAAAATCTACTTCTCCAACTTGTGTGCCACCTTTTGTCGCCAGATTCTAGATGGACTATTCTCCCTTCTATCATGTCGCCTTTCTGTGACCGTGCTTCGTGTGAAGTACTGTTGAACTTTTGCCCATTCCTAAAAGTGTACAATCCACTCGGCTTGTTGTGATTTTTGGCTGCCAAGGATTTAGTCACTGCATGACATTGTGCCTCGGGAAGATAACTACCAAGGCTGGTTGAAAGCCAACACTGCCCGCAATTGCAAAACCTAGAACCCCCCCCCCCCCCCGCATTCAGTGGGACAGGGACAGTGATTACTGAACTTTCTACTGTGCTTAAAAGTGGACTGAATCATGCATGTTGTCACTCTGTGTTAAATAAACGCACTAATCTAATTTGCTTTTTCTCTACAGAGGTTAGATTTTACCAACTTAAGTGCCTTTTTTATTATTATTTTATCTTCCGTGGTTAAGTGGCAGTTTCCCTCGTCATCACTATTTTACCGGGAACATTCTGAAAAAGGGTCTGTCAGCGTTAGATGTTCTCTGCAGACTGTGCTCCTGCACTCCGTTCGGCATGAACATAAATTAAATAGCACTGTAATGGTCTTGCTCCTTTCGCTGAAAGTAGAAGCTTCTCGTGAAGCGGGTGACACTCTTCATGTTGAGGCATGACTCTTTTCCCCCTGCCAAAAGGAGGCATGATTCTTTTTCCCCTGCCAAAAAGGCTGTTTCTTTTCGGTTGTTCAGTAGATCACCTCACATGGACCACCCCTAAATAGTGTATTGTTGCCATCCTCCTCGTTATCTCCCGTCGAAGTCATCGCACTTGGTGTGTGCGGTTGGTTATCGTCGAAGCTCCCCATTAAATTATAATTAGAATATTGCTATAACGTCGTAATCGCGTGTATATATTAAACTAAATACAGAGTGATTTGTACATGTGGTCGATACGTCACTTGTATACCAGCTCGCCCACTAATTGGTTGAGGAGCCCAGCTCTGACATCACAGCGAGTATAAAAGGG
The DNA here is from genome assembly GCA_034401795.1 of Chaetoderma sp. LZ-2023a. Classification (NCBI taxonomy): domain Eukaryota; kingdom Metazoa; phylum Mollusca; class Caudofoveata; order Chaetodermatida; family Chaetodermatidae; genus Chaetoderma; species Chaetoderma sp. LZ-2023a. The sequence goes on from CM067373.1 coordinate 53,581,005, forward strand.
GTGAAAAATCGAGAATCAGGAGATTGCTGGTGTGGAAGCCAGACCCATGCAGGATGACTGAACCACCAGGATGACGGATGTAACTACTGACCTACAGTCATCTTCACTTCAACCTGTGTCTTACGGATCCCAGCACATCCGCGGTGGTAGGATGCCCTCGGCTTCCACGGAATTTTGAACACTCCTGGACGGCCATCCAGGGGTAGTAAACTAAATTTAAAGTTAGGCCTTCTGCATGTGGACTTTCTTAGGGAGCCTTCCCGAGAGTGGGCCATGCGGGCCCAGGATGTGATCCTACATGATGTAGAGCTACAGTGATTCTTGGTGGATGACTCACCAGATCTGCCAACCACGCTGAAAACTGGACACTAAAGTCTGCACTGCATGTCGTGTGTGTATTAATTAACTTTTTGACCACAGTCTGGTGGACTTTGCTTGGTGCCCTGCAAGAGCTATGCGACGCATCCCACAACATGTGCCAAGTTATGTAACTGCTTAACATTGTATACTGCCCTCTCTGTTAATGGGCACACTTCAACTTTTTTATTTTCGTCGCCAGATGGATAACTTTCTCACTAACATATAAATTATATACTAGTTGCCGGGACTATCTAATAGACATCTTTTCACTGCTCTGTTTCACTGTCCTTAGTGTGTACCGTATCTACCCTGCCTGGAGGAGTAAGCTTGTGGAGACAACCTGCGGAAACCAGCTGCGGGAATCGCCTGCGGGAATCTCTCCAGTTCCAGAGAACGTGTCGACTCATGCTATGAATATGTTAGCGCCTCAATTTCAGTAACATAGTAGCCTGTTCCGTACCGATGACCATTAGGTACTCAAGTAACTATACTATTGTACATCTAATTATTACTTCCGTATTTGGTACTGATGACTAATAGGTACCTTCCCAGTCTTAGGACCGCAATTTATAATATCTTCATTACTGTGAATAGTATTCTTGTTTACTGTGGTGCTCTCAACTAGCTGCACCATCTAGGTTTATCAGTCTATGATACTTAGTTACTTAGTTTAATTATAATCTACTTATTGCATTAGTTAGTTGTATATGGCAGATAGCCATCCAGTTAATATGTTTTGTTTAATTATAGAAAACTTTGGACCACAGTAGGCTAGGAAATACTATACAGCAACATTTATATCCGCATCACTTATTCCCACCATCATCAATTTTACACTGAGGTTGATGACCGTGCTCTAATTGGTTGAGCTCGGCATGTTACTGACTAAACCTTAAGATTTGGCTCGATAGGATAGGTTAAAGTGGTTAGGGACAATTTCTTCGTTTAGAGACATATAGTGTACGCCTCTCTTCCAGCTGTTGCGGTAATGTAGCCCCGCACTCCGGCAAGGTTGTGTCAAACTGGCCAATTACCTATAAGGCCTCACATATATTAAGTTATTGTCTCTTTCCACGATCCACCAGCCGTATGACTTTATAATTGTTTGGATTCCCTATCAGCACGTTGATCTGATCCAACCCTGGGAAACTATTGGAGGTTTCCGAGCGGTGATGGTTAAAGTGCTGATTTACATACAGCTCCCTCATACCTTCGGATACTTGTTAGCTAGATAACCCTGCCAATGAAGGAAGCACTGCGAACACATATAGTTATAATTACGAGATAGTTAGTTTATTTACCAGCCCACAGTGCATATTTGGGCATATTGGAATTTAACCCTAACGACAGGTCAATTGTTAAATCCATAGCACGCGGTGACTGACGAGATGCGGATCTCCATCCAATTCATTGGAGTGTCGGGATGAAGCATTGGAGCTCGTCACGCCCTCACGGGAAGGATGCTCGTGATGGATATCCGTCTCCCTAACCCCACCATAAAGACATGTTAAGTGATCAAACTTGCTTGTGTGAAATGTAGCCATCGTCCAGGTGATGTTTTCTGTGGTTGCGGAGCAAGGTAGCCAGATTTTTATCGAATTTGGATGCCTTGTGTCGTAACATGTACGCATGCTGTTCTTCGTGGTAGATGCTATTCCAAAGTGACCTACGGGAAGCTGAGCGTCTGCGCCCAATGGACATCTGTATCTAAAGATAGGTGGGAATCCTTACCACATGCGGCCAAAGCTAGTTTCCGTTTCTAACAACTAAATGGTTGGTTAGACTGTAGCAGAAGGCACGCATAAATAAAGCGTCATCTACCAATACAGAATCTTTGGAAACCACATAATACAGTGACCTGGGAATTCTTCGGAAATCATTCATCCCGTCTTCACGTAAACCAGTGTGCGACACCTTAACAGTAGCTTCACTAGGATTTTCAGCACGTAGCATTTTCTGTTGAACAAAAAAGTGGCCCTTTTTGCTAACTCTTTTCCGCTTTGGCATTGAAGGCATTTTCCTGTGATGGAGGCCCGTGCGAAGCACTTGCCTCTCATGACAGCAGGAATTCCTTTGGTGGAGGCCCACGCGAGGCACCGTCCTCTCGCACCATCATAAAACATTTGGTGATGGAGGCCCGCGTGAGACACTTTCCTCTCACAGCAACATTATTCTCTATGTGTGTGTTGGGTGTATATTAACTTATATTAAGTTACTCAGTGATCTCGTTGTGGATGCTTCTCTTACGGGGATACCTCTGCGGATTCAAGAACCTGTGTGGTACCTCCAGCGACACCACTTAGAAAGGACACCAGCTAGCTCTATATTGTGTATTATTGTGCTCATTCTACTGTCAAACGATTCACCTTGTTTGTATAGTATTTATTAACATTTCTACTGTTTAATTTTAAATTGTTCCATAACTCTAAATTAGTATGGATAGGCATACCGGTGGATACTTTAGAACACTTCAAATGTGTTCCCCCTAGTTTGGATTTTCGACACGGCAGCGTGGCTTCCCTCGGACAACTTGGTTTAGGAAGTGGATTCACTTGGCTTTACTTTTTAGACTGCAAGGCCAGTGGTCAGGACAATGTTTAGGTACTTATCCAATCCTGCGGTTAACACTGGTTCTGCCGACTGAACCTGATAACCACTGCATTGCCATAGAATTTTTTCCAAGTCTGTCGCGTCTTCATAGCGCCTCGGCTCTGCGAAGGTTCCACTCTTTCCTTGTTCAATTAGTTACACGTGCCTGTTCACACATATGAAACTTGGAAGGATCAGCCTCTGTGTCGCATCAAACTCTTTTTGACGTCGTACAAGACGGCCTAGGCTCTGAGTGGAAGGCATGCCTGACCCTGCGCATGCACCTGAAAAGTTGGTTAAAGCACCGCCTCACGTGGAAACCTCTCCTCACAATACTGAGTAGGAATAGGTACACACAGAAGTGTGGCCTCGGAGCACCCGCTGAGGGCATCAGATCAACTAGGCTGGGACTACTAAATCTTCAACCCTTCTTCACCCTCACCACGCACACCACAGTAGCATCCGCTTTACATGGATAAAACCACCAAAGCTGTAAGTAACTTGGAAAAATATTTAATGACTTTCGCATGACTGACTAGCCATAGCTGGATCGACTGATGAACAAGTAGTGACCGCTAGTGATGTACCGTCTTCCCGGTATAAAGATAGGAAAAGTCTGCTGTCTCGTCCGCCCATCTAAAGACCGCCCATCTCTTCCCCCAAGACAGCTCACCTGTACACCCTTCTCAGCCTACAACCATTACTAGGTGCTGAAAATATCTGCATCAAATAGAAAGTTGCCTATTGAAAGGAATTCTAACAATGTTAATGAGAACAGGCCAGTGAGCCATGGGAAATTGTGGCCTGATATAAGCAAAACGTGCACAGATGAGAAAGAATGCAAAAAAAATATGAAGCTATAACATCGAACTTCTGGATATTCATAGTCTACCAAAAATGTGCAAAACCCATCAAATTGAAAAAGACTACAGTAAATCATAAATACTAAATAATTACAAGTTTAGCATAAGTAGTAATTCCGTTTCCCGGGCCAAGCATCTTGGTAGGGAAATTTCGATTTTTGGATTTTGGGACAGCAACCAGCCCTAGCATTTTCAGTGACTATAAAACCCATAGGGTGTGGCGGCACCACCCACACCAACCACTCCCGCCCTAAAGGGTTGGTGAACTATATATGATAATTTGCTTATAGTAGAGACATACATAGTATAGATATACTTATATATAATCACTGATTCTCAGAGAAGGATCATGGCATCCACGAATTAAAATAAACCCCTAAAACATGAACTCACTGTTTGATACCGGATGGAGGAATTACTTGACACATTTCACCTTTGGCCCCGTCACAAAACTATCTTGGTGGCTATGGAATTGGAAGGAGAGCTGATGCCAATCAACAGGACTTCTCATCAAGATGATCCAGACAGAACTATAGAGTTTAAGTTAAAGGTCTCAGCCTCATTCATATACAGCTGGAGCCACATGCATCCATATACGCAGATGCTGCTTCTGGTCTGCAAACATTTCTCGGTGGAACACCAGAGGAGAGCACCAGGTGGATGCAAGTGCCGAGCGACATGCCCACCCACCCGAGAACCGAAACCCATTCTTCTGCCAGCAGCAGTGGCACTGTCGCAGAGTGACTGGATGACTCTAACCACCGTCTACAACTTGACGCCTGCTATCATGACCACAACGACTATTTCCAGTTCATTGCCACAGCCGACCACTCGACGACCTCGGCTACTCTTCTTGGCCTCCACCAGCTTCCACAGAAACCACTGCTTCGAGTCCACTGTGGACAAGTGGCACCGGATGTGGGCTGCCCTACATGCAGAAAATAATCTTCTTAAGTTACACACTGCTCCTCCAGCTACCGCTGTTGGCCACTATGACGCCTTAGAATATATGGCCGATTCAGTTTAATATACATCACAGAATTCTGACCTAGTATTTGGAATACCAAGTCTAAGGAGCAGCCATAATAGATTTTCAAAGAATCTGTCAAGAATGTCATTGAGACCTCGACTGTATGATCAGCCTCCACCACCGTATCAACAAACACATCAAGTATCCATGTCAGGAAACTGTAAGATGTAGCTAGAGCATCAATTGCATGAGCAGCATCAAGCAAACAACGAACGGGATCACCAACGGCAGCTAAGTGATCGCCAATAGCAGCTGAATGAATATCAGCAAGGACAAGTATTTTATCAGCCGGCTGACCAAGCATTTATCAGCCGTCTGAACAACCATATACCAGAACAGCAACTACCTGATTTACCTGAGCATCCGCTACCTGAGCATCCGATTCATCATAGGACACTCGATCTATCGGCCCAACATCGCCAGATACCACCCCAGCGACAGCAGGTCTATTTCACTATATGCGTGAGAGCAGCCATACGCATTTGAAATGCTTAGGTCAGCACGCCATCTGTATAATCCATCACAGGATTTTTGCCATCCTGTGGAGCATTTACCATAAATGGGGAAAAAGCATCTGCCACCAGAGTATGATGGTGAAACAATGTGGGAAATCTACAACTGTCAATTCAACATGACAGCTGGTTTGAATGGATGGACAGAAGCCATAAGAGGCACATATCTAGCCTTTAGACTAAAAGGCAAAGCATTTCAGTTAATGACGGATCTCAAATATCCTGGCATTTAGCATTTGGCATTTTCCCATGTGTTGGAAGAATGATTCAGAGGACAAGATGAGATTGCCACCAGCCGCTTGTTAATACGATTCACCCACTCGGAACCTAGGGATACCTTGCAAGAGCTCATCACTAAAGTCAGACGGCTCGCATCATGAGTAGAGGGGATAGGCATGCGGCGGAGGCGCTGATTGGATGTAAGCAGACACATGGTGTCCAAAGTTAGCTGTTTTCCATGTTTCTGGTACTACTCCCTCTACCAGTGATTTGTTGAAGATCAGTGTCAGAGGTTTACAGAGCACCTCTCAGCTCCTTAATTACATTTGGATGTATTCCATCTGGGCCAGGTGCTTTATTCTTCACAATCCCTTTCAATATGTTCATCACTTCCTCCGTTGTAAATCTTGCATCATGGAAATCTTCACTCAATTGCTTAATTTTAAGGAGTCTTTATTCCCTAGTTTCCAGCTACTTTTAGTTATGCAATTCCTGTTTTAACTAGCCTTTTGGAATTGACGTATTTCCAAGATATCTTAGGGTTCAGCTTTGCATTCTTAGTTATATCTTTTTCCTGTGTTCTTTAGGCTTTTTTTCACCAATTCGTTGACTTGGTTTATAATTTTAGCATATTCTTTATGTTTATTTTCATCTCTTGTCTCCATAGAGCACTGCCAACTGGGCTGTTTCTTTCTGGTCTTTTTCATTAATGCCTCATTTAAACAGGTCAACTTTTGTTCTTTGCTCTTACCATTATTTTTCGATTTTGGTATGTATTTCTCTTGTGCTTGGTTGCACTTTACCATAAGAATATCCAGTACAGTGTCAGTATTTAATCCAATCAGTTCTCTTTCCCAATATCTAGATCCTTTCTCATCATCTCATAATCTCCTTTAAAAAGGGTTCTTCTTATTTCCTAACTATGTGTACCCTCTATATGCTGGTGATTTACATATGTTAAAACACTGTGGTCACCAGATCCAATAGGACTGAAATGTTCCATGTCTGTTATTAATTCTTCATTTGTCAAAGCCAGGTCTGATAATTGTACTAGGAGTGTTGCTCAGTCTTGTGCATGTGGGTTCCCTCACAATTCAATACAAATAGCCACCTCATATGCACTCTATGAATGACTCTGCATCCGAATTTTTTGGTGTCATCTATGTGTCCCAATTTATGTCTGGAAAGTTGAAGTCACCCATAATCAGTAGGTGAGTGAATTCCTCACGTAAATTGCATGCTACTTAATTCAATGAGATTTATCAATTCATTAAAGGTTTCTGTAGTAGTGCTGCTGGGACTTATATATATATACATCCTACCAACAAATTTTCAGTGTTGTTTAATTTAATTTTCACCCAAATGCTTTCTTGAAATTTACTTTCAATTTAGTATTCCACCCCCTTGAGGTCTTCCTTAATATATAGGGCTTTTACTTCCTGCCGCTGACTCGTTTATGAACAGTTCAAACCCTTAAAATCCTAACTGCATTAACTGTCGCAGCTTTTTATTCTTTGCAGATGTTAATGCGTTATGCTCTTCTGCTATTTTTGCAACTAATTCCCGCTCATGGATTATGTGAAGAGAATTTCTACTGGCCGTGGGAGACCTCTGACTGACCGACCAGTGGTGTGGGTGGGGGATGTGGACATCATCATCATTTTACGAGGCATAAGCCATTGGCTTGTTATTGCCTCAGTGTTTTTGTTGTGGTATGGCTTGCTCAGTCCAATTCAAAAGTTCTTTCTTGGAAATCTAGTTTGTTCATGAATGAATGAATTAAGTCTCCTTGAAATCGTTAGATTTAGGAGTTTAACTATTACCACTCCGATGTCAATATTCTATCTTTTGCTGTGTAAATAACAAAGAAGCCAGTGTACATTTCTCAACAGTTTGGTTGATGATGTTGCTGTCTATGACAGCAACATCATCCACCAAATTTACCGAAAATGAACACCAGATCATCTTGTGCAGAACAGCGGCCACCTGGCCACAGTGCGTACATACGTGCATGAGATTCAAGATTCAAGATTATTTATTTCATGCTTAATATACAGACATCACAATTGGGCAGTCCATCAAAGGCAGAGCCTATGAGTCGATTGACCCCACCCCCCCCCCCTACACACAAAACAAAATATTTAAAAATATAGGGTGATAGTTAAGTATACAAACATCAGTAAGTAAACACAGAACATAGGATTGCACAACATCTATTTTTGTACCATATTGTCATGATTGTTTTACATGTAGCATATTCTACATATAAAGGGTCTTTTAGATTCCAACTAGGATTTTTGATTGTAGATACAGGGTTTTTTAACATGGTACATTGGTGTGGGGAGGGGGTGCTCAACAAAGTCACAGTAATATTGGGGTGAGAAGTTGTTGTTGGTGTGACTTAGATAGATATTTTACAGTAGAGTGTCGGCATCTGTTATATCCATTGAAAAAGCGAATATAACTATAGCTAATTAACCAGATCCCACCCAACTCCACTCCCTTTCCCATATGCTCATCTTGCAATAAACCAGTGAAAGTAAATCAGCAAGCATTACTGTGTGAGTGTTGTGGTGACTGGGTGCATAGAACTTGCTCAAAGCTAACGACCACAGATTATGAATTACTAGAAAATAACAAAGAGCCATGGTGGTGTATTAGTTGCAACAAAACCTTATACCCATTCAATCACCACGACAACAACACTGACTTTCTACTAAACATTTTAGGTCCCAGCATTCTAATAAATCCATTTAATTTAAATACATCACAGGAATTTATACTCTCTGAAACTTATACTGATGATGAAACTATCACTCTTCCCCAACCGGAGTGTAAATATATTTTACAGACTGAATTTAATGATGAAATGATTAAAGACAATGAGGCTGTGTCTTTCTCAGCAATGCATATTAACATCAGATCTCTACCAGCACATTTTGACAAATTAAGCCATTTTATCGAAAAGAGTTCTATAGAATTTAATATTATCGGAATTACTGAGACGTGGACCAACTCTAACTCAGCACTTAGCTTAATTAATCTGCAAGACCACAAATTCCTAGAGAATCAAAGACCAAATCAAGCAGGAGGTGGGGTAGGCATCTACATAAAAAGCAACGTACAGTGTTATGAGAGAGAAGACCTGACAACAATAGAAGACTCTTTTGAATCTCTTTTTATTGAGATACCAGCAAGAAAAGCAAAAAATATACTTATCAGTGTCATTTACAGTTCTCCAGATTGCTATAAAGACAAATTCATAGAATTATTAGAAAAAAGTTTTAAAACCATACAAAAAGAGAATAAGACCGTTTATCTACTGGGGGATTTTAACATCGATCTACTGAAACAATAAAAAACAATTACTCAAGATGTTGTGAACCTATTAAGAAGATTTGGATACTCCATTCATAACCAAACCTACAAGAATAACGGAAACAACAGCTACTATTATTGACAATATTCTCTCAACTAACACTTTAAATTCAAAAACACAATCAGGTATTTTTGTGGAAGACATGGACTCGGACCATTTACCAATTTTCTACATAGAAAGAGAGAAAGTTAAACAAAAATCATTTGGAAAAGAGGAAACAACCTGTAGAGACTTTAGAAGCGAGAATATTGAAAAATTTAGAAACATCATGTCAAATATAAATTGGAACCAGGTGATTAATTGCGAACTCTGTGAAGATGCATACAACACATTCCACACTATATGTACTAATGCCTATGAATCTGCTTTCCCACTAAAAAATTCACAAAATTCAAGCAAAATCCTGGCTAACACGAGGACTGATAGTTGCTTGTCACAAGAAGAATAAGCTATATCTAGCGTTTATTAAAAACCTGACAACATACAATAATAATCAGTTTAAGAAATATAGAAATAACCTGAACCAAATTATTAGGATAGCCAAAATAAATTATTACCATTATAAGTTTGATGAGCAAAAAAATAACATAAAGGAAATATGGAAATTAATTAAGTCACTATTGAATAAGCAAAAGAGTAACTCAGAAACATCACAGTTTATCCGCAATAATACTATCATAATGAGACAAAAATGATATAGCAGATAAATTCAATGAGTATTTCATTAATATTGGACCTAAATTGTCAGAAAAAATCCAAGCTAGTTCAGAAATTCATATACAGGACAATCTGACATGGAACTAACAAAACTCAATGTTCTTATCTCCAACAGACAGAGAGGAAATCCATAAAATTCTAATGCAAAATATTTAAAGAGTGTATCGCAGAAATACTAACCCCATTAAATCACATCTGCAATCTCTCACTCTCCCAGGGTGTATTGCCATCTCATTTAAAAATAGCACGTGTATCACCTATTTATAAAGCTAAAGATCCATCTCACTTTACTAACTATAGACCCATCTCAGTACTCCCGCTTTTCTCAAACCTTCTGGAAAGGTTATACTATAATAGAATCTTTGACTACTTAAACAAAAATTCAATCATCTACCAATCTCAGTATGGTTTTAGAGAAAAACACTCCACCATGCTTGCCATTGTGGACATGATAGAGAAAATCTCTAAGTCGCTAGAAAAAAAAGAACATACGCTAGGTATATTCTTGGATCTTTCCAAAGCATTTGACGCCATTGACTATGCAATATTATTTTAAAAACTAACACATTATGGCATAAGAGGCATCGCTTTGGATTGGATTAAAAAAATTACTTGACTGATAGGACACAATGGATGCAATTTAATGGATCTATCTCAGGAAATAAAAAATTAGTCTGCGGCGTCTCTCAAGGTTCAATTCTTGGACCCATGCTGTTCTTATTATACATGAATGATCTACCTAATGCCAGTAACCTACTATCACTAATTTTATTAACGGGTGATACCAATGTTTTTGGCCACCATAAAGATATAGACACCCTATATAAAATTACAAACAGTGAAAGGGAAAAAATTATAAACTGGTTTAAAGCTAATAAATTATCCCTGAATGTCAGCAAAATCAATTTTCTATTATTTACAAGATATAATCAAGTAAACGAAGAGCTTGCTCTCCCAAAACTCTACATAGATAATCAAGAAATACAGGAAACTGAATATGTTAAATTCCTAGGAGTCAATTTGGATAAACAACTAAGCTGGGAGAAGCATATAGAGACGATAATATCCAAGGTAGCGATGAATATTGGTATCATGCGCAGACTCAAATCATATCTCCCACCTGATATTCTAAAAACTCTATATAGCATATTAATATTTCCGTACATCACATACTGCAATGCTATCTGGAGCAACACATCAAACTAAATTAAAAAACCTAAAATCACTACAAAAGCAATCAGTCAAACTATTCTCACAAGCAGCAAAGGGCCAAGATGCCTATAAAACAAACAAAACTCTAACACTTGAAGACATTGGAAAGGTCCAATTATTTACTATTTTAAGAGACTACCACAATGGCAGCTTACCCACATCATTACCCAATATTTTTACACCTAATACAGACATACATACTCACAGCACACAAACAAGTTCTAACCTACATGTCGCATATCACCGGACAGAGGCGGCTACACACACACCATCCCAACAAGCAATACAATTATGGAATAACACAGATGCAGACACACATGCGCAAATTCTTACAACAAAGTCATTCAAAAAGTACATAAAGATCAAAATTATTGAGAGCTACTAGAAGCCAGATTACTAAAACACACACCAGAAACCCTTAATGACCAAAAAAAGGACTAATTTCCTATAATGTAATGAATGTTCTGTTGGCTATTTTGGAACAAATTTGAACTGCCACTGTTGCGGCCTGTGACAGTAACAGACTACAATTGAATCGGTTAGAAAATACTCAATGATTTCACAGTTCACTGTGCACCTGACTGAAATTAAGATACTGAGATCTTAAGGGTTAAAGGTTTAACCACAGCGATGGCAGCCATGTTCCAAGACAGCTGAACCTGTCTATAGCGGCCACTTGCTTGCTGGATCCAGGAGGTGATGGTCTTTTAAAGCAGGTTGACATAAGACCCCAGGTCCTGAAAAGTCGCTGCCTTGTTGTATTACAAGACACTACATATATTCCTAAATGTATGTATAATAATAATAAATAATAATAATAATAATAATAATAATAATAATAATAATAATGGTATTGTCATTGCTATTATTAAATATAATTATATAATTATGCAATAATAATAATAATAATAATAATAATAATAATAATAAAAATAATAATAATAATAATAATAATAATAATAATAATAATAATAATAATGGTGGTGACAACAATAATTACACATGATAATAATAATAATAATCATAATAATGATAATACTGATGATGATAATAATAATAATAATAATAATAATAATAATAATAATAATAATACATGTAAATAATAGTAATGGTGTTAATAATATTTTGTTGTTATTGTTGTTGATCATAATGGTAATAACAATGCGACAATAATAATAATAATAATAATAATAATAATAATAATAATAATAATAATAATAATAATAATAATAATAGTGATACTAATAATAATAATATATGTAAATAATGGTAATGGTAATAGTGATATTATTATTATTGAACATAATGATAAAAACAATGCCACAATGATAATAATAATAATAATAATAATAATAATAATAATAATAATAATAATAATAATAATAATAATAATAATAATAATGATAATAATAATAATAATAATAATAATAATAATAATAATAATAATGATGTTGTTGTTGTTGTTGTTGTTGTTGTTGTTGTTGTTGTTGTTGTTGTTGTTATCATTGTTATTCAGCATGAGTATACAAAATCATCATGATTTGATGTAATAATGATGAGAAACGTAACGGGGATAATGAGTATAATAAGCATAATTTCACTAAATAGTAATAATACTCTGCAAGATGGTCGGTGGAGGGAGTGGAGTGACAATCTTGCGGAGTATTATTACTATTTAGTTAAATTACGATTATTATACTCACTATCGCCGTTACGTTTCTCATCATTATTACATGTATACTCATGCTGAATAATAATGATAACAACAACATCATTATTATTACCATCTCATTATTATTATCATTGTCGCATTGTTATTATCATTATGCACAATAATAATAATAATAATAATAATAATAATAATAATAATAATAATAATAATAATAATAATAATAATAATAATAATACTAATACCACTACTAACATTATTTACATGTATTATTATTATTATTATTATTATTATTATTATTATTATTATTATTATTATTATTATTATTATTATTATTATGGTCGCATTGTTGTTACCATTATGCTCAACAACAATAACAACAAAAATATTATTAACACCATTACTATTATTTACAGTATTATTGTTAAATTTATTATTTTACTATTATTATCATTATCACTATTATGTATTATTATTATTATTATTATTATTATTATTATTATTATTATTATCAGCACTCATACATCATGTACATGTACATATTTTTACATATTTGTTGTCCTGGTGACCGGGTGCGCTACAGTGGAAGAACCCATCTACAGAGACCACATTTATACAACATAAAAAATATATATGTCACTAAGGAATATAGGTAATGGCAGCGACTTTTCAGGACTTGGGGTCTTATGTCAACCTGCTTTAAAGGACCATCACCTCCTGGATCCAGAAAGCAAGTGGCTGCTATAGACAGGTTCCGCTGTCTTGGAACATGGCTGCCATGGTGGTGGTTAAACCGTTAACCCTTAAGATTTCAGTATCTTAATTTCAGTCAGGTGCACACTCCTGGCAATTCATTAATGAAGTAGATGAAAAGTACTGGTCCAAGCACTCTGCCCTGTGGAATTGTGCTTAACACTGGAGTCCAATTGGCAGAGCTGGATTTATGCAAGGGCTGGAAAGGCTGAAGCCCGGGGACCCCACTTTTTGGGGCCCCTAAGATTTGCACTACATTTTCTTTGTCCATTGTCATTATTTTATAATAACAATATGTAACTTTAACGTTAGGGAATGTGTCCCTGTGAATCGATATATGGTAACAATAGCAGGATATACTGCTAAGTGACTAACGACTGTGACACTTTGCAAGATAACGTGATTTGTGCATTGCTCTCAAGCTGAATATGTCATTGTTTGCATGAGATACAGTCCCACAATCCACACAATACTGTGGCAATTAGGGTTTGGAATCATGAACTAGAGACAGCATGGAGGACTTGCTTAGTTGCCGTTGCCACTATCAGTATATTAGCCCACCCAGCCCTTGCTCCACCACTGTGATCTATAGGTGGTTGAACGATGTGCCCCCCAGAAAGTTAATAGCCCTAGCCCCTAGTAGGTTAAATCCGTCTCTGCCAATTGGAGCAAGATCCACTGATGGATACTCGCTGCTTTCTGTTGCTTAGGAATGCCTGTATCCATCCTATAGTGTCGCCACTAATTCAATATATAAATTTATGTTATATGTCAAGGGTCCACCGCATCATAGGCCTTGCCTTTGGTGGATGCCTGTATTGAATTGTTAAATTATTTACCTATATGGAAATAAAGAATCTTGAGTCTTGAATCTATACGGATGTATGCAACTTCAACTTCAACTTCAACTATGATGTATTCTCCCTGGTTATCAAGGTAATGCTAAACTGGTTAGCCACACCAACACCAAAATTAGTAGTTTTTGCTTTCACTATGTACAGTTCTGTTAGTAGACTTACCATAAAGGTTCATTTGTACATCTCTATTCACACTACTCTGCAATGACTATTCTCGTCTTTTGTGGAGGTAGTTAAGTTCACGGGCTCTGTGGTGATGGGCTCTGTAACAGAGCCAGCGAGACATTACTTCTATTGTTTCTGAATTGATGTGCTGATGTTGTAGGTATTTCCTTCAGGGGTTGTTAGTAGATTTAGGTTCTGAGAATGGAGGGTCAGTGTTAGAAGCTGTTGTTCACTAAGTGTTGATTGGAGAAGGATTTCTATATATCTCTTGTAGCAGACTGCATTTGGGTAGACATTTTTGCACCGAAAGAGAAAGTGAGCTAAGTGCTCTGGTTCAACTTGACATATAGGACAGATATCATCATCATTATCATCATCATCATCAGCATCATCGTTATTAGTGATGGACATAAGTCAGATATGATTTGTGTGTCCCAGGCGTAGGTTTGATAATATTAGTCGTGGTTAAATAAAATGTCTTTATGATGTACATCTCGCTTTGATTTAAATTGGTCTAAGTTGATGGCAAGTGCAACGTGATCAGGTAAAGAGTTTCAGTAAGGAATGACACTTTGTGAAAAAAAGTTTTTCCATAGATTTTTCTTGCAGAAATTTGTTTGAATTTTGAGATTATGTCCACGCATGGTCATGGTTGCAGTGGATGTTTCCTTAAAGAATTGACCTGCATCTAAGTTATATTTCATGTGTGAGATTTTGTAAGTTTCGATTAAATCCCCTCTAAATCGTCTGTATTTGAGTAACATTAGGTTGAGTGATTTCAAACTATCCATGTAAGGTAGATGCTTACGGTTTGGAACTAATTTTGGTGATCTACGTTGTATTCTTTCGATAGTTCTTGACTGTCTTAATAGCTATGTTGACCACACTGAATTTCCATATTCCAATATTGGCCGTACTAACGTTTTGTAAAGTAAAATGAATGTACTCTGATCCAGATGTGAAAAGGTTCGTTTAATGACATCTAGTATACTATTTGCCTTGGATACAGTTTTCGTCAAAGGATTATTTGTTATCGATTCAAATTCCAAGGTCTTTTTCTTCGAGAGCAGAAACAATCTTGTAAAATCCATCAGTATCAGATGTGTAGTATTGGAACTGAGGGTTGTTAGCGCCAAAGTTAATTACTTTAGTTTTTTCAGAGTTGATTGGTAATTGCCAAGTATGAGACCATTCACAAACCTTATTGATGTTTAGTGAATATTTGTAGTAAGGGGATTACCTAAGATTTTTGTATCATCTGCAAAAATCTTGCAAGCACAATCAATTGAATCGGGTTGATGAAAATTATGAATAGAATTGGACCTAAGATGCTTCCCTGTGGTACCCCGCTAGTAACCTAATTGAATGAAATAACCAATTTTTAGTGACATATTATTTATTTT
Source organism: Chaetoderma sp. LZ-2023a (assembly GCA_034401795.1). Classification (NCBI taxonomy): domain Eukaryota; kingdom Metazoa; phylum Mollusca; class Caudofoveata; order Chaetodermatida; family Chaetodermatidae; genus Chaetoderma; species Chaetoderma sp. LZ-2023a. The sequence continues at coordinate 53,596,733 of CM067373.1, forward strand.
TAATGTTGTATAAATGTGGTCTCTGTAGACAGGTTCTTCCACTGTAGCGCACCCAGCCACCAGGACAACAAATATGTAGAAATATGTACATGCACATGTAATAATACATGATAGTAATAATGATAATACATATACATATACATATATATCCTCTTCTGCTTGTTAGGCTAGTAAGCCTGTAACAGATTTTCACTTTCTTCTTGAACCTGGGTTTCATTAACCTGTTTAACTGATTGGGTGCGGATGGGTGAGATCGGGAGCTGAATTGTGTAGAGGTTCTCTCGGTAGTGCTTATCAATCCTTCCTTTGAAGGCGTTGAGTGTTGGAGCTGTCACTATGTGATCAGGTAGGCTATTCCAATGCTTGTTCACTCGTATGCTAAAGAACCTCTTTCTGGTATCACTGCAGAAGCGTTGTTTGGTGAGCTTGTAACTGTTACCTCTTGTGCGATCACCTGCGTCTGATGGCAGTAGATGCTCCCGATTGACGTCGTACATATTATGCGTGTATTTGAAAGCCTCGATAAGGTCTCCGCGAAGCCGCCTATATACTAGACTTGGTAGTTTGAGTGTTCTGAGTCTATCTTCATATGGTAAATCACTTAGCCCTGGGATCATCTTTGTCGCTCGTCGCTGGACGTTTTCAAGTAACAGCACGTCTTTTTTGTACAGTGGAGACCATACCACGTTTCCATATTCTAGGTGGGGTCGTACAAGGCTTTTGAAGAGCAGTACGAATGTGACAGGATCTAGGGAGTCGAACGACCTTCTAATCATCCCAACGATTGTATTGGCTTTGTTTACTGCTGTCTCTGCATGGCTGTTAAACTTCAGTCCATTGTCAACAAAAACGCCCAGATCTTTTTCACAAATTGTTTCGCCAAGTGTTATGCTTTGACCATTTTCATTCATGCTGTAAGGCTGTTTCTTATTGCATCTACCCAAGTGCATGGTTTTGCACTTGGATGCGTTAAAGCGTAGTTGCCAAGTATTTGCCCAGTCTTTTAGATTGTTGAGATCTGTCTGTAGCTGCTGATGGTCCTCTTCTGAAGCTATCTTTGAGTAGAGCTTAGTATCATCTGCAATGAGCTTTATCATACTGCTTACTACTTCGGGCATGTCATTAATGTAGCAGACGAATAATGCCAGTCCCAGCACACTGCCTTGAGGGATTCCACTGAGGACTGGAGCCCAATTTGAGCTAGAGCCATTAACGACAACTTTCTGCCTTCTGTTACTCAAAAAGTCTTGAATCCAGCCCAAGGCATCTCCACTGACACCGTAGCTCTTTAATTTGCTAAGCAATCTCTGGTGTGGGACGGTATCAAACGCTTTAGCGAAGTCAAGGTATATCACGTTGACTGCTCCTCCTTGATCTACGATGTCAGTACAATAATCTAAGGTTTCTAACAAGTGTGTGATACAGGATCGTCCACTTAGGAAGCCATGCTGACAGTCAGAAATAGAGTTTGACATATGATTCATGAGCTTATCTCTAATGAACCGCTCCATGACTTTACATACAACTGAAGTCAGGCTTACAGGTCTGTAATTGCTGGCTGATGATCTACTGCCTTTCTTGAAAATAGGGGTTACTTGAACATTTTTCCATTCCTGAGGGAGGGTTCTATCGTGTAAAGATCTGTTGAACAGTATCGCTAGTGGCCAGGCAATACAATGGCTCATTTCCTTCAGGACTCTTGGATGAAGCCCATCGGGTCCTTGTGACTTTGACACTAGCAGGCTATCCAACCTTTTCTTGATATCCTCTTCCTTGATGATGAAATTGCTTAATGTACTGCTGGGATCTCTACTGTTGAGCTGGGGTATTGTGGTTAGGTCTTCACATGTAAATACACTGGCAAAGTAGATGTTGAGTTCTTCTGCTAATAATGATAATGATAATAATAATAATACAAATAATAATATATGTAAATACTGGTAATGGTAATGTTGTTGTTACTGTCATTATTAAATATATTGATAATAGTAATTCCACAATAATAATAACAATAAAAATAATAATAATGATGGTGACACCAATAATTACACATGATAATAACAATCATTATACTGATAAAACTGATGATGGTGATAACAATAACAATAATACATGTAAATAATAGTAATTGGTGTTAATAATATTTTTGTCGTTATTGTTGTTAATAATAATAATAATAATAATAATAATAATAATAATAATAATAATAATGATAATAATCGTAATTTCACTGAATAGTAATAATACTCCGCAAGATGGTCACTCCACTCCCTCCACCGCCCCCCCCCCCCCCCCCATCTCCCCAACCCCACTTTATGTAAAACGTTATGTCATAAGTCATGTCTCCACACGTAATTTGTTTAAATGTATTGTATCGTACTCTATGTCCTTTGTAGTATAAAATATCCTTGTAAATGTATATAAATGTTATATGTATAAACATAATAATACAAAGTTATGTTAAATATCAAGGGTCCACCGCATCATAGGCCTTGCCTTTGGTGGATGCCTGTATTGAATTGTTAAATTATTTACCGATATGGAAATAAAGAACCTTGAATCTTGAATCTTGAACCTTGATCCATTCAGATGTTACTTTGTTTATTTTTACACTCTGTTTTCTATCTGTGAGGAAGTTTTGTATCCATTCCTGTGGAATAGTTCTAGGGCATTCATCTCCTTCTACTTTATCCATATTGATTCGAGCCCATGTATACACCTGTGCAACAGTTAAGCACCAGCAAAAACAATAGAACGTAGAAACATGATGGTACAACTAGGCTGCCATACTTTTTGTCCCCGCGTTAGCTGACATAATTCCAAGTACGAAATGCACATGCATGCATGACTTCACGCCGCTTGATGTCCGTGCGTGGCAGGAAACAGCACACGTGTTCAGTTATGTAAAAGTCCAGTTTGAGGTGTAGAACATTACATACAGATTTAGGCGACAAGATTAGGAATTTTGTGTTCATGACCGTGGTTTATTTGTACAGAGAGAATTAGCTCTTGATTGTGAACCGCTATGGCAAGACGAAGGTTAAGTGATCGTATGAAATGGCAAATCATAGGCACGCATACCACTGGTATGTCATGCAGAGAGATTGGCAGACAGCTGAACATTAACCATACTGTAATCAGTCGTTTGATTGCAAAACATGGGCAAACTAACGAGGTGAAGGACAGGCCTAGATATGGAAGACCGAAGAAGACTACTGCCCGTGATGATCGAGCCCTAGTACGCCTTGTTAGGAGATCTCCATTCACCAACAGCAGAGTGCTCAGCCAGCAATGGGAAACGCGCAATAGAGTGTCAATGTCTACCGTCAAAAGGAGACTGTATGATGCACCTGGAACCCACCCTATATTCATGGATGACAACGCCCGACCACATCGTGCTAGAGCTGTGCATGAATACCTCCACCAGAATGCCATCGAAACCCTACCATGGCCAGCAAGGAGCCCTGACATGAATCCTATTGAGCATATCTGGGACATTCTGGGAAACATGGTGAGAAGGAGGGATCCTCCTGTGCAGAACCTACAGGAATTAACAGACGCACTCCATCTTGAATGGCAACGAATACCACAATGGCGTATCAGTCGGTTGGTGACCAGCATGAGACGTCGTGTCCAGGCCATCATCCAGGCACAAGGTGGATATACCCGGTATTAATAATGACAGTCTCAAACTCGTGCACAGATGTTAAACTTTGTTTTCAGACACCATTAATGACAATCTAGCCACGTGTGTCAACTGTAGGGCAATAGTTGTCAGTTGTGTCAACGTAACCATATTCAGGCCTCGTTTTCAAGTTCCAACAAAAACATACGGTGTTTCCCCACCATCATAATCAGCATTCCTCTAGTTGCATTATTACCTCTTGCACTAAGATGGATGGGTACATAAATGTTTATGCTATTGCTTTCTTCATAGCACATGAATATACCCTCGCATGTGCGTAAAAATAGGGTGGTGCTTAACTTTTGCACAGGTGTATATATAGCAAGGTAGGATAAGTGGTGTACAGTTTGTAGGCTACTATTGGTGGACTATGCGTGAGTGCGTGTAAAGAGGATGGAAACGTCCCTGGGCGAATGTCCACGGACACCGAAACATCATCTGGCAACATATCTGTTAGCAACGCATAAACATCATGGCCGCTCCGGGCGAAGATGGAAAAGAAAATACTGGTAAGTGTCTCCAAAATCTCATCTAATTTGATCCTATCGATATAAATTCCGAGATGTTATTGAAATATTTATTTCCATAACGTTAAATGATTAGCATTTGCCCGAATTTCAAAATGACACCAGTTTTCGCCTAATCCTTATTCGGCGATTCGGATAGGGAAAAACCTAGACAAAGTATTCATCTCTATTATCTACAATGCCAAGGGCTATATCTTGATTCTACCCCCCCCCCCATAGGTTTACTATGGGCTTTCAGTTTGCCACGAAATCTGGTTAAAATACTATAAATAAAATTATCTATAATGTTTTCAATGTCTACAACATTTTAATTCATAGTTTCGCACATCCGCGCATTTTGTGATCGGCCGCCATTAAAGGTGGGGCAAATTAGGTCAAGTACGACTCGCTAACTATAGTCAGTTTGCTGGTTTACTGATCATGCGCAGTTGCTATGCCCAGTCGAAGTTGATCGTAGTCGACTATAGTTCATTGGTACCAGGTCCCCTATTGAATTACTATTGCAGAAAATTTGGAGCCGGGTACCAGTCTCCATTAACCCTTTCTGTCATCTGTTTTGATGACCTACGAAAACAGGTTATTTTTGTCCGCTAAGACGTCAAAAAACATCCATGTGGCATAATGTTGGAAGGAATATGAGCTTGGGAACATTGACATATAATGGGAAAGCATAATTTCTGCAAACCTAAGTCAAAGATAATGGATATAGCAAGATGGGAAATACCCGCGCGCTTTGCGACGCTATTGGAAAACAGCGCCATCATACGACTACGACGTGACTTTGACGTTATACCAGGGGCATTAACTTGTAACGCGAATGAAGCGGTAACGCAAATCCCCTTGATGCGGGAAACAAAGCGAAACGCGCGAAATAAATAAATAATTGGCCAAACAAGGTAAACAAACAAACATGTAAATAAACAAATAGCCTAGATATGGCGCACTGCAGTGAATTTAAAGGTGGAAAATCAAAAGATAAAAAAATGTCTGATCATAGTTGAGGTGGCTCAGGCGATGCGATCGGATGCACAAATTAAAAACGGAACAATGAAAATTGTGTGTTTTTTAGTTCCCGAAAGATAAGGAAAGGTTAGAAACTCATGTTATAGTCCAACTATTTGCTACACCACGCCTATGTGTGCCTATAATTAGCACCAAATATATATATATATATATATATATATATATATAGGGGGTGGGTGGGACTGGTTGTAATGGGGTTGTACATCTTCAAATAGCATGAACATCAGCCTTGGTGTAGGCAAGAAGAGCGTATCTGATTGTCAAGAAAAATGGGGTACTGAAATTTTTGAGTGACACTATTCTAAGCACAGCATACATATGCTAATACAGGAACTTATTTTGAGCACCTGTTATAGAAAATAATATCAAGGGTGGCGTGTGCGCCACAGCAGTACGCCACTTTTTGAGCTAGCAAAACACAATTTTTGCTGCTGCGCAGATATTGTATGGACTCAATGCATGCTTGTGTCGGTAGTCATGTCTAAACACTGGGAATTCAACAAAATGGACATTGACATGTCATGAGCCTTCGACACAGTTAAATGCTCAAAGATCCTAGATGTACTATGCCAGGCCAGTTGCAAGGAAGATGAGCTATGACTAGTGAGACTACTACTTGCAGATACCAAAACTGAAAGGACGAGTCAAGTCATTGAAGTCTGTAGAGTTTGAAACATCCATCGGCTCCCCACAGGCTGATAGTCTATCCCCTGTGCTTTTCACCTATTACTTTGCTGCTGCATTGAAATCTGTGCGGGAAGGTTCCACAAGACCAAACCCCCAGTGTCAATACTGGGTATGCCGCTAGAGCTGGAATATGCCGATGATGTGGACTTCATAGATGAGGGGAAAAAACCCTTGACGAATCTCTCCCAATAGCTGCAAGCAAACTACAAATTGAGAATCTTTTTATGAATGAATCCAAAACAGAGTTCACCCACATATGCCTAAAGGTGATGATTTTCTGCTCCGTAAAAATTAAATTCTGATTTAGAAAATAGCAAACTCTGTTTCGTCACCACTTTCACTGTTTTCAGCTTTCGAACAATAATCTGCCTAATTGATAGTCATAGATCCATGAAAATTTAATAATTCATGCCTAAATCGAGAGGATACAAAATATTCATAACTTGATTCACACTCTGCCTTACAATATGGAATACCGGTAAGAAGACTTTCTCCTTCAATCAATACTCACCATTCTGTTACTTCTGATATACAGCTGGCCCTGACAGATGGCTCTAGGACTATAGACTTAGAAAGCTTTACCGACTCCTTGGAACCGGGTACTCGGCTCCCAACTGCCGAGTACCCGTCTACCATAGAGCTCATTCTTGTTTGCATAGCAACAAGAGCATACATGCTTTTTGCAGTGGAGAGATTCAGGATTAATTTCTAAGTCTTTTGTCTGTGATAGTTGATAGCTAGTGATTCTCTTGCAAGGATAATTGGATAATATGGATACCGCCGAGGATAACCAGGTTGTATAATTCCTTATTATCCATAGTTAAAAGACTTAGGTCTCTAAATTTCGTTGTGTCGCATGTTCCAATTTCTGACCCCAAAGAATCTGGGACGTGTGGTAACAAGGAGATATGCCGGATGATCGCCTTCTTTAAACCCCAACAGGCGATCGGCAGATATGAAAATAGGTGTTTGCTACGGTATTTCTAACACGAATATCGGCTGACGTCGTTCTCCGTAGGATCCGAGTGGGTGACGTCACACCCGTGATGCTCGGATGTTTATGTGAAGAAAATTTTTTTCATTAATACGCGCATCTTGTTCTGGGTACTGCGTACTAAAAATGGTACCGGAAACTTTGGAATGTTCAAGTTTATGTGTTATCACGATCGGTTTGCAATGATCGGTGGTTTCAAAATTCTTGATTAGATGTGCGGTCTGCGGTTTTACCGTGTGCTAAAGCAGTTTGTTTACATTTTGTTGTTTCTTCACATATCCTTTTGGCTTTCGTTAGGAGTAAATTTATGTTGATTGGTAAATATACCCCGAATGCTATGCGATATGATTCCTGGTTCCTTTATACATCCTGGAGGATCAATTATGGGTGTATTTATGCCCGCTTCGTTCTTGTCGTCATAATCAATGCGATCTTTGCTGTAACATTGCGGGGTGGGGTGTGGGAGGGTACAGTTAATTTATGGTCAAATTATTTGAAAATTAATTGTCTGCCTTCTGTCTGTGTCTCGTTTCGCTTGCTTATTGTAGGTTTGTGCTTATTTATAGGCCAAGCCAGCCCCGCCATCATGTGACGAGTGCCACAAATTCGTACGGGTCCTGTTTAAGGACCATGTCTGTTTTAGGTGTACTCCATGTAACCTTGATAGTAGGTGTAATGTGTGTGCAGTGTGGGCCGCGGATATGATGTTAAAGTTCCTTGCCCAGAAGGATGTGGCTGGGTCTGATGCGGGGTCAGGCAGTGCGAAGGTAAATCATGGAGCGTCTGGTTCGGCCGGTGGGGGCGCTCCACGTCCCCAGCTGGAGGTGGTGGAGATGGCACTGCCGGCGTGGTTCGGTCTGACTATGCAGGTTTTTGTGCATAGCGTTCTGCCCACGCTGGTGTCGTCACTGCTGCCGAAGGTTGGGGGGCAGTTTCTCCCCATGCCTGGACTGGTCACCGAGGGAGCCGTCTCGTACGGCCCCCTGGCAGTCCCGTCGGGCTCCGGCCTGATGGGTTCTGTCTCTCTGCGGCCACCTCCGGGTGGTCCAGTAGTGGTGGCCGGTCCGTCAGGTGTGGGAGCCGTCCGCCAGGACGGCTCCACGGTCGACTCGTCTAGTGACGGCTCTTCGGAGTCTGAAGACGAGGAGGCCAAGGAGGAGAGGTTGCTGCGGCCTGTGATGCCACGGGTGGAGAATATGGAGGTCGATTCCATCCTGGACGGAACCGTCCTCCATCTGTCTGGCTTGGCGCAAGCCAGGGCAGCGGCTCCGCCCATGGTTGAGGCCAATCTGGTACCAGGCACCGGTCCCGTGACGGTTGGTTGGATGCCAGCTGACACGGTGACCAGTGTGCCGGGCCGGGCGTGGTACTCACCTATCTCGCCTGGTCCGGCGGTCAGACATGGGGTGCCGTTGGCACCCGTGTCTGGCCACGGTTCCGCATCCGCTACGGGTCCGTACGGTTTTCCGGGCGGACCTACCCCATGGACTTGTGTGTTTCATGGGGTGGCAGCGGAACCGTTTGGTACCGGAGTGCCTGGCGTGTCAGCCGCGGCTCCTTGCCAGGAGGCCATGGCTGGCAGGCCCGTGAGCGCGTCAACAGGTGACGTGTTCACGGGTGTGTCCTCCTCGGAAGTAGACTGGTCGGAGGCTCTGGCTTGGCTAGCCAGGGTGGACCCGTCTGTGGTTTCGGCCACGGCCGAGGAGGATGCGCCCCGTCCGTCGGTTGCATCGATTAGGACGGGGATCTTGCCCGCGGCCCGGATCCAGTCGGTTGGACTGGATCCACGGTTCATAGAGTTGCTGGAGGCTATTTATAGCAACCAGCTTACGACCAAGGGCCAGCTCCCTGCGGCCTCCAGGGAGGTGCGGGCAAGGTGTCGTATTCCGCGGGGGGAATACGACAGATATGGTGTGGTACCGTCGGTCATCGAGGATGACCGATGGGTTCTGGGTGTTCAGAGTACTGGAGCGGGTGGCCCCGGTCCGGCACTTGTGGACAGGTCCAAGGCACACCAGGAGGAAGTCCTGTCCCTATGCGATGAGGGTGTGAGGGCAGCTATGAGTGCTGTCAACCATTCTTATCGCCTTCTTCAGTCGGTGTGGGCTGAAGCGGGGGCAGGCCACCCTGTGCCACCTGTGGTGCTTTCGTGCATGAATGACGGCTTGGTGCTGTCTATGGACGCACTGGCAAGGGTGCAAGCACATGTGACAAAGTCCAGGAGGCAAATGCTTCTTGACCATATGCGTCCGGCTACGGCAGTCAGGGAGCGTCTTCTTGGGACACCCCTGACAGGGCCTAGCATCTTCGGTGGCCAGGCGCGGGCCATCCTAGAGGACACTGCCAGCATTGCACAGAATCGGTTGGCAGTAAACCTACAGCTGGAGCTAGTGCGGCAAGCGCACGCACTAGGGGCTGTAGGGAAGCCGTTAGCTGGCCAACCTTCGAAGAAGCAGAAGAAGCAGAAAGGCAAGGCGAAAGCTAAGCCTGCTGCGACTTCTGCTTCATCTGGAATTTCTCAGCCGCCGCCGGCTAAGAAAGCCAGGAAGGTTGTGGAGGCCCCTACCCTCCCCAATGTTGCTCCGGATCGCCCTAGAGGCGGGAAGGGCAAGGGGAAGGGTAAGGGTAAGTCCTCCAAGGGCGGAAAGAAGGGAGCGGATCGTACCTGAGGGTACGAAAGCTCCCTTCATATCCGCCTGGACCGCACCTGTGCGACAGGAACAGCGGTGCCAGTTATACCTGCCGAGCCAGGACGGAAATGGTTCTCTCTCTCTCTCGTTAAGAAAGGGGGTGGGTGGGAGCGGACAGCGAGCCGGACAACCCCGTTAGACGTCGAGGCATCTATGGTGGGTGGAAGGCTCATGCGTTTCGTCGAGGCCTGGCGAGGTGTGACGTCAGACAGTCTGGTCCTAGGATGGTTATCCCAGGGGTACATGCCGGAGTGGTGGGACTTTCCACCGCAGAATCTGTCTTTGGCACCTGTCTGGACACCAGTACCACGGGAACCAGACAAGTTAGAAGCCATTCAAAACGAAGTGTCGGGTTTGCTTCTGAAGGGAGCAATAAAACCAGTGAACCAGAACACTCCAGGCTTCTATTCCAATATGTTCCTTGTCCCCAAGAGCACAGGGGGATGGAGACCTGTACTCAACCTAAGGCCATTAAATTGGTTTGTCCATACGCCTCGGTTCCAGATGGAAACGCCGAGGTCGGTAATGGCAGGATTGAGGAAGGGAATGTGGTGTGTATTGATCGATCTGAAAGATGCATATTTCCACATTCCGATGAACAGGAGTTGTCACAAGTTTCTGAGATTTGCGTTTCAGAATCAAGTATGGGAGTTTATTGTTCTCCCGTTTGGCCTGTCAACAGCTCCAAGGGTTTTCACAAGAGTGGTCCTTGCGGTGACAGCGTTTCTCAGAAAAGAGAACGTGGCGCTACACACCTACATAGACGACTGGCTGATCAAGGCAGACTCGGCAGCCAGGTTGAATGCGGATACTGCTCTGACTCTGAAGTTACTTTCAGATCTAGGCTGGATAGTCAACAAGGAGAAATCCGAGTTGACTCCCACTCAACATTTCGTTTATTTGGGGATGCGATTCGATCTCGAGGAGGGCAGGGTTTACCCATCAGAGCCCAGAGTGGTGTCTCTGTTAGCCATCCTCAAGAGTTTTTGAGTGGGAAACCACATTCAGGCGAGGCGGTTTCTTCAGATGCTGGGCATGATGGTCTCCATGGAGCAGGTGATCCCGTACGCTGCTCTAATGCGGAGACCTATCCAGTTGTATCTGATGTCTCTGTGGAAACAGAGAACAGAACCCCTGTCAAAACTGGTGCCAGTTTTGGAGCCGATAATGTCGCATCTTGTATGGTGGGAAAAGCGTCAGAATCTCCTAGTAGGGGTTTCGCTGCACCTACCCCACCCCCAGCTGTCCGTGTACATGGATGCATCGCTGGAGGGGTGGGGGGCCTGCCTGGGAGAACACCAGGTCTCGGGCACATGGACTCTCCAGGAGAGCCAGCTGCATATCAATCTGTTGGAAATGATGGCAGTGGAACTGGCATTGGAAGAGTTTCTTCCGATGATCAGGGGCAAGGTGATATTGATACAGTCGGCCAATTCGACGGTAGTATCATACATAAATCGCCAAGGCGGGACCAGGTCACCTACACTGTGTATCAAAGTGTGGCACTTGATTCAATGGTGCAGGAATTACTCGGTTGTTTTGAAAGCAGCTCATATTCCTAGGCGATTGAACATTCTGGCAGATGCTTTGTCTCGCAGACAGAGAATTCTGCCAACAGAATGGTCGCTCAACCCTCCAGTTCTACGAAGGATCTTCGAGCATTGGGGCAAACCCAACGTGGACTTGTTCGCCACAAGGGAAAATGCTCAAATCATGACTTATGTCTCGCCGATTCCAGATCCAAATGCCGTTGATACAGACGCTCTGGCGATAAGCTGGAGAGGGATGCACGCTTAGGCGTATCCACCCACCATTCTTCTGCCGAAGGTATTGGTGAAGATCAGGGAGGAACCATGTCTGGTCCTGCTAATAGCGCCATATTGGTCCAGCAGGACGTGGTTCACGGATCTGCTAGATCTGCTGGTGGAAAACCCAGTGCAGTTGCCCAAGATTCCGAACATAATCTCCCAGGCCAAGGGACGCTTCCTACACGAGCGTCCCGAAATGTTCAAATTGAATGCGTGGATGTTATAAAACAACGTTCCATGTCGGAAGGCTTTTCTCGACAAGCTGCTGATTTCATCGCAGCTGCGAGAAGGAGGTCAACCTTCAAGTCATCTAACAACAAGGTTAACAGATTTGCAGACTGGTGTGAAGAAAAGGGTATTGATACCTTTCAATCCACTATTCAGCAAATAGCAGACTTTCTCTGTGAGCTGTTCTTTTCAGGACTAGCTCCCGTCACAATTGCTGGATACAAGTCAGCTTTGGCATCAGTTATCCCTTGTCTAGCCAACAGGGATAGTCCAGAGGTGGGCCGGTTAAATGTGATGGTGAAGGGAATGAGCAATCTCCGACCGAGACAACCGGTAGTCAGTCCAGCCTGGAGTCTATCCTTAGTGCTTAATGTACTGGCCAAGCACCCTTTCGAACCGTTGCGTTCGGCTAGTCTAAAGCATTTGACTCTAAAGGCGGTTTTTCTATTGGCAGCTTCCTCAGCTAGAAGGCGCAGTGAGATCCATGCGCTTTCGGCAGAGAGGGACCGATTTATTGTCTCCGGAGAGGGTCTGCGTCTTCTGCCAAGAGCAGAGTTTATGTCAAAGAATCAATCTTTGAGATATCCCGGCAAACCGATCATAATACCGAAGTTAACAAGGTTTGATCGTGATACCAGTGTCTGGTGCCCAGTCCGTGCTTTGACTAAGTACAGGAAACGGACTGACTCGTTACGGTCGAACGATAGACATCTGTGGATCTGCCATAAAAAGCCTTATGGCGCCGCATCCATGGATACTATCTCTCGCTGGGTAGTCGAATGCATTCAGACTACTCATGAGATGGCGACTGGGTACCAGGTGCAAGGCGCAAGGGCACACGATGTTAGAGGAATAGCCGCCTCGACCGCCCTTTACAGTGGTGTTCCGATAGAGGACATCATGGCCATTGCACAATGGCACTGTGAGTCCTCATTTACGGATTACTATATGAGGGATGTGTCAGACTCAGCCAATCCACTCGCTTTAGCTGTTTTGAGACGATAGTTAAGTGAGCACACTGCTCTTCACCCTTTTTTCACTTTGGTAAGAAAAGAACCTAAAGCAGGCATGGTCGAGCGTGAGGATGACAACCAGATTGTGTCACTGATGGCCGGACCAGTGAATGGTTGGAGGCGGTACGTCTGAAGTCCAATTATCATAAGGTAATTCAATAGTGAGAGTTTTTTGTATCATGTCTATATATCATGTTCATTCATCATATATATTCATGCTCATTCCCAGGCTAATACATGTGGATATGCAAGGAGCAGTTAACCCTCTTGGCATATTTGTGTTTCAGGCGAGATACATGTTCGTGAGTTCTCTCCCTTTTCTTAGGAGGAAAAAGCGGGGGAGGGGCAGTGATGCGAATGTGATTCGGTTCCGTTAACTTGACGGTCCTTTTAGGTCTCCGTTAGTCAAGTTTAAGTCTAAATCTTTCTCCAAGGGGCAAAAGTAGCATTGATGGCTTGCCCCTTCCCACCAGGTTACTGATCAAATCTGGTGTATATCAGAAGTAACAGAATGGTGAGTATTGATCGAAGGAGAATGAAGGAAATGTCAATTTCCCTTTCTCCGAGATCTAACAATACTCACCATTCTGTTACGGACCCAGCCTCCCAGCCCCACGGAGGCAAGCCATGGTTTTCTCTTGTTTGGTGGCTATGCAAACAATATGAGCTCTATGGTAGACGGGTACTCGGCAGTTGGGAGCTGAGTACCCGGTTCCAAGGAGTCGGTAAAGCTTTCTAAGTCTATAGTCTTGGAGCCAGCTGTCAGGGCCAGCTGTATATCAGAAGTAACAGAATGGTGAGTATTGTTAGATCTTGGAGAAAGGGAAATTGACATTTCCTTCAATTTCTGGCACATAGATGTACATGTATTGCTCTTCTTCAATTTGATGGATGAATTTTCATAATTTCTGGTACAGATAGAATTTTATTTAGAAGAAAATGTTAATTTTTGTTGATTTCTGCTTCAAATGGCAGATTCTGCTTCAGTATGTTAATTCTGCTTATGAAGCGGAATTTCTGCCGAAGCAGAAAATCATCACACCTACATATACCTATCTACAAAGCATGAAACTAAAGAAAATGGCGATCCACTTCGCAGCGGCGAACCATGGAGGAAAAGTAAAATTCTCCTTCGATCAATACTAACCATTCTATAACTTCTGATACAAGCTAGCCTGGATAGCTGGGCCCTAGGACTATAGACTTAGTAAGCTTTACTGACTCCTGGAACCGGGTACTCGGCTCCCAACTGCAGAGTACCCGTTTGCCATGAAGATCATTCTTGTTTGCATAGCAACAAGAGCTACATGCTTTTTTGTGCAGTTGGAGTCTTAAGTTAATCTAAGTCATTTTCTGTGTAATTGTGATAGCTTTGTGCGCTCTCTAAGGATTATATTGGATTACCATGGATGGAGCCGATGATAACCAGGTTGTATAATTCCATGTTATTCCATAGTTAAAAGACTTAGGTCTTCAAAATTTTGTCTGTGTCGCATGTTCCAATTTCTGACCCCAAAGAATCTGGGACGTGTGTTAACAATGAAATATGCCAGATTGATCACCTTCCATTAACCCCAACAGGCGATCGGCAGATATGAAATAAGGTGTTGGCTTTACGGTGTTTTAACACGAAAATCGGCTGACGTCGTTCTCCGTAATATCCGAGCGGGTGACGTCACACCCGTGTTGTCTCAGATTTTTATGTGAAGAAAATGTTTCATTAATTTGCGCATCTGATTCTGGGTGCTGCGTACTTTATTGGTACCAGAAAAACTTTGGAATTTTCAAGTTTTACGTGTTATCACGATCTGTTTGTAATGATCGGTGGTTTCAAAATTCTTGATTTAGATGTGTGGTGTGCGGTTTTACCGTGTGCTACAGCAGTTTGTTTACATTTTGTTGTTTCTTCACATGTTGTTTTGGCCTTCGTTAGGAGTATAATTTATATTGATTAGTAAATATACCCCGAATGCTATGCGATATGATTCCTGGTTCTGTTATACATCCTTGAGGATCAGCTTATGGGTGTATTATTGCCTGCTTCGTTCTTGTCGTCATAATCAATGCAATCTTTGCTGTAACGTTGCGGGGTGGGGTGCAGGAGGGTTAGCAGTTAATTTATGATCAAAATATTTGAAAATTAATTGTCTGCCTTCCATTCCTGTTTAGTTCCGCTTGCTTATTGTAGGTTTGTGCTTATTTATAGGCCAAGCCAGCCCCGCCATCATGTGACGAGTGCCATAAATTTGTGAGGGTTCTATTCAAGGACCATGTCTGCTGTTTCCATTGTACCAAAAGTGATCTTGACAATAGGTGTAACGTTTGTGCAGTATGGTCGTCCGACATGATGGTTAAGTTCCTTGCCCAGAAGGACTTGGCAGGGTCTGACGCGGGGTTAGGCGGTCCGAAAGCAAATCGTGGAGCGTCTGTTTCGGCCCTTGGAGGCGTTCCACGTCTGTAACCGGAGGTGGTGGAAATGGCACCGCCGGCATGGTTTGGTCCTGCTATGCAAGGCTTCTTGCATAGCGTTCTGCCCATGCTGGTGTCGTCCCTGCTGCCAAAAGTTGTAGGGCAGTCTCTTCCTGTGTTTGATTCGGACCCTGTCCTTGGACAGGGTTCTGGACTGGCCACCGAGGGAGCCGTCTCGTACGGCCCCCTGGCAGTCCTGTCGGGCTCTGGCCTGATGGGCTCTGTCTCTCTGCGGCCACCTCCGGGTGGTCCAGTAGCGGTGGCCGGTCTGTCAGGCATGGGAGCTGTCTGCCAGGATGGCGCCACGGTTTCCTCATCTAGTGACGACTCTTCGAGGTCTGAAGATGAGGAAGCTGAGGAGGAGAGATTGCTGCGGCCTGAGATGCCGCGGGTGGAGAGCATGGAGGTCGATTCCGTCCAGGACGGAACCGTCCTCCATCTGTCTGGCTTGGCGCAAGCCAGGGCAGTGGCTCCGCCCGTGGTTCAGGCCACTCCGGTACCGGGCACCGGTCCCGTGATGGTTGGTTTGCCGCCAACCGACACGGTGACGGATGTGGCTGGCCGGGCGTGGTACTCACCTATCTCGCCTGGTCCGGCGGTCAGAGATGGGGTGCCATTGGTCCCCATGTTTGGCCACGGTTCTTCAACCATTACGGGTCTATGCGGGCCTACTCCATGGACTGGTGTTTTTCATGGGGTGGTGGCGGAACCGTACGGTACCGGAGTTCCTGGCATATCAGCAATGGCTACTAGACAGGAGGCCGTTGCTGGTAGGGCCCTGAACACATCAACGGGTGATGTGTTCACGAGAGTGTCCTCCTCGGAGACAGATTGGTCAGAGGCTCTGGCTTGGCTCGCCAGGGTAGACCCGTCTGTGGTTTCGGCCACGGCCGAGGAGGATGCACCCCATCCATCGGTGGCATCGATTAGGACGGGGATCTTGCTCGCAGCCCAGATAGAAACTTGAAACTTTCGGGATTCTTCTTCTTTTCGTTCGCTGATCATACCGCCAGTCCTGTAAGTGACTATCGACATGATCATAAGCATTAAGTGCATGGATCCATGGTTTATTAGAGTGCGCCGTGCAGCCTGGAACCTCCATCTTCAGCACTCGAGGTTTCTGTCAGGGTTACCTCACCCTTACCTCCTTTAGTCGCCTCTTACGACATGCAGAGGATACGGAAGGTGTATTCTAAGCCCCACCTACAGGGCGAGAAACTTTGGGGATGATTGCACATATGGCCAGGGATGTGCATGACACTTCTTGAATTTTGGTATGACCCCCATGGGTGGGGGGCAGAGGGGGGGGGGACTGTGGGTCAAAAATTAAATTCATCCAAAGGTGGTCATGTCGCATATCATTTTGAAGCACATGAGTAGTAGACTACAGTACAAGGAATTATTTTGATCTTGGGTCAAACTGAGTGTAGGGGCAGCGTCAAAAGTGGGCACCAATCGATTGTAACGCAACTCCTCCTAGACCATTTCACATAGCACTTGAAACTTTGGGTATGA
The DNA here is from genome assembly GCA_034401795.1 of Chaetoderma sp. LZ-2023a. Lineage (NCBI taxonomy): Eukaryota > Metazoa > Mollusca > Caudofoveata > Chaetodermatida > Chaetodermatidae > Chaetoderma > Chaetoderma sp. LZ-2023a. The sequence continues at coordinate 53,613,372 of CM067373.1, forward strand.
TTACACATATAGCCAGGGATGTGCATGGCACTTTTGAAATTTTGTTATGACCCCAGGGGTGGGGTTCAGGGGGTGGGGCCTGTGGGTAAAAAATTAAATTTATCCAAAGGTGGTCATGTCAATTATCATTTTGTAGCCCATTAGTAGTAGACTACATTACAAGGAATTATTTTGGTCTTGGGTCAAACTTAGTGTAGAGGGTGGGGTCAAAAAGTCAAAATTGGGCACTAAATCCATTGTAACGCAACTCTTCGCACATCATTTCAGATAGAAATTTGAAACTTAGGGGATAATCACACCTAAGGGCAAGGATGTGCATGACATATTGGAATTTTTATATCACCTCCATGGGCTGGGGTGGGGGAAATGGTGGGAAAAAAATAAATTTGATCAAATGTGGTCATGTCACATATCATTTTGAAGCGTGTCATTAGTAGACTACAGTACAACTAATTATTTTGTTCTGGAGTCAATCTAAGGGCAGTGGCCAGGGATCAAATGGGCAAATTGGGCATCAGCCAATTGTAGTGGAACTACGCGCACACCATCTCAGATAGAAACTTGAAACTTCAAATGGTGATCATAGCATTTCATTTTGAAACCCATTACCGAATGAAACTACATTTCAAGGAATTTATTGTGTTTTGGGTCAAAGTGAGGGTAAAGTTGGAAGTGGTGAATGCGTGGGATTTGCGATGGCATGCTATCGATTGCGCATTCTAGTTTCTGTTGTTTTTCTCGTGTTGATTGTCTAGTCAGCCTTGCTGTCTTTTCGTCATTCATCTAGTAGTATATTTTTTTAATGATTCTTAAATTTGCTGCGAATCTCTTCGACACGTTTCCTGCTTCATTTATACATCCTGCAGGATCAATTTATGGGTGTATCTTTGGCCTTTAACATTCTTGTCGCCAGCTTAAGCGATCTTGGTTGTAACAACTCAGGTAGTTGGCTGCTGGAAGGTTAACTAATAATCTATTGTTCAAACTATTTGAAAATTATTTGTCTGCCTTCTGTTCTGTTCCGCTTACTTATTGTAGCCTTGTGCTTACTTTTTAGGCCAAGCCTGCGCCTTCTTCATGTAGTACTTGCCACAAATTTGTCTGGGTCATGTTCAAGGACCATGTCTGTTACCGCTGTTCGAAGTGTATTGTTGATGACCATTGTGATATGTGTTCAGGGTGGTCCCCCAAACTAATGGTTAAGTTTCTGTCCCAGAAGGATGTGACTGGGTCTGATGCGCAGTGAGGCAGCTCGAAATCAAATCGGGAAACACCTGTTTCGGCCCATGTTGGTGTTTCCTGTCCACAGTTGGAAGGAGTTGGGTTGGCACCTCCTGCGTGGTTCGGGCCCACTATGCAAGGCTTCTTGCATAGCGTCCTGCCTACATTGGTATCGTCCCTTATCCTGAAAGCTGTGGCGCAATCTCTCCCCATACTTGGAATAGACCCTGTTCTCGTACAGGGTCCTGGACTGGCTGTCTGGGGTGTCATCTTGTATGGCCCCCCCCCCTGATGATCCAGTCGGGCTCCAGCCTGATGGGTTCTGCTTCTCCGCGACCTCCTCCGGGTGGTCCAATAGTGGTAGCCGGTCCATCAGGTATGGGAGCCATTCGCCATGATGGCTCCAGGGTGTCTTCGCCTGGTGGTGACTCTTCAGTCGGATGATGAGGATGCTGTGGAGGAGCGGTTGTTGCAGCCCAAGACACCACGGGTGGAGCGTATGGTGTCGATTCTGTCCTGGCCTGGCAGCCGTCCCATGGCGGTTGGTTTGCCACCAGTCGACATGGTGATGGGTGTTGCTGGCCAGGATTCGTACTCACCTATCACGTCTGAGCCAGCAGTTTTCCATGTGGGCCTATTCTGTGGAATGGATTGTAGCACAGTACCGGTGCTCATGGTTATCCATCAGTGGCTCCTAGCCGGGAGGCCACTGTTGCTAGAGTCATAGGCACATCAATGGGTGATGTGTTTACAGGGGTGTCTTCCTCAGAGACTGATTGTAGTGATGCATTGGCTTGGTGGATCCAACCATGGTTTCGACCATCTCTGAGGGGGACGTGCCATGTCCGTCGATTGCAGCCGCTGCTTGGATCCAAAGCATTGGCTTGGATCCTAAGTCAAGGATCTGCTTGAGGCAATTTATTCCAAGCAGCTTTCTTCGAAGAGCCAGTTCCCTGTGGCCTCCAGGGAGGTGCGGACAAGGTGCCACATTCCCAGAGTGGAATATGAGCGATCTGGAGCGGTCCCAATGGTCACTGAAGATAACTGTTGGGTCCTGGGAGCTCCTAGTGCTGGAGTGGGTGGTCCTGCTCAGGCACTAGTGGACAAGTCGAGGAACCAGACTCACTGGGACAAGTCCTGTCGCTGTGTGATGAGGGTGTGAGGGCAGCAGTGAATGCTGTCAACCATATGCGACCTGCTGTGGCCGTCAGGGATAGGTTGCTTGGGACACCCCTGAACAGACCCAGTGTCTTTGGTGGCCAAGCGTGGGCCATCTTAAAAGACTGTGAACATAGTGCAGAGTAGGCTGGCAGTTAATATGCAGCTGGAGCTAGTGCGTGAGGCGCACACATTAGGAGCTGTACCTAAGCCGCCAACCCATCAGCCTTCCTCCAAGAAGCAGAAGAAAGGCAAAGCGAAAGCTGCACTTGCTTCTAAAGCCACCACTGGCTAAGGAGGCTCCTGCACGCCATAGTGGCGGCACTGACCACCCTAGAGGCAGGAAGGGAAAGGGTAAGGCCTCAAATGGCGGGAAGGGAAAGGGTGCGGATTGTACCTGAGAGTATGGTGGCTCCCTTCGTATCCACCTGGACCGCGCCTGTGTAACAGGAACAGTGGTGCTAGTCAGATCAGTCAAATGGTTCTCTCTTTCCCTCCTCAAGAGGTGGGGGGAGGGGGAGCAGATTGCGAGCTAGACACACTCCTTAGGTGTCAATGCGCCTATCGTGGGTGGAAGGCTCATGCATTTTGTCGAGGCTTGGCGAGGTGTGATGTCAGACAGTCTGGTCCTGAGATGCATTTCTCAGGGGTACATGCCAGAGTGGTGGGACATTCCTCCACAAAATTTGTCTTTGGCAACAGTATGGACTGTCCATCGGTTGCATCGATTAGGATGGGGATCTTGCCCGCAGCCCGGATCCAATCTATTGGACTGGATCCAAGGTTTATGGAGTTGTTAGATGCTATTTATAGCAAGCAGCTCCTGACCAAGGGCCAGCTCCCTGCGGCCTCCAGGGAGGTGCAGGCGAGATGTCGTATTCCACTCGTGGAATACGACAAATATGGTGTACCAGCGGTCACTGAGGATGATCGCTGGGTGGCCCCGCTCCGGCGCTGGTGGACAAGTCCCAGGTGCACCATGATGAAGTCCTGTCCCTATGCGATGCGGGGATGAGGGCAGCAATGAGTGCTGTCAATCACTCTTATCGCCTTCTTCAGTCGGTGTGGGCTGAAGCGGGGTCGGTCCACGCTCTGCCATCTGTGGCACTATCGTGTGTGAATGACGGCCTGGTGCTGTCTATGGACGCATTGGCAAGGGTGCAGGCGTGAGTGACAAAGTCTAGGAGGTAGATGGTCCTTGACCATATGCATCCGGCTACCGCCGTTAAGGAGCGTCTTCTTGGGATGCCCCTTACTGGCCTTAACATCTTTGGTGGCCAAGCGCTGGCCATCTTAGAAGACACTGCCAACATCGCGCAGAATCGGTTAGCGGTGAATCTGCAGCTGGAACTAGTATGACAGGCGCACGCACTAGGGGCTGTGGCCAAGCCGCTAACCGGGCAACCTTCTAAGAAGCAGAAGAAGCATAAAAGCAAGGTGAAAGCCAAGCCTAGTGCTGCTTCTGCTTCTACTGGGTCTTCTCAGCCGCCTCGGCGAAGAAGGCCAAGAAGGTTGTGGAGGCTCCTACTCACCCCAATGTTGGCACTGATCGCCGGGGAATGGTAAGTCCTCAAAGGGCGGAAAGAAGGGAGCGGATCGTACCTCAGGCTGCAAAGGCTCTCTTTGTATCTGCCTGGACCGCACCTGTGCAACAGGAACAGCGGTGCCAGTTAGACCGGTCAAGTCAAGACCAAAATGGTTTTCTCTCTCGTCACAAGAGGGGGGGGGAGCGGATCACGAGCCAGACACCCGCATTAGGCGTCAATGCATCTATAGTGGGTGGAAGGCTCATGCGTTTCGTCGAGGCTTGGCAAGGTGTGACATCAGACAGTCTGGTCCTAGGATGGTTATCCCAGGGGTACATGCCGGAGTGATGGGATTTTCCACCACAAAATCTGTTTTTCGCACCAGTCTGGACTCCCATACCAAGGGAGCCAGACAAGTTAGAAGTCATTCAAAATGATGTGTTAGGCTTGCTTCTGAAGGGACCAATAAAGCCAGCAAGCCAGAACACTCCAGGCTTCTATTCAAACATGTTCCTTGTTCCCAAGAGCACATGAGGGTGGAGACCAATACTCAATCTCAGGCCATTGAATTGGTTTATCCATATGCCTCGGTTCAAAATGGAAGCACCGAGGATGGTAATGGCAGAATTGAGGAAAGGAATGTGGTGTGTATCAATTGATCTGAAGGATGTATATTTCCATATTCCAATGAACAGGGGCTATCACAGGTTTCTGCGATTCATGTTTCAGAATCATGTCTGCGAGTTCGTAGTGCTCCCATTCGGCCTGTCAACGGCTCTATGGGTCTTCACCAGAGTGGGCCTAGCGGTGACAGCATTCCTCAGAAAAGAGAACGTGGTGCTTCATATCTACATAGACGATTGGCTTATCAAGGTGGACAGGCCAGCCAGGTTAGAGATGAATACTGCTCTGACTCTCAAATTGCTTTCAGATCTAGAGTGGATAGTCAACAAGGAGAAATCCGAATCGACTCCAACTCAATACTTCGTCTATCTGGGGATGCGATTCAATCTGGAGAAGGGCTTGGCTTGTTGCATGCAATTTTCGATTGGGAAGGCATATTCAGGCAGGTTTTCTTCAGATGCTGGGCATGATGGTCTCCACGGAGCAGGTTATCTACGCTGCTCTAATGCGAAGACCTATCCAGTTGTATCTGATGTCTGGAAATGAACAGACCCCCCTGTCGGAACTGGTACCAGTTTTGGAGCCGATTGTGTAGCATCTTGCATGGTGGAAGGAGTGTCAGAATCTCCTAGTAGGCATTTCGCTTCACCTACCCCACCCCCAGCTGTCCGTGTACATGGATGCATCACTGGAGGGGTCAAAGAGCTATTTTCCACCTATATGAGAACACGGGGGATTAGCTGTGTGGAAATAGCTCTGCTACACTTCAGGATGAGACGACAGGTGAAGACACTCTAATAAACAATAAGCAAGATCATTCTTCAAATATTACTGATATGAAAGTTCTAATGATGTGGAACTTTACTTCAAACGATATACTGGTGATATTAACTTTATAAACACTAATGATCTATATGCCTAATTCTCTCTAGAAATCTATCATTAGCTCTAGCTCTCAATCTATCTGTCTTTCGCACTCGTACTATAATCTAACTCTCTCTATCTGTCAAATGTACAAAATCAGTCACATTTTATAGGTAGTTGTATCTATAGTAAACAGACCTGTAGTTAAGAAACATGTTACAAATAAATCAGAACATGTCTAAAACAATTTGTAATTTGTATAAAATCAAGTTATTGTGAATATTTTTAAGAATACTAAACCTATAGAATTCCAATTAAATAAGTATATTTAACCACATTCATTCTTCATACATGTTGACAGTATTTTAATCTGATAACTTAAGTAAATCCTGATGACTATTTTGAAAACAATCAAAGTGAAAGTTGTTTCTGCCTTAGGCAACAACAACTTTCAGTCAAATCATTTCCAAAATACTCAGTAGGTTTCTTCGGGAAATGTGTTGAAACTATATTTATGGGTATTCAGAAGGAAAGGAGTTATCAGATTATAAACACACAATTTAGTAAACACAGAATGGAAGCTTTATAAATAAATGTTCAGGTATAAGCATGGCTGAAATACGTTGTCCTCAAGACCAGTGTTGGCAGCTTAAGTGTTGTTAATATGGCTATTGTTCTCTGGGCTATAGTCTACCGGAATCATCACGCTTGATTTCACATGGTTCTGGTGGTCACAATTAACAGCATTATATGTAAAATCACTGATATAATATAATCCACATAATTTTCTATATCTGGTCTAAAAGCATCATAACACCTGCCTGGGACTGGGTCTCGGGAACATGGACTCTCCTAGAGAGTCAGCTGTATATCAGTCTGTTAGAAATGATGGCAGTGGAACTGGCACTGGAGAGATTTCTTCCAGAAGTCTGGGGCAAGGTGATATTGATGTGGTTGGACAATTCGACAGTAGTATCATATATAAATTGCCAAGGCGCAACCAGGTCTCCAACACTGTGTATGAAAGTGTGGAACCTGATTCAATGGTGCAGTAATTATTCAGTTGTTTTGAAAGCAGCTCACATTCCTGAGCGATTGAACATTCTGGTAGTTGCTTTGTCTCGCAGACAGAGAATTCTGCCAACAGAATGGTCTCTCAACCCTCCGGTTCTACAAAGGATCTTTGAGCATTGGGGCAAACCCAACATGGACTTGTTCTCCACAAAGGAAAATGATCAAATCATAACTTATGTCTCACAGATTCCAGATCCAAATTCCATTGACACAGATGCTCTGGCGATAAGCTGTAAAGGGATGCACGCATACCTATCCACCATCCTCCCATTGGTGAAAATTTGAGAACTGTGCCTGGTCCTGCTGATAGCGCCATTTGGCCCAGCAGGGCATGGTTTACGGATTTTCTGGATCTGTTGGTGGACAATCCAGTGCAGCTACCCAAGATTCGGAACACAATCTACCAGGCCAAGGGTTGCTTCCTACACGAGCGGCCCAAAATGTTCAAATTGACTGCGTGGATGTTATCAAACACTATTCCACATCACAAGGCTTTTCTCAACAGGCTGCAAGTTTCATCTGTGAGGTATTCTTTACAGGATTAGCTCCCGTCAAGATTGCTGGATACAAGTCAGCTTTAGTATCAGTTATCCCATGTCTAACCAACAGGAATAGTCCAGAGGAGGCCCAGTTAAACATGATGGTGAAGGGAATGAGCAATCTTCAACCGAGACAACCGGTAGTCATTCCAGCCTGGAGTCTATCTTTGGTGCTTAATGTGCTAACCAAGCACCCTTTCGAACCCTTTGGTTTGGTTAGCCTAAAGCATTTGACCCTTAAGGCGGCCTTTCTATTGGCGGCTTCCTCAGCCAGAAGGTGCAGTGAGATCCATGCACTTTCAGCAGAGAGGGACAAATTTATTGTCTCTGGAGAGGGTCGGCGACTGCTTCCAAGAGCAGAATTTATGTCAAAGAACCAATCTTTGAGATATCCCGGCGAACCGATCATAACACCAAAACTAACTAGGTATGATCATGATGCCAGTGCCTGGTGTCCGGTCTGTGCTTTGACAAGTACAAAAAAACCGAACTGACTCTACGGTCTGAAAATGATAGACATCTGTGGATCTGCCATAAAAAGTCTTATGGCGCAGCATCCATGGATACTATATCTCGTTGGGTAGTCGAATGCATTCAGACTACCCACGAAATTGCAACCGGTCACCAGGTGCAATGTGCCAGGGCTCATGACATCAGAGGAATAGCCGCCCCAACTGCCCTATTCAATGATGTCTCATTAGAGGACATCATGGTTGCTGCACAATGGCACTGTGAGTCCACATTCACGGACTACTATATATCAGACTCAACCAATCCACGAGCCTTATTAGTTGTGAAAACTAGATAATGGACCACACTAATCGTTCTCCTTTGGTAGCTTAGTGCTAATATTAGACAATGACAGACATGGTCAGCGAGAGGATACCAACCAGTAAAAGTCATGATGGACCATGGTGTGACGGTTGCGGCATCATGTTTGGAATCCAAAAAGTCATAAGGTAATCCAAGTTTTTTGTATTTATGTTTATATATCATATTCATTCATCTTCTATATTCATGCTCATAATCCCAGGCTTATGTGTGTCAAGGGCTGGTAACTCTCTTGGCATACTTGTGTTTTCCGGCGAGATAAAATGTTCATTAATTCTCTTCCCTTGCTGGAGAAAGGGGGGGGGGGGGGGTGGCGGTTATTCGAATGTGAGTCGGTCAATAAGCTTGTCGGTCCTCTCGAAGAAGTTCCTTATGTCAAGTTTAGTCTCAATTTTTCTCTAGGGGCACTGAGGTTTTTGCATGGCTTGCCCCTTCCCACCAGATTACTGATCAAATCTGGTGTTATCAATAAGTAATGTAATGGTAAGTATTGATCGAAGGAGAATGAAGGAAATTTCAATTTCCGTTTCTCCGAGATCTAATGATACTTACCATTACGTTACGGACCCTGCCTCCCAACCCCACAGAGGCAAGACATGTGTCGGTCTCGTTTGTTCTTAGGCTATGCAAACTAGTGGCCAGTCCATTGTAATGGGTACCGGGTTGTTGGAGCGTGTACCCGGTTCCAGGAACAGGTTAGAGATCTTTTTAAATCAGAAGATTCTACGGTGACAGTCCCGATGTGGCTGTTATCAATAAGTAATGTTAGATCTTGGAGAATGGGGAATTGAAATTTCCTTCAGTTTATCACGATTGATAGTGTGAAGAATTACCTTTTTATACATGTGCTTCCTAATCTGAAGTCATTAACCATTGTGCTACAATGTTATTTTGAAGTCACTGTGGTATGTCAAAATTTGACATTATTAGCGTGACCCAGGGGTCACCTCTTAGAAGTTAGATCAAAATCTGAAGGTCATAGTTCGAAATTCGAGAGGAGCAGTTATTATTTCAAAATATATATTTTTTTGTGCTTGTGAACCTAAATTGGCCTGGAACAAGGGGCGGTGCAATAGAAGTTTACATATTATGTCACCAGCTCCATGAGCATTTTCTATGAGAAACACACTTCAACCAAATATGGTTCAGGCCACTGTCGCTGCGTTTACAAACATATTTTAATCAAATTCACAGAAAATACCATATACCACATCCCCTACACAATGGCCCAATGTTTCTAAAAATCTTTCATCAGGGGACCGCTGTAATCAGAGTTTACAAGAAAATGTCACCAGCTCTGTTGAGCTGTTTTTTATTAATGAGTATCGAATTTCAGTAGAATATGCTTCAGGTAACTGACACTGGATTTAGAGAAATTTTGGACCAAATTCACAAAATATGTCATATGCCAGCTCCGCTACACAATACAGCCACTTTGTAAGAATTTAACACCAGTGGGCGATGTAAACAAATTTCAGTCTGACTGGTTCAGGCCACTGTTGCTCCATTTACAATCATATTTGAACCAAATTCACAGAAAATAATATATACCATGTCCCCTACACAGTAGTGGTAGTTAAGTTAAGAACCGGTTAATGGATCCAGATGATGGGCAATTACACCAATTTGTAGGTGTTCCTGGGCGACTACAAACACCAATTGAAATGGCTGAGGTATAGAGGGCATGTAATTCCCTGAAAAAATGGTCATGCATCTGGACCTGACAGCATCAGGAATGAATTGTTGGGTGCTGTCTGGTCCAGATGCATGACCATTTTTCGGAGCATTACATGCCCTCTAAACCTCAGCTGTTTCAGTTGGTGTTTGTAGTTGCCCAGGATTACCTACAAATTGGTGTAATTGCTCATCATCCAGATCCATGACCAGGTTTTTAAACCATTCTCTGATCACATCTGCTCTCCGATGAAGTTGCCTTCAGTATTATGTGCAGAAAGCAATGTTGGTGGAACAACAACTCTCAGCACCCAGGCCACCATAAGCATGTGCAAGTGCTATGTCCCTCTGTTGTTATTCTTAGCAACTCCTATTACATAGGTTGCTTATGTTTTAATGCATTTGTGTACTCTCGATAACGCCTCATTATACCACCAACATTTGCAACCTTTGAAAAATTGAAGGGGATAATCATTGCAGTCTCATCTGTTGATCCACCTCGCTATCTCCGCTGAAACCATTTGGTGAAATTCAATAAAATTTGTTTTTTGAGTTACCCATATGACTGCGGACACATTTACATTAGGCCACATTCTATTCATAATAATTTGATATCGGTCTCATATGTCTCATAGGAATGATTGCCAAAGGACTTTCTGAGTAATGTATGTAAAAAAGGGTAACCTACAAAAATTAATAATGCTAAAATATATAATGTTCTATCTTTCAACAGAATCACTAGTGGCTGATACACAGAGGAAAATAACAGATGCATTTGATATTTTTGATCATGAATCCAACAAGACAGTTGATGTTAGGTAAGCGTAAAATGTGTCTAGTTGTGACTCACAACTACTGCGAGTCAATTTGTCTGTGTGTCTCATTTTTTCACTGTGGAGAATCAGAGATCTGCAAATCCATGAGCAATGTGTGCTTGCAATGAGCATGTAAAGGCATATCTGTGAGCACAAAGGTTAGTTTCGCGAATTCATTTAATCAAAATATTGATAAATATAGACCTTAAGATTAGAAAATATATTTCTCCTTCAATCAATACTTACCATTCTATTACTTCTGATAACAAGCTATCCTGATAGCTGGCTCTAGGAATCTAGACTTAGTAAGCTTTACCAGCTCCTGGAACCAGGTACCCGGTCCCAACAAACGGGTACCCCTCTGCGAGTGAGGCTCATTCTTGTTTGCATAGCAACAAAGCACACATGCTTTCTTTGCATTGGGAAATATCTTAGTGAATTTAAAGTTTTTCTAAGTCATTTTCTGTGCCTGTGGTAGCTGTTTTTCGCTTCAAGGATTATTGGATTATCATGGAAGGAGCCGTTGAATCTCGGCTCATATATTTCCATGTTATTCCATAGTTGCAAAAAAACTTAGGTCTATAAAATTGTGTCTGTGTTGCATGTTCCAATTTCTGACCCCGAATCTGGGACATGTGTTAACAACGAAATATGCCAGATTGGTCGCCTTCCTTTAATCCCAACAGGCGATTGGCAGATATGAAATAAGGTGTTGGCTATACAGTGTTTTAACACGAAAATCGGCTGACTTCATTCTCCATATTAGCGACGTCACACCCGGGTTTATTCTCGGATTTTTATGTGAAGAAAATGTTTCATTAATTCGCGCATCTTGTTCTGGGTGCTGTGTACTTCATTTGTACCAGAAAACTGGAATTTTCAGGTTTTTCGTGTTATCATGATCTGTTTGCAATGATCAGTGTTTTCAAAATTCTTGATTAAGATATGTGGTCTGCGGTTTTAGCGTGTTTTTACAGCAGTTTGTTTACATTTTGTTGTTTTCTTCCCATATCGTTTTGGCCTTCGTTTGAGAGTATAATTTAAAATTTATTGTTAAATATACCACGAAAGCTATTCAATATGATTCCTGGTTCCGTTTATACATCCGTCAGGATCAGTATATGGGTGTATTCATGTCCGCTTCATTCTTGTCATCATAATCTATCGATCTTTGCTGTAACATTGCGGGGTGGGGTGCTGGAGGGTTACAACTTATTTATGGTCAACATTTTTGAAAATAATTTGTCTGCCTTCCATAATTGTTTCATTCCGCTTGCTTATTTTATAGGCCTAGCCTACCCCGCCATCTTGCCCAGAGTGCCACAAGTTCATCAAGGTAATTTATAAAGACCATATCTGTTACCGTTGTTCTCCTTGGGGCCACTCCACGTCTGCAACCGGAGGCTTCGGAGATGGCACCTCCGGCGTGGTTTGGACCCGCTATGCAAGGTTTCTTGCATAGCGTCCTTCCTACGCTGTTGTCGTCCCTGATGCCAAAAGTTATAGGGCAGTCTCTTCCCATGCAGGGTACGGTCCTTGGACAGGGTTTCGGACTGGCTACCGAGGGAGCCATCTCATATGGCTCTCTGGCAGTCCCGTCGGGCTTTGGCCTGATGGGTTCTGTCTTTCAGCGGCCACCTCCGGGTGGTCCAGTAGCGGTGGCCGGTCCATCAGGCATGGGAGCCGTTCGCCAGAACGGCTCCAGTGACTCCTCATCTAGTGACGACTCTTCGGGGTCTGAAGATGAGGAGGCCGAGGAGGCCGAGGAGGAGAGATTGCTACGGCCTGAGATGCCACGGTTGGAGAGCATGGAGGTCGATTCCATCCTGGACAGAACCACCCTCCATCTGTCTGGCTTGGTGCAAGCCAAGACAGTCGCTCTGCCCGTGGTTGAGGCCACACCAGTACTGGGCACCCGTCCAGTGCTGGTTGGTTTGCCGCCAACTGACATGGTGACTGGTGTTGCTGGCCAGGCTGGATACACGCCTATCTCGCCTGGTCCAGCAACCACACATGGGTTGCCGTTGGCACCCATGTATGGCCATGGTTCCATAACCACTACGGGTCCGTGCGGGCCTACTCCATGGAATGGAGAACTCCATGGGGTGGTGGCGGAACCGTACGGTACCGGTGTTTCTGGCTTACCAGCAGTGACTCCTAGCGGGGAGGCCGTTGCTGGTATAACCGTGGATACGTCAATGGGTGACATATTCACGGGAGTGTCCTCTTCTGAGACGGACTGGTCCGTGGCTCTGGCTTGGCTAGCCAGGGTGGACCCGTCTCTGGTTTCGGCCATGACCGAAGAGGATACAACCGACGGACAGGGCTCTTGCCTGTTGCTCGGATCCAGTCCATCGGACTGGATCCAAGATTTAAGGAGTTACTAGATGCTATCTATAGCAAGCAACTCCTGACTAAGGGCCAGCTCCCTGCGGCCTCCAGGGCGGTGCGGGCGAGATGTATTCCCGTGTGGAATACACCAAATATGGTGTGGTTCCAGCAGTCACTGAAGATGACCGCTGGGTACTTGGAGTCCAGAGTGCTGGAGCAGGTGGACCCGCACCAGCGCTTGTGGACAAGTCCCAAGTACACCATGAGGAAGTCCTGGCCCTATGCGATGAGGGGGTGAGAGCAGCAATGAGTGTTGTGAATCACTCTTATCGCCTTCTTCAGTCGGTGTGGGCTGAAGCGGGGGCAGGCCACCCTGTGCCACCTGTGGCACTATCATGCGTTAATGACGGCTTGGTGGTGTCTATGGATGCATTGGCAAGGGTGCAGGCACGAGTGACAAAGTCCAGGAGGCAGATGGTCCTTGACCATATGTGTCCGGCTACCGCCATTAGGGAGCGTTTGCTTGGAACACCCCTGACTGGCCCTAGCATCTTTGGTGGCCAAGCGTGGGCCATCTTGGAGGACACCGCCAATATTGTGCGGAATCAGTTGGCTGTAAATCTACAGCTAGAACTAGTGTGACAGGCGCACGCACTAGGTGCTGTAGCTAAGCCGCTGACCGGGCAACCTCCTTCCAAGAAGCAGAAGAAGCATAAAAGCAAGGTGAAAGCCAAGCCTGCTCCTTCTGTTTATGCTGGGTCTTCACAGCCGCCTCCAGTGAAGTAGGCGAAGAGGGTTGTAGAGGTTTCTTCCCACCCCAATGTTGCTCCTGATCGCCTGAGAGGTGGGAAGGGTACGGGTAAATCCTCAAAGGCCTTCATATCTACCTGGACCATGCCTGTGTGACATGAACAGCGGTGCCAGTTAGACCAGTCAAGCCAAGACCAAAATGGTTCTCTCTCGTCAAGAGATGGTGGGGGGGAAGCGGATTGTGAGCCAGACACCCGCATTAGGCGTCAATGCGTCTATAGTGGGTGGAAGGCTCATGCGTTTCATCGAGGCTTGGCGAGGTGTGACGACAGACAGTCTAGTTCTGGGATGGTTATCCCAGGGATACATGCCAGAGTGGTGGGATTTTCCACTACAAAATCTGTCTTTGGCACCTGTCTGGACACCCGTACCGAGGGAACCAGACAAGTTAGAAGCCATTCAAAACGAAGTGTCAGGTTTGCTTCTGAAGGGAGCAATAAAACCAGCAAACCAGAACACTCCAGGCTTCTATTCAAACATGTTCCTTGTCCCCAAGAGCACAGGGGTTGGAGACCCGTACTCAATCTCAGGCCATTGAATTGGTTTATCCATACGCCTCGGTTTCAGATGGAAACTCCGAGGTCGGTAATGGCAGGATTGAGGAAAGGAATGTGGTGTGTATCAATCGATTTGAAAGATGCATATCTCCACATTCCAATGAATATGAGTTGTCACAGGTTTCTGAGATTTGCATTTTAGAATCAGGCATGGGAGTTTGTAGTCCTCCCATTCCGCCTGTCGACAGCTCCACAGGTTTTCACCAGAGTGGTCCTTGCAGTGACAGCATTTCTCAGAAGAGAGAACGTGGCGCTTCACGCCTACAAAGATGATTGGCTTATCAAGGCGGATATGCCAGCCAGGTTAGAAGTGGATACTGCTCTGACTCTGAAGTTACTTTCAGATCTAGGCTGGATAGTCAACAAGGAGAAATCCGAATTGACACCCACTCAACATTTCGTTTATTTGGGGATGCGATTCGATCTCGAGGAAGGCAAGGTTTACCCGTCAGAGCCCAGAGTGGTGTCTCTGTTAGCCATCCTCAAGAGTTTTTGATTGGGAAACACATTCAGACGAGGCGGTTTCTTCAGATGCTGGGCATGATGGTCTCCATGGAGCAGGTAATCCTGTACACTGCTCTGATGCGAAGACCTATCCAGTTGTATCTAATGTCTCTGTGGAAATAGAGAACAGAACCCCTGTCAAAGCTGGTGCCAGTTTTGGAGCCAATAATGGTGCATCTTGTATGGTGGAAAAAGCGTCAAAATTTCCTAGTGGGAGTTTTGCTGCACCTACCCCGCCCCCAGCTGTCCGTGTACACCGGTGCAGCGCTGGAGGGGTGGGGGGGGGCTTACCTGGGAGAACTCCAGGTCTCGGGCACATGGGCTCTCCAAGAGAGCCAGCTGCATATCAATCTGTTGGAAATGATGGCAGTGGAGCTGGCATTGGAAAAGTTTCTTCCAAAAGTCAGGGTCACGGTGATATTGATATGGTCGGACAACTCAACAGTAGTATCATACATAAATCGCCAGAGCCGGACCAAGTCACCCACACTGTGTATGAAGGTGTGGCACTTGATTCAATGGTGCAGGAATTACTCAGTTGTTTTGAAAGCAGCTCATTCCTGGGCGATTGAACATTTTGGCGGATGGTTTGTCTCGCAGATAGAGGATTCTGCCAATAGAATGGTCTCTCAACCCTCCAGTTCTTCAAAGGATCTTCGCGCATTGGGGCAAACCCAACGTGGACTTGTTCGCCACAAAGGAAAATGCTCAAATCATGACTTGTGTCTCGCCGATTCCAGATCCAAATGCCCTCGATACAGACGCTCTGGCAATAAGCTGGAAAGGGATGCACGCTTACGCGTATCCGCCCACCATTCTTCTGCCGAAGATGTTGGTAAAGATCAGGGAGGAACTGTGCCTGGTCCTGCTAGTAGCGCCATTTTGGCCCAGCAGGGTGTGGTTCACGGATCTTCTGGATCTGCTGGTGGACAATCCAGTGCAGTTACCCAGGATTCCGAACAAAATTCATCGCAGCTGTGAGAAGGAGGTCAACCTTCAAGTTGGTGTGAAGGAAAGGGTATTGATACCTTTCAATCTACTATTCAGCAAATAGCAGACTTCCTCTGTGAGCTATTCTATTCAGGACCTGCCACAATTGTTGGCTACAAGTCAGCTTTGGTATCAGTTATCCCTTGTTTAGCCAACAGGGATAGTCCAGCGGTGGCCCAGTTAAATGTGATGGTGAAGGGAATGAGCAATCTCTGACCGAGACAACCGGTAGTCATTCCAGCCTGGAGTCTGTCTTAGTGCTTAATGTACTGGCCAAGCACCCTTTCGATCCCTTGGGTTCGGCTAGTCTAAAGCATTTGACTCTAAAGGCGGTCTTTCTATTGGCAGCTTCCTCAGTGAGAAGGCGCAGTGAGATCCATACGCTTTCAGCAGAGAGGGACCGATTTATTGTCTCTGGAGAGGGTCTGCATCTACTGCCAAGAGCAGAGTTTATGTCAAAGAATCAATCTTTGACATATCCTGGCAAACCGATCATTATACCGAAACTAACTAGGTTTGATCGTGATGCCAGTGTCTGGTACCCAGTCCATGCTTTGACTAAGTACAAAAAATGGACAGACTCGTTACGGTCGAATGATAGACATCTGTGGATCTGCCATAAAAAGCCTTATGGCGCCGCATCCATGGATTCTATCTCTCGTTGGTTAGTGGAATGCATCCAAACTACCCACGAGATTGCGACTGGGCACCAGGTGCAATGCGCAAGGGCACACGATGTCAGAGGAATAGCCGCCTCGACCGCACTTTACAATGGTGTTCCATTAGAGGACATCATGGCAGTTGCACAATGGCACTGTGAGTCCTCTTTCATGGATTACTATATGAGGGATGTGTCAGACTCCGCCAATCCACTCGCTTTAGCTGTTTTGAAACGATAGTTAAACGGCCACACAGTTCTTCTCCCTTTTGGTACTTGAAAAAGCAAAAGTTAATGAACAGACATGGTCAAGCGAGAAGATTCCAACCCAATTGTGTCAGCGATGGTCGAACAAGTGCTTGGTTGAAGGCTCCATGTCTGAAATCCAATAATCATAAGGTAATTCAAGTTTGAGAGTTTTTTGTATTATGTTTATATATCATGATCACTCATTTTATGTATTCATGCTCATTCCCAGGCTAATATATGCAAAGAGCAGTTAACCCTCTTAGCATATCCATGTTTCAGGCGAGATGCATGTTTGTGAGTTCTCTCCCTTTTTCTTAGGAGAAAAAAAGGGGGGTGGGCGGTGATGCGAATGTGATTCGGTCCCTAAACTTGATGGTCCTTTTAGGTCTCCGTGTATCAAGTTGAAGTCTAAGATCTTTCTCCAGGGGCAAAAGAACAATTGATGGCTTGCCCCTTCCCACCAGGTTACTGTTTAAATCTGGTGTTATCAGAAGTAATAGAATGGTAAGTATTGATCGAAGGACAATGAAGGAAATTTAAATTTCCCTTTCTCTGAGATCTAACAATACTTACCATTCTATTACGGACCCTGCCTCCCAGCCCCACAGAGGCAAGCCGTAGGTATTCTCTTGTTTGGTAGCTATGCAAACAATATGAGCCTCACTGGCAGAAGGGTACCCATTTGTTGGGACCGGGTACCCGGTTCCAGGAGCCGCTAAAGCTTACTAAGTCTAGATTCCTAGAGCCAGCTATCAGGATAGCTTGATATCAGAAGTAATAGAATGGTAAGTATTGTTAGATCTCGGAGAAAGGGAAATTGAAATTTCCTTCAATCTCGCCTGGTACTGAATTCAATATTCTTGACCATAGGTATCACTTTTCCGGCGGCGGCGGCGTAAACTTTTAAGTTAAGTTTATATCTCAGCAATGCCTGATCCAATTGGAACCAAACTTGGGTGCATTGTAATATACATCAAAAGGAAGCAGCCCGCCGATGAAAAGGTCATGAGGTCAAGGTTACAGGGGTCAAAGGTTACATTATAATCTTTGTTAATATTTTACGTTACATTTTTGCATTAAACAAAAGTTATTGGCTTATATCTCAGCAATGCCTGATCCAATTGGAACCAAACTTGGATACATGGTGATATACATCAAAAGGAAGCAGCATGCTGATGCAGACATCATGCGGTCATGGTTATGGGGGTCAAAGGTCACGGTATAATCTTTGTTAATATTTTACGTTAAATTTTTGCGTTAAACAAAAGTTATTGCCTTATATCTCAGCAATGCCTTATCCAATTGGAACCAAACTCGGATACATGGTGATATACATTGAATGGAAGCAGCCCACCAATAAAGCAGTCATGACATCAATGTTATGGGGTCAAAAGTCACGGTTTAATCTTTGTTATTATTTTACGTTAAGTTTTTGCGTTAAACAAAAGTTATTGTCTTATATCTCAACAATGCCTGATCCAATCTTGGGTACATGGAGATATCCATCGAAAGGAAGCAGCACACTGATGCAGGCATCATGAGGTCAAGTTTATGGTGTCAAAGTTCATGGTATAATCTTTGTTAATATTTTATGTTAAGATTTTGCGTTAAACAAATGTTATTGCCTTATATCTCAACAATGCCTTATCCAATTGGAACCAAACCTGGGTACATGGTGATTTACATTTAACGGAAGCAGCGTGCTGATGAAGACATCATGAGGTCAAGGTTGTGGGGTCAAAGGTCACAGTATAATCTTTGTTAATATTTTACGTTAAGTTTTTGCATTAAACAAAAGTTATTGTCTTATATCTCAGCAATGCCTGATCCAATTGGATACACAGTTACCTTTGATGATAGGATGGCAACATGATGATGTTGGGGTCAGAAGGTCAAAGGTCAACATCACTGTGACCTTGATACAGAACTCTGCTTTTTCAACATTAAGTTTTTGCGTTTAGCAAACCTCTCAGCTTTTATTTCAGGATTGGTTAGGCCTATTGCAAGTAACCTTGGATACATGGTTACCTATAGTGATAGGATGCAGCAGGATGATATTTGGATCAGAAAGTCAAAGGTCACGGTCACTGTGACCTTGATATAGAACTCTGTGCTATTTCAACATTCAGTTTTTGCATTTAGCAAAACGTCTCGGCTTATATTTCAGGATTGGTTAAGCCTATTGCATCTAAACTTGGATGCACGGTTACCTATAATGATAGGATGCAACATGATGATGTTGGGATCACAAGGTTAAAGGTCAAGGTCACTGTGATCTTGATATAGAACTCTGCTATTTCAATATTACATTTTTCCGTTTAGCAAAACTGTTCCGCTTATATTTCAGCATTGGTTAAGGCTATTACAACTTGGAAACCTGGTTACCTATAATGTTAGGAAGCAGCATGATAACATTGAGGGCAGAAGGTTAAAGGTCTAGGTAACTGTGACAAGCAGGGGACAGGCGAGACATTTAATTCCGCGGAATTCTTATAATGAGATGTTATACTTACGTCTGTAACTTACGAGGCTCCGCACAGTCAACGATGTACCCAGGTTTCATGTATAAAATCGCATGATAATATAACATGTGTCATAATTAATTCCCCATGGTGTTTATGCAAATTTGACAAAGCTGCCTATGTCGCGACTATGGCGTGTGACATTTGTGCATAGATAGATAAATATAGCATTTATATTGCGCTCAACTCCATGTGATTGCATGCTCTAAGCGCTGTACACCAGATCCCTTGTTCATTTAACAGTCTAAGCCTGGCAGTCACATGCGGTGCCCAGAGAGCGATGTCATCTCAGGTACCTATTCATAGCTATGTCGACTGGAGCAACACAGAGTTAAGTGACTTGCTCAAGGACACAACACGGCGGATCAGCAGGGAAGCGAACTTGCGAAACTAGAGTTACGAGCTCAAATCCCTAACCACTCACCCACCACGCCTCTAGATCACCGATGACCACTCATCCAACATTTGTTTGTCTGTCTAGCCATCTGTTTACAATAAAGAATGTTGCACGCTTCTTTATTTCTAGAGATTTATAGCAAAACTGGTTAAAATGTTCATATTGACATCTAATAACTACATTGTGAAAATGGAGCTTCGATGTGAGACACTCTAAGAGCTGTTATGACTTAATTTATACTGTCGATTTAACACTTTAATGGTCCTACTAGCCAAAACCAGCATCTGTTATGGTTTTGTGGGATGTCCACTTGCAGGTCAAGAGAATACAATTTTTGAAGATTTACTACTAGAATGACTGGCTTGATAACCAAGCCAGCCATTCCAGTGATAAATTTTTAAAAGTTGTATTCGCTTGGCCTGTAAATGTGCATTCAATAGGCAGATATTTAATTTTTCTTTACCAAATTTGACCATTAAAGTGTTAAAATCACTTAGTACCCAGAATATACTTATTCAAGACATGTATTCAACATAGCCTTGAGATCAATAGGAATCAGGGGTGGTAACCCTTAGCCTGGCACTCTATCCCTATGAGATTATATCTGTTGATTTACTCTTCATAAAAGTCTGAAATCTAGCAACCTTGTTAACATTCATGATGCACATGCAAGCATTTGATTGCCCAAAGCAATCTGACGAACTTGAATTTGCTAGATTTTGAGGAAGGAAGCAAAAGCAAATTTTAATTTTTGAGAAAATTTACAAGTGTGATTTAGACCAGCTAAACAAGTTTCTTACTCAATTATCTATCACAGTCTTATGCTGTTGACCCTTTAATGGTCAAGCCAGCCCAAACTGGTCTCTGCATTGGTCTTGAGTATTGCTCATTTACAAGCCAAGAGAAGACTATCTTTGAAAATTTACCACTATTCTGGCTTTATAAGCAAGCTAGTCATCCCAGTGGACTGGGATACATTTATTACCTTTTAAACAAGGTTTTTAAAATTTCTGTTATGATTGGGATAGCAGGATTTATTTATTTCATTTATTTATTTATCTAGATGTGCTAAAACTATCTAACTCAAAATATTTTTTTCAATTTGGAAACACTTGTATTCAAATTATACCCAAAAATATTCAGAGCTTTTATTTTATTTGTAAGTTTCTGAAATTTCAGATTTTTAACTTTCATTCCTTTTCACAATACAACTGGTCTTCATACTGAAAAGCAATGCTTGTCTAAATCACACTTGTCTTAGCAGTAATGGATTGAGCAATTATTTCCTTTCAAAGCAACCTAGGTAGAGCTGGTCAGGTATTAACAACACCTCCATTGTACGAGCTTGCATAACTCTATACCAGAGTGTTAACCATTTTCATCCTGAATTTTATATTTATTGCATTCATTTAGATGGCGGTTAATTATACCTTTTCATAATGATGTTTAAAGATTAATTGTAGAAGAAATACTGGTGAACATTTTGGAAATATTATTGCTTTTCTTAGACAGCAGCAGGATTGGATTTCAAATTAAATAAAGATCGGAATATCTTTGGCAACAATTTGAATGCAAGTTTTGAAATGAGATAATCTTAAGAATAATCAGCAAGGATCTAAGTAAATAAACAAAATTAATAAATAAACCTTGTTTAATGTTATTCCATTTCTGTCTGAACTTTAACCCTTTCACCGATGAATTCCCCATTTCTCATTTTGAAGGCAACCATATAGAAACTGTTGACTATTTTGAAATTAATTCTTCCAGTCAAATGAATTTCAAAATATTCAATAGAATAAGTTTTATATCGCAAAGAATTTACTTTTTCAGGGATTTGTCGGTGAAAGGGCTAATAAAACTGGTTTCAAAGGTAATATATATGAAATAATAAGTATTTAAAAAATAATTTGACATGACATGTTATAGTCGTAGGCAGCAACAACTCTCAGTCAAATTGTCTTCAAAATAATCACATGATTTTGTATCACTATGTATTCTCTATACTCCCCCCTATGAATTGGGGGGATTGTGTACAGCATGGCATGTATGGAAACCATTATGGAGAAAGATATTTCTTCAATGGCACATTTTGTCATATTTGGAACTATTGACCTCTCACAGGGTGGGTGGCCAAGGTACCTTTAGGCATAAGCTACCATCCATATAAGAACTATGTCAGTCTGATGTCAAATGTCAATTTGAATACCCTGCCAAAACCCCCAGGGTATTATGTCATAGCGATGTCTGGGTGGGCAGGCAGCGGAGTGATTTGCAGTTTATAACTCCATTAAGTATTTACATTGGGTAAAACTCATGAAATTGAGCTGATATCAAACCAAACAGTTATCACCGTGGCATTGAAGATTTGATCAGGTTGAGGGTGGGTGGGTGGGTCACAATGGGGGCAAGATATTGTGGTGGCACATTTATCATATTTAGAGCTACATGTATTGACATTTACATTGGTGGGTGAGTAACTTTTGGCACAAGCTACCCTCCATACAAGAACGAGGTCAGTCTGATCTACTTTCTGGATAACATATGTCAAAGGTGAATTTTGCCATTGGAGCCAATAGTAAATTATTTAAACAGCACTTTTTGACGTTTTTCTAATTGATTAATTATACCAAACAGGGATCGAAATGTCCATTTGCCCTGTTGCCCGGTGCAACCTGATTTTCTATAGGGCAACTAAGCTTTTGGCTGTTAATGGTACACAGGGCAACCATGATAAATACTCAGACTAATACTATACTGTGTTTTTATATCTACGGAGTAACTCTTCGTTTTAGCTCAATTATCTATTTAATTATTAGAATGAGTAACCAGTATGCTTAATGCCATTTCTAAGTAATTGTGGCCAATCTTCAGAATTTACTTGACAAAACAATAGTGATTCTAATTTCCTTTTTTATTTAGCTTAACATATAAGGGCAACCTTAATCTGTGGTGGGCAACCTGAAAATGCATGAAATGGGATCATAGGTTGCCCGTGGGTCAACCGCAGGGCAACTTGATCTTTTCATTTATTTCTAACCCTGCCAAATCTGGTCAAAGTTATTCACTGGGCATCTAAAATGTAGAAAGATATTTAGAAATGTTGACTGTTAACTTGTTAGGTTTGTACATTTGGACAAAAGCTGCCAGCCATTTAAGAACTACGTAGGTTAACCTGACTTAGTTTCTAGTGAATAGAGGTCAAAGGTTAATTTTCATTTTAGAAACAAAAATAAAACCCGTAACCAGTACATTTTGCATTATTGTGATGTATATCTAGTCCAAATATATTGAAATCACTTGTTAATAGACCTTTCCAGTTTTTGCTAATCCCAGCCCACCTCTAGCTAAGCGCCACCCACACCTCGCTCATGTTGGGATCGATTGATCCCTGAACTCTCCGACTATCAATTTCCAGAAATCTATAGAGATAAGCTGCTAAACATTTTCAAAGTAATTTGACTGGGTGCTGTTGCTGCCGATGGAAGTAACAGCGCCCAGTCAAATTAGTTTCAAAATATTCAACAGAATCTTTATTAAATAGCAGACATAATTCGTACAACAATGCATAGTCCATCTTCAATTATGCGTTTGTGACATACTTATCTATGTCATTCATGACATCATTGATTATGATGTCATTCTACACATCACGTAGTTGATTATGACATCATATGATGGATGGTTAAAATGGAAAGGTCCATTAAATGTGTAGCTCAAGAGCTTTAACTGTCTGCCTGCTGAATTTCTAGACTGCATTTTGCATGGGGTTTACCTCTGGATACGCTGAATATTTTGAAAACAATTTGACTGAAAGTTGTTGGTGGTTAAGCGTTATTGCCAGTTGAAATTATTGTCAGGTGGCTTGTAGCAGTCGGACATTTAAGTGCAGCTGAGTATCAAGGTGCACAGGCCTCTTGTTTGTTGAATCAATTCAGGATATGCAAGATAGTCTAAAGTCAAGGTAATTTCTTTTATTTCTGTGTAAACCTTCATGAACTAGTGTGCTTAAACACATGTGTAATTTTCCATCATTCTTGCTTTGTTTCGCCTTGCAGGGAAGTAGGAACCATTGTCCGATCTCTTGGATGTTGCCCGAGTGAAGCAGAGCTTCATGATCTGCTAGCAGAGGTTGAGGAAGAGGAGCCAACAGGTTACATACGGTTTGAGAAGTTCCTGCCAGTCATGACCAAGATAGTTTTAGAAAGAAGGTTAGTTTAAAAATTTGGAGAGCTTAGACAAACTCTCTGGATAAATGTCAGGATAAGATCAGTATGTGCAGATGAACATACACGCTACTTTTCTTGTGAAAATAGGAAATTATTTTGCAGTAATATATATATATATATATATATATATATATATATATATATATATATATATATATATATATATATATACTGAGCCAAAAAGGTTTAGCAACAGTGAAGTTTGGTTTGTTGTATTAAAACTATGCATCCATTTATAACCAGATTTCCAGGCATGTTTCGTCAATGTAATGTCTCGCTGATCATGAAGAAATGCAAATCAGTTCTAGAATTTCTCGGCCGCACACTTACTGCATGTGAAAATGCATTTTTCATGCACTGGCCCACATTGGCGGGTAGCGAAGGCAAAAATTCACCATATTGCAAAAGCAGATAATGCACGTTAACAGAAAACGCTTAAAAGTTTACCCTACCGAACATGGGCCGCCGCCCAGGGCTACCCGAAAATCAGAGAATCGCTGTTGCTCGACATTTTAATGTTCATGCCTCAACCATTTCCCATCTCCGCCAACGTGAGCAGGAAACTGGACATGTTAATGACCGACCATGATCTGGCAGACCGAGAGCAACAACACCATGAGAAGACCGCTACTTAGTGACGTCATCACGACGTCACAGGTTTGAGACTGCGCCACGGATGTCCCATAATTTGCACACCGCTACCGGCACTAGTGCATGCACAAAGATTTGGCCAGAACTGCAACTAGAATAAGGATGTATCCTAGAAATTTGGTCAAAATCGGTCCAGTGGTTCTGGAGATATTTTCAATTTCCTATTGGGAGTTTTTGGCACAAAAATGATTCTAGATGGCTGATGGCTGCCAAACCATGTATCATGGATGGTGTAATAGTAATATGTAATAGTAATAGTAATAGGCTATTACAGTGATTTCCATGTAATAGTAATAGAAATAGATTGCTAATTTTACAATGTAATAGTAATAGTAATAGATTGAAAAGTAATAGGTAATAGCAAATTTGTAATAGGCATCCCCACAACTCTATATATAAAAAAATAATTTTGGCTTCAAAATCCATCAAATAAAAAAATCCAATATGGCCACCAAACACGATTGGTCCACGCGGGCCATGTTTTTTTTACCTTTAGATGAACTTCCCTTGAACAAACTTTAATGGCCCTGAGTGCCTAATCATATCTCCCAAAGTTCAGCAGTTTTGGAGAAGTCGTTTTCCTGAAAATAGGTCATGCAAGATTTCGTTTATGAAGTTCACTTGAACAAATTTGGTTCAGCTCATGCCCTAGATGATCTATCATGAGTTTTGAATCAATCCCTCAAGCGCTTTCGGAGACTATTTTTTAGACATTTTAAAAAATCGGTCAAAATCCAAGATGGGCACTGGCCAAAGTGGCCGATCAGCCTTGCTTGAACAAATTTGGAGCTCTATGCCATAGAATGCTTTTTGCCAAATATAACTGAAATCAGCCCAGTGGTTCTTGAGAAGTCGTTTAAAGGAAAGGTTGACAGATGGACAAGGGACAGACAGACATAAGCTCACTTGGCCTTTCAAGCCCAGGTGAGCTAAAAATGGTCAGTACTTTTAGCAAAATAATGCCAATTGGATCATACATAAACAACACAAAAAACTTTAATATTAGGTGCATCTTTGCCTGATGTACAATTATCCTGTTATGTTTCACCCAATTTTCTGTTAAACTGTAAGACAAGATTTTTGAGTTGTATGTACTAATATTTCTTGGTTTTTGTCAGAAATTCCATGTTTTGATCAGTCATGCATGACTGATGCAAAAACCTTTAACATTGAGCACATCTATAGGTGGTGTACAATCATCCTATCAGGTTTCTTACCATTTTTTCTCAAACCGTAGGAGTTACAATGATCACATGTTGGGGACCTATGTACCGAAATTCTGAGTTTCTTTTTTCACTTTCAGAAAAAATCCCAGAAAGCACTGCTAATCTTGTCACTAAATAGGTCATATCCTGTCCTGCCTGTGATGAGGTTTTAAATTTAAGTTTCTTCACTTGCTAGCCTCTCCCCAAGACCGTCATTGCAGATTATTATCTAGACACATGATACAGCTGTGTACATACGTGTATCTGACTGGTTTACACGATGTCACACCAACAACTTTGTGTGTATCAACCTGGTCATGGTGATAGTGGAACAAGCACACAAAGAGTGAGGTACTTCAGCCTGACTGCTCTTGTCATTATTTAATAATAGAGAATAAGGTAAATTATCTGATACTTAAATATTTCGCTGTCTTCAGGTACAAGCCATCACCTGAAAACATCTTACTAAAGGCATTCCAGGTGCTGGACACAGAAAATAAGGGTTTCCTCACGCAAGAGGAATTATCAAGATACATGACTGAAGAGGGTAAGAAGATTATAGCTAATATTCTGCTTCAAAGCAACGTATCATTTTACAACATCAAGTAGAATGATTAACTGTCTGATTGCTGAGTTTTGCAGACGGCACATTCCCGGGGGTATATCTCTGAACATGCTAAATATTTTGCAAACAAATTTCACTGAAAATTGTTGGTGGCTAAGCCTACAACAACTTTCAGTGAAATTTGTTTGCAAAATATTCAGCAAGGCAAGTGCCACCCGTTTCAATGAATGTTCTCTCAAAATGTTCTCAAGATAGGCAGCAGAACATAAAAGATACAATATACATTAAGATGATTAACTATACATCTAGCATACAGGATGAAATAGGTTTCAAATGTTATTTAAAATTTTCTCTATGCTGTAAATATCACCTGTATATAATTTACAATTTATGTATAGTATATATGATATATATATATCTGTACATTAGTTCTATAAATAAGTTGAGGGCCTCGGGGAAGAACAGTTGTATTGCTGACCGTGTTTTTTACCCTCTCTATAAATAAAGATTTTATTATTATTATTATTATTACTATTATTATTATTATTATGTGTTATTTATTGCCAATTAAAATTATTGTCAGGTGGCTTGCTGCAGGTCATTTTATATGCCAGCGCAAAACGGGGTCGTATTGTGTCCGTGCATCCGTCCGGCCATCCGATTTCTTGTTCGGGACAGATCTGGAAGAGTTTTGAACCTACACTTACAATTTCTTTTTCAGAAGATGTGTTAGCGATAGATGAAGTGTCATGATTTCGTTTCGGCAAAATCGGCCTATATTTGCCAGAGTTATCGCTCTTGAAAAGCTAAAATTTGTCAAAATGTTTTTATCTGGGCCATATCTCGAAGGGTTTTGAACCTACTTACAATTTTTTTTCAGCAGATGCGTTAGCGATAGACGAAGTGTCATGATTTTGTTTCTGTTAAATCCGTCCATATTTTGCTTCAGCAGATGTGTTAGGGATGGACGAAGTGTCATTAAGTCGCTTCACCAAAATCCGCCCAAATTCGCCAGAGTTATTTCCCTTGTGATGCTAAAATTGGTCAAAATTTTCTTGTGCGATTGTCCAGACGTATATGAAAGAAAAAACTTTCTTGTGTGGGCCATATCGTGGAGAGTTGTGAAACTACATTTTCTTGTGCGGGCCATATCGTGGAGAGTTGTGAAACTACATTCACAATTTTTGTGATGTCTTTGCTGTGAATTCCAAATGTGTACCTTACAGAAGTCGCACACACCCCCCCCCCCCCCTTTTCAAAGAATTATCAAAGACTAACTATTCATATTTAGCATTCCTCAAACAACTTGCGGCCGTTTGTTGAGTTTCACTAAAACTCTTGTTAGAAATGTCTTTAAAA
Source organism: Chaetoderma sp. LZ-2023a (assembly GCA_034401795.1). Lineage (NCBI taxonomy): Eukaryota > Metazoa > Mollusca > Caudofoveata > Chaetodermatida > Chaetodermatidae > Chaetoderma > Chaetoderma sp. LZ-2023a. The sequence goes on from CM067373.1 coordinate 53,640,722, forward strand.
ATCTCTGAAACTGCTTGGGGGATCGATTCCAAACACATGAAATATCATCTAGGGCAAGAGCTGAACCAAGTTTGTTCAAGGGATCTTGATTGGCCAAATGCTTCGACCGTCTTCTTGGATGACCTAGTTTTTCGTAAAAATTACTTCTTCAGAGCCGCTGAATGAATCGGGCAGAGGACATATGATCAGGGTACTAAGGGCCAGTGGAAGTTTGTTCAAGGGAAGTTGATACATGAAAAACATGGCCACTGTAGACTATTCAAAAGGTATAGCATTTGGTGGGCATATTTGATTTTTTTATTTGATGGATTTTGAAGCCAAAATTGGTTTCTTATAGGTTTTTAGGTATTCTAGCAGATATAAAATTTCCACTTTCAAAACTGTTGTATAAACAGTTTTATCTTGGATCTTTTTCCTGACAAAAATTCACATACTAAAGCAATAGGAAAATTTAAAATGTCTTCTCAAGAACCAGTGGGCCGATTTCAATTACATTTGGCAGGAAGCGTCCTTAGGGCATAGAGATCCGAGTTTCTTCCAAGAAAGCTGATCAACCACTTTGGCTGGTGGCCATTTTGGATTTTGGCCGATTTTTAGATATGTATTTAAAAACCTGCTTGGGGTATCGATTCAAAACTCATGAAACATCATCTGGGGCAACAGGGCCAACAGCTGAACCAAGTTTGTTTAAGGGAACTTGATTGGCTAAATCCTTTTCGGTGGCCATCTTGGATGACATAGTTTTTGTGATAACCATTTCTTCTCCAGTACCTCTAGATACAGATCACAGCGAAATTTGGGTGATATTATTAAGGACTACGGGTCATTAAAGTTTGTCCATGGAAAGTTGATACGTAAAAAATGGCCGCTGTGGATTAATCAAAATTTAGCATGCAAAATCATCATATAAAAGACTACTTATTGACTAACCACTGGGCCAATTTTAATAAAACTTGGCTAAACCTTCTTCACAGAAATTAGATTGGTAAACTTTTGCAATGGTCATCTTGTTTTGTTCGAGTGTGCAAGTGGCCAATAATTCCAGGTGATCAATACAGGCCTCTTGTTAGGTTCTTTTCTTTCTGTAATATTAATGGATATTGGTATTTATTTATGTAAAGTATTTCATGACAGGGACACTGTAATTTCAGGAGAGCCATTTACTCAGGAAGAAATGGAAGAGATGTTATCTGCAGCCGTCGATCCAGAGAAAGGAAGCATTCTCTACAGAGATTATGTATCAGTTATGGCAGTGGAGGAGACATGATCATCTACAATCTGGCAATGAGGAGATATGAGCTCTTCGCATGGAGTTATCCAACTAAAGAACAATGTCAAATATTTCTCATTATCAACTGACCTGCTACTGTAGTTTTAATGGTCAAGCCGGCCGATATGGTTATGGGAAATGCACATTTACAGACCAAGAAGACTATTTTTGAAGAATTACCACCAGCATTACTCGCTCAATGTCTATATATTGTTGGTCACCATTGACCATTAGATGATTGAGGGGTACCAAGTGTATGTCATTAGAGAGCACATTTTGGTGCTCGCTCATGTCATTCATTTATCATGTTAATTAAGCTTCAAATTTGTTCAAGAAAATTTCAATTTCCAAAAAGAAAATGTCCATTTGCAGACCAAAAGAGTATTTAAAAAAATTTATCAGTCATTCCAGTGGTAAATTAAAAAAATTACTCTGCAAATGGACGCTTCTGAAGACCACTGCAGAGGTCATTTTTGGCCGGCTTGAGTGTTAAAGGGTTACGATGTTTGACTATATACCAGACTAGCAAACTTTAGTGTAATTAAATTAATTCACAATTATGTGATGTATATAGTATAAATTCACATGTATAAAGTTTTAAATATTTAAACATAATAAATGCATTAAGATGAGAGTTCAATATTGGTAAAATCTGTGCCATTCCCCACTCTAAATTTCTAAATAACAGGCTCCAATTACAGTTTGCATTACAAATTTGATAGAGATCCTTTACACGTTACCCAAATCGGTTTAGCAATAACTGATTAATTAGCCAAAGCTAACCAGCATTATCACACACAAACATTATATTTACTGTCATGACTACCCAGGCCAGCATTGATAGAGATCTTTCCATAGTATGTACAAAGCTATTAATCCATCAGTCAAAGCTACAAAGCTCTGTAGCTTGCAAACCAGATGAATGGACAGACAGGTGACACATCAGCTATATAGCCAATCCATATTTTATGCAACACCCGTCATAAGACATGTTCAGATCTGAGTTTTGAACGTACAGTTGAAATTTGTACCAGTTTTTGAAACTTTTACCATTGAACATACTACCAACGTTATCCCTTCTGAAATGTTGTCAAAAATGTCTTCTTTGGGCTAGATCACTTTTGAATCTTCAGCCCAATTTAGTTGAAATTGGTCAAAATGGTTAAGAAACAATTTGAGAATTTCTGGTAAATTTTTACCAAGCAAATTGACCATAGAATTCTTTCAGCCAAATTTGTTTGAAATTGGTCAAATGGTAAAGAGAAGAACCAATTTGACAATTTGTAATAAAATCTAAGCTTTTGATTATAATAATTGACGAATCAAACTTCTGAATGGATGTTCTAAGACGAGCTCAATAATATCATTTGATTCAAATTTGGTTAACCTAGGTCTTCACAATATACCAATATTATAACGAATACCGGTATTATCGCCATACCGTTAATCATACCGATATGATGTTGCTAACACCAAAATATTGATATATAACATAAAACCGGTATGACATTCTGTTTAGGCGGATAATCTGCTTTCCATTAGCAAAATTCAGTAGTATATCTGTCTAATCAGATAAGCAACTGCTTTTCATATAGGAAAAAGATATTTTACCTGTATTTAGCAACAACAGAACATTTTCGTATTTATCTGGATCTGTCAAAATGTTGTTTGAAGGCTAGAGAAATTGATAAATTAACGATTACTGCCACAAAAATTGGCTGGTTAAAAATGTCTAAAACATATCTTTTCTTACGCTAATATTTTATAATTTCGGCCCGTTGTTTGCTAGAAAATCACAATTTCAAATGAATATTTTGCGTCATAATACTTTCTCAATTCTCAATTACTACAGCCTGGTTAGTTAGTGTTTTGCGGAATTGTACAACTTTGTAGTGACCGCCAAATGGGCCAAGTAAAGAGGACCCAACAATATGAGAAAAACCTCAATCCCTGTGAGCTCTATTCCCTTCTTATGTTGGTGGGTTGCTAGGTATCGATGGATACAAGCTACTCTAACGGGAGCTAGCGTAGGACTATGTATTCACAGTATATATGGTGGTCTATTGAGTAAGTGATATAATGGCTAAGTTGTACGCCTGCACGGAGTTTTCCACGATTCCTCGTTTCGTCCCATTGTAAGTTCATCCCATTTAGCATAGGTCTTCGTGGAATGTTTATTTATTATTCTGGCATATATCTATACAAGTAACCCGGAAAATGAGTAAAACAGGTTTACATCCATTATCCAACGTTTGACACATAACATTGATATTTGTCAGTCAAATATCAACAGGTTTAGCTGTTCGCAAGCTCATTAGGCGAGTTTATTTGGAATGAGATGGTTACTGGTTATCATGCGATCTCAATACATGTGCGTCTCTGCAGAGATCGCGGAAATAGGTGTAATTTTGTGGCAAATTCTAAACACTTAGGCCGATTTTGGGATTATTTAAGCCATTTTGAGATATGATTTAACTGAAGACATTTATAATTTAGTGTTTAATATCAGGATTCGTGTAATTTCTTGGTTTTATTTTGGAAATTTGTAAAGTTCAGCAACTATTTCACGAGTGCTGATGTTGAATATGTTATCATACTACCCAAGTCTCACTCTATTTTGCCATTCGCGATAATACCTGTATTAAAGGTATACTGGTATGGAAACTGATATCCGTACCGGTATTCATTTTTCTAATACGGGGAAGCCCTAGCATAAGCTCACTTGACCCTTCGGGACAGATGAGCTAACCAGAACTGTAGTTGCAGTGCAACCATGCTGCTTGCATATTTTATATCTTTGTACATATTGTAGATATGGATAGATGGAATAGCTACCATCTGATCCGCTAATGTCTGCAGATGCCCTATAACCTCGCCGATACCATCTTCGCCCCCTCACAAATATAGGCACGGTCATCATGCAACCATATTCGCAAAAGAGTCAGAGACGGACGGATATGAAGGCATGTTGGACAGACGGACAGACAAATATTATTCTCATTATACTTGGAAACTATGTGGAACATCATGTGACCTTTATGAATTAAAATCACAGCTCATGTGCATCAGGCTGTGAGGTGTATTTACGTCAAGCTGGGAATGCTAAGATATAGGACGTAAGATGAATTTTGAAATGAGAGAGCTGACTGATGTTGGGACAATGCAAGCAATAACAGAAAGTTGTTGCTGCAACCAACAGCAATCAATTTTCAAGAAATTATACTGTAATTGAATTAAAACGGAGGAAAATTGCGAGGATTGGAAACACAATTGTGAGTGTGTCTGAAAATCTGAAAACCCAACATGGTCGTGTTACCAGGAGAACTTGTCACAAGACATCATAAGACCAAAGTCATGAGGACATTGTTTGGTAGTCATGCAATAACTAAAGAGGATACTTTTCAGTCCATTTCTGGGCCTGCTTAAAGCATTGGCAAATTGTGGATAGTATGTTTTGGCGCCTGCCATCAAATTGTTAAGTACCTCAAACTTCTCCATACCACTCAGAAATTTATATTAAATTCTGAAAATAGAATTTGATAAGTGGAATCAACACTTAAGATTGGTGGTGCAATATTCTATATCAGCCACAAAACGGTTGGAAGCCAGCGTTCAGTAAAACTCTTCTCAAGACGGTGCACAACTTTTGTATGGATGAAGGGATCCCAGGAATTGTAAACGACTGTCAGTCATGGGCCATTGGCATCATTTAGGAATAGTAGAAGAGCGGACTGGAACACATTCTCCTGGTATAAATATGAGCGACCATGAAGGGAAAAGGAGTCCATTAATTTTCGATTTTAAACTAAATTCTAAATTCTCGCAATAGATTGTTGCTCTCTCAGTCAAGCTAGATAGCTTAAGCATTAAGTTTGAATCTTTATCCTTATCTCATTTAAAGACTTAACATATTCGGTGAAAACATTGTAAGAAGTCAAAGTCAGTAACCGTTATCCAGAAAGAAATAATAATCTAAAATTTAGACAACGTGTTTCGAGTTTCATTTCAATCATCATCTCAGAAGTGCAAGAGGAGAAGGCAACCTTCTTCCCGAACCTGAACGACCTTTATCCTGACCCTTGTGGGGTCACAAATTCTTCAGTGGTGAGCCTGCCATACGATTTTTATTTTAAGAGGAGCCATGGAGATCTAACGGAGGATCTCGTCTGAGAGAGCAACGCGAGTGAGTACTATGTAAAAAGTTAAGAATAACGAGATATTGTGCTACGTACGGTCGTGTAACGGACACCATCGAGCATACAGCCACAAGTGAGCCAAGAACATTATCATTTTCAAAATTTATCAGTGAAATCACGAGGCAAATTGATTAAAGAACTTTGATACATTAAGCCGTGTGATCACTTAAAATAGGAGTTTGCTCTGCAAGTCGATACAGTGTCTAGAATCCTATCGATTTGACTCACAAAAAGTTTGTGACAAATTTTCAATCAACATGGCTCAGTAACAGAGAACCGCTGTACCGCAGTCTCCGCAGAGAGCAGCGGAAATGAATGTGGGAACAGTCATACAGTTGTTCGAAGCTTTCAACGTGTTATCAGCTGAATTGAAGGCACACGTTGATCAGTTCAACGACACCGCCGTAACGCGAGAATACAAACGTGTGATGCTCCACCTATTGGAAGCTCATGTGCGACATATTCTCCCCTGTGATGAGCATACCCCATCCGAAGTATGAGAGTACTTAGAAATGTGTCGCCTAGCACTAGACTGTCTGGATCCTTGTCAGCCAGGCGATGTCGCATACATTATCAGCTGGACAACCCGCGGCCAACTACACAAAGATGTTGAGCAGTTTCTATCAACACGGGACAGGAAGGCTGTCACGTGGGAAGATATTTCTTCTCACATTGTGAAATTCTTTGTCTCCGCCAATGAGTCAGAGAGGTTTAAATGTGAGTTGGAAAATATCTGGCATATTGAAACACTCGGCATGCCACCACTGGCTACACGCCATTCTACCTAACATACGGTCGGCGTGGTAGGCTACCCTTAGCGAGTCCGATGGACGGATTCCAAGATCTCGGTGATCTGCTCACGAATCTCAATAATGCCTTGATCAGAGGCAAAGTGTCAACCGAAGCATCAAGGGAATATCACCGGCAAGCGATAGACAGGAAATCAAATGCTGCTGAATTCAAAGTGGACGATTCGGTCATTGTGAAAGCAAACGAGCCACTAAAGCTCACAACAAAGAATGACCCTGAATATGAGATATATAAAATCAATGGCCCTGTTGCCCATATACGACATCAGAGGTCGGGAAAAACCCATGTGATAAATATATAAAAACTCATAATTGTTGACTCCCAGATATGTTGGGATAGGGTTAGGCAACGGCCAATAAGAAACCCTGTCCAAGGTACAGCTGCTAGCCACCCGGTTATCCAGACGCCGTCGGAGGGCCGACCCAAGCCAACAGCCTGCCTACTAAAGCGACCCCTTCCTCTCGTGGGAATAGCTGGCCCGTCGAGAAGAACCAGGGAACCGGAAAGTGAACTTCATCAAGAAGGGCCCCCTGAATCGAGACAAAGATTAGAACGGGTAGATGAAGAGGAGGTTGAAATGCGGATAGATCTGCAGAACAACAGTAATGTGCTGGCGGACCAAGATGTGGAAATGGAGAGTGAAGAACCAGTTGCCCGATATAACCTGCGCAAACGGCCACATGGGCCAGACAGTGCCGAATCCCGTGAGCTCCACACGGATCCCCACGTCGTATCTGATAAGCCACGTATTGGTGTCATAGACAGACAGTCAACGGATTCATTTCACAGCCGCATAGAGGCAGTTATAAGAGAACATGAACGTCACACACAACGTACAAATAAGGCGCGATTCACATAAGGTGTCAGATTATTGAGCAGTCTGATTGAAGTCATGTTGAAATATTTCATCAATGTCCAATCAGAAATGCCTGTCATAGTTAAATATAGAAAACTCGTGATACCTAAAACATAGAAGATAAGGATCCGTCATGACTAAATATAGAATCACTGATCATCAATGATAAGGGGATTTCAGACAAAAGTTGTCTGCGCATAAAACGCCTAGTCATCGATGTAAGTGGAACGTCACGGGCAAAGATATAAAAAGGTGTGTTGCGTAGCAGCTGTCACATAATCAAACGTGATTCAGGTAGAATAACACACAAGTTAACGAGATCGCAATAATATAAGAAAATAATTAGTATCAGTATTAAAACAACTTTTTTCGTGAAGTTTTTGATCATTTTATTATTTTGGATATCGATTGCTGCCAGTGGGGACAGGACACAGCCGTTATTGCAAAACTTGCTCAATGGTGTGATCATGACAGGGCGAAAATCCATATCTGTGGTCAAGGCGGAATGGACAGTGATTGTGACAATAACCCCGCCGCGGTTACCGAAAGCGTTCCTCAGCTGAATAATGGCACTGGAACGAGTGATGACGGAGACTGTGACTAAAAATCGTGTGAAGGTTGAGGACCTAACCAATTGGAAGCAACGGCTATTTATGATGAGGAGAATTGCTCTTAAGGACAAAGATCAACGAAGGTCCAAGAGAGGCCTCCTGAATTTTGTGGGTGATTAGCTTCAAGTTTATTTGGCATTGCTACGACCGGTGACCTTGAAAAGAAGAGAGGACTGGTGAGAACTGCCATGACGAAAACTAACTCGTTGATACATTTCACCGATGATCTGGCCTCCCAGGTGAAGCGTTCATTCGATGAGATATCAACAAACCGGCAACAGATCAACCATTTGTCTCAAATGGTAGCCAATCTGACGAACACTGTGAATCAATTAATAGAAGCACAAAGGAATAACGAGCGAAGATGGCTGCACATCATCTTACTGTTTCAATTCGGGCATTACGTCGACACTTTAGAAAATGTCATCGACGTATTTCAGGAAGTCAAGACTAAGTATCATAGGCAAATTGCCTCATTAGAAATGGGAAAATTAACAGAAGAACTGTTGCCTCCAAACTACGTGGCCGATATCGGTAAAATGGCAAAGAAGGCTCGTATGATACGGCCCTACCAGTGGTACTATCAGAATCTGGTCATTAGGCCCTTATGGAAGAACAAACACGCTCTAAATTACATTGCGACAATTCCATTAATAGATGGTGGTGCTTACGTAGAGTATGGTCTACACTCCTGGCCAGCACCACTAGGCGGAACCAGATCCTTTGCACAAATAATGTTGACGACCACGAGTATAGCTCTTGACACAAAGACTGGATGGTACTTCAAACCGGAATCATGCGAAGGTATAAATCCGAGAGTGTGCCGAGGTAACCTAATGCTAAAACGGACGCATTTGCCATGTGAAGTCAGTGTGATTTCAAACGTTACTGATCCTAACTGTGAAGTGAAACTAACAAAGACCAACAGCACAACTAGCAAATTGTTCCAAGCCAGAAACACAGGGGTAATATTACAAACAATGGGGGAGGAAGTCAACGTTCATTGTCGAGGGCAGGAAACTGAGATGGTTAATGTACTGCCGGGCATATATATATATACTGAATCCCAAAGACTGTACGTACAGTGGACGTGATTGGGAATTCCAACGAATCAAACCATATACCGATAGGTATTCTTTAGCTGCTGATATTATTAATATGAGTACATTTCGTCTCCCTGAGTTACTGAACGAAACTAGGGCCATCAAACATCTAGAGGCCCAAACATGGGACAAGCTTGAGAAAATTAAATATGTTCCCCTGACAAAGTTGTCGGATTTGGACATCGACAGTATGGAAACTATTGGCCACCTCGACATAATATCGTACGTCATTATACCCGTAATCGTCATAGTCCTAACAGCCATTGTAGTCTTTAAACTCGATGCCCAATATAAATGTATTAAGTGCCCGAGAAAATACAAAAGACGAAGAGTTGTCATAGAAAACGCAGTTGAAGACGAGGATCCAACTGAGTTAGTGGAAATGGTAGAGAGGGGATGTTCTCAGCAGAGAGACAAAGAACCTCAACCCGACGAACTGACAAACGAAACAAATTGAATATTCTGAAAATGTTTGCTCTGGTAAATGTGTAACGAAGGTGACCATAGAAAACCAGGTGAGCTAAAAATCCTGTTAAAATAAGATAATGTAAACTCAACTGGGTAGTCGCAAAAAAGAAATTGGCTTAAGAATGAAGACAACCACAACAAGATAATGCAAGCCAATAATAAAATCTCCCGCAGAGAAGTTAAGACTAAAAGTTAAAAATATTTAACAATCTCAAATGCAGTACGAATAATTCATACTAGAAAACAATGGGAGCCCAAAACTAATTAACTCCTATCCTTTGTGAATTAGGTCGGAAAGGATAGATAACAGGACATTGGAATATTTGGGAAAGATAATGTCTAATGCTGGCCAGAAACACTAATTAAAAGTAGGGACACCTGCCGTGCATGATGAATGTTAGGTGGTATGTTAGTGATATTAGTTTGCAACTATTCCCAAAAGAATCTTACCAACTGAACAAAAGCCCGTTTTGCAGAAGAACCTTGTCCGTTGAATTATAAACAAAATGGCGAGTGTTAGAAAATCTGAAAAAGAGATTCATTTCGAAGAAATCTCCTCAGAAAAGTTAAGAATAGTCAGAGACAGGCGACGGGAAACCACGTTGCTGACGAACTCGTTTAGAGATGAAAATGGAAACATCCACATTAAGATAGAGATGGTGGCCTCCCAGTCGAGGAGTGGCCTCGACGACCAAGAATCAAGCTCTGATGAGGAAGCACCTATAAGTCGGGTAAGCAAGCAAACCCCGACAGAGCAGGCTGAATGGGGTGGCACGTTTAATTTGCCGTGCGGGCGCGGGCGAGGCCGCGCGACCGACTAGTTCCTCGCGCCAATGATTTATCATGACTCGTTGTCGCAAGAAAGAGACTCGCACCTGTGCTGATATGTACTTTTATACATCGTATATATATATATATATATATATATATATATATATATATATATGTGTATATGTGCATGTATACATATATATAATTATATCAACTTATATAATCGGAAAAAGTCACCTACATTTAATCCGACACCGTGTTATTGTTAGTGTATTCTGTATTCACCGGACCACCGGAGAAATGGGAAGCTACGCGATGAAAACAGGTGAACGAGCATGTTCTTTAGTTTACGCCTAGCATATTTAATATAATATTTATAGGTGTTCCACCACCCTGTGAAGGGGGGTGGGGTCAGTTTCCCTTGGCTCGGAAACCGTACATTATCTACAAGACGGGAAGGGGAAGACAAGGAACTGGGATGGGGAGGAGGTAGAGGTACAGCTTGATTGTGTGTATGAATGTTGAACGGATTGGGAAGTATCCAATATTATGGCCCGAAGGAGAGAAATAGTCTGTCATTTTACCACCCTTGTACGATGGACGGCGAGCCCTATCTCCATATATTCAACGTTCAACATACGACTTGAAACTGAATGTTTCCATGTTGGGATTGCGTATTTATTAGGCCTACTTCCAATGGCACTATTAAAATTTTGAAACTGCATTGACTGCTATGTAATGAGCACCAGTATCGAATAATGTGTCTATACTACCGGTATCAACAGAGTGTAACGTATCAACCAGTGAAGATTCGCGTGTGGTTATTATAATATATATTTACTTTCCCCATCATTTTAAAAGTGCAGCGTCCAGACGACAATTGGGGCAATGCTGCACACTTACCGAGGGATAGATGTCCAGAGGACGTTGGAACATGCGGGTATAGGTTTGTGCCAACCCGGGTGGCATATCGTCTACGTTATGACGAGCCATGGTCAAAACTATCCTTGCATGGGCCACCGATTCTGACACTTTTACCGTTGCCATTATGATCGTATCTGATTAGGTACAATTCCATGGGTACCCATCCGGTACTACAATATTGTATTGTGCTATTTCGCACCATCGTATGCGCAGCGCGAGGGCATCCTAGCTACATGGGCACATCGAACTGACCAGGGCCATGGTCGCCTGCGACGCGACAAGACGGCCCATGATGTTCTTGCCCATTTAGGATAAGAGGTACTCGTCGCTAGCGCCCTCACATACTCGCAGCATGATAATACTGCGAGTATCCAGGGATACACCATTGTTATTTGCAAACATACCATATTAGCCAGTTAAGAGAAGTCAATCATATATTTTGTGCAGAACCTGTCATACTTATTGCCATATTAATTGAGTTCGTAATGTACTATTGAATGACGTCGACTGAATATAATGATAGCTCGTCATTACCTGATGGAAACTGTAGATAGGGCGAGCTATGGCTGTTGATGGTACACAGCGAGTTAAACGACAATCTGACGAGGTGGTCATTTAACTTCGGTTGGTGGACATCTGTAGATATGGATAGATGGAATAGCTATCATCTGATCCGCTAATGTCTGCAGATGCCCTATAACCTCACCGATACCATCTTCGCCCCCTCACGAATATAGGCACGACCATCATGCAACCATATTCGCAAGAGTCAGAGACGGATGGATATGAAGGCATGTTGGACAGACGAATATTATGCTCATTATACTTGGAACCTATGTGGAACATCATGTGACCTTTATGAATTAAAATCACAGCTCATGTGCATCAAGCTGCGAGGTGTATTTACATCACGCTGGGAATGCTAAAATATAGGATGTAAGATGAATTTTGAAATGAGAGAGCTGACTGATGTTGGGACAATGCAAGCAATAACAGAAAGTTGTTGCTGGTAGTCATGCAATAACTAAAGAGGATACTTTTCAGTCCATTTGTGGGCCTGCTTAAAGCATTGGCAAATTGTGGATAGTATGTTTTGGCGCCTACCATCAAATTGTTACGCACCTCAAACTTCTCCATACCACTCAGAAATTTATATTAAATTCTGAAAATGGAATTTGATAAGTGGAATCAACACGTAACATTGGTGGTGCAATATTCTATATCAGCCACAAAACGGTTGGAAGCCAGCGTTCACTAAAACCCTTCTCAAGACAGTGCACAACTTTTGTATGGATGAAGGGATCCCAGGAATTGTAAACGACTGTCAGTCATGGGCCGTTGGCATCATTTAGGAATAGTAGAAGAGCGGACTGGAACACATTCTCATGGTATAAATATGAGCGACCATGATGGGAAAAGGAGTCTATTAATTTTCGATCTTAAAACTAAATTCTTGCAATAGATTATTGCTCTCTCAGTCAAGCTAGATAGCTTAAGCATTAAGTTTGAATCTTTATCCTTATCTCATTTAAAGACTTAACATATTCGGTGAAAACATTGTAAGAAGTCAAAGTCAGTAACCGTTATCCAGAAAGAAATAATAATCTAAAATTTAGACAACGCGTTTCGAGTTTCATTTCAATCATCATCTCCGAAGTACAAGAGGAGAAGGCAACCTACTTCCCGAACCTGGACGACCTTGACCCTGACCCTTGTGGGGTCACAAATTCTTCAATATGAAGGTTGTTCACAGAAGGCTAACTAAAGTGTATTACCTTTTTCTACAAAATAATATAAAGAGCCATAACCCTTGCATAGCAGTATTGATAGGAATGTAGGGATGAAGTTTGGTTGCTATAACCCTGATAGTATAGCTGTAGCTGACCTAAACAGAAAAGTTAACCTGTATGGACTAAGTCACGATCAACCCAAAACCTAATCAGAAATCACAAAGGCAGTGAGCTGAAAATATAGGTAGGAATGGGTTAAATGCATGGTACTATTGATAGAAATGCAGTAATGAAGCTATAGATGAAGTTTAGTTACTATAACGCTGATAGTTTCAGTGACTGTAACTGGGCTAAACAGAAAGATTAACCAAAACTTCCAACGGCGATGCTGTCGCTGTGGTGATGACATACGGCAAGCTTTTCGGTGCTTCGAACATGCGAGATAATAAATAGAAACAATTTTTATCTCGCATTTTCACGAAGTTGAAAAAAGAGATTTTGGGAGAGGGGGGAAAAATGTCGGCGTCGGCATTCGGACAGGTTAATCTTTTTAAAATGACATTTGTGGTTAGCCGATTTGAAAATAATTACACAGATATGTTCTATGGAATGCTTAGGACTAGTCTGCATCAAAATTATATTGATTTTATAATTTTTTCCATACTTTTATCATGTTTGAACATAGAATATTTTATGTGTCAAGCGTTATCTTTCTTGGCTGTGTTAAGTTTTTTGAAGCGACATTTTCACCCAGAAGGGGTTATCCAATTTTAAAAACTTCACAGATTTGTTCTATAAGATGCTTAGGACCAGTCCACGTCCAAAACAAATCAAATTTTTCCATTTTTTTTTCGGCGTTTGAACTTAAGTACTATTTTAGTGCTCATTTGCATGCAGATTATATCCTAGTTATGGTTCTTGGCTGTGTTAATTTTTTTTCAAATGACATTTACACCCACAAGAGGTTGGCGATTTGAATAAAATTTCACAGATTTGTTCTATACAATGCTTAGGACTAGTCCACATCAAAAGGAAATCGACTATGACATCTTTTCCAGACTTTTTCACCTTTTGAACTTTGATTATTTTAAGGCTGATTTGTATGCAGGTTTTATATCCTGGTTATGATTCTTGGCTGGGTCCAGGTTATATGTATTATGCCGTGGTTAAGGTTTTTTCAAATGACAATTTAATCAGCAAAGACTTGCTTTTGAAACTTGAAACCTTGGAGATGATTATACATATGGGCCAAAAATGTGCATGACACTTTTGAAATTTTGTTCTGACACACCCCCCCCCCCCCCCCCTGGGACTGCGCCCAGGGGTCAAAAAGTCAAAATTGGCCAGTAATTATCGATTGTAATGCAACTCCTCATAGACCATTTCAGATAGAAACTTGAAGCTTTGGGGATGATTGCACATATGGACAGGGATGTGCATGACACTTGGAATTTTGGTATGACCCCAGGGGTATGGGCCTGGGGGCGGGGACTGTGGGTAAAAAATTTAATTTATCCAAAGGTGGTCATGTCACATATCATTTTCAAGCTAATGATGAGTAGACTACAGTACAAGGAATTATTTTAATCTTGGGTCAAACTAAGGGTATGGGGGGGGGGGGGCCGGGTCAAAAGTGGGCGCCAATTGATTGTAATGTAACTCCTGGACAATTTCACATCCAAATATGTATTATGCCGATTGTTTTTGAAAATGTTTCTTCTTTTTTCAGACGATGAACTTTGCTTAAATTTGGACCATTTGCCTTTCGGTTAGCCCCAGGGTGCCAGTTGTCATTACAATGAGTAATCACTTCAGGTTACTCCTTGGCAGAAAGGCTTTATGATTCAGTCTCCAAGCTATGCTTGCCCGATGGGTAATACCTTGGGTATTTTGAATCGGCATGTTGATTGTCAAATTTCAAAATGAGACTGTATCCGGTGGTCCATCATATCCTGTGATGTACAATTAATATACAGTACAGGTAAGCTTCTTCTTCTTCTTTTCGATCGCTGGTATCACACTTGGAGAGCCGTTCTCACGATAAAATCTGTGGTTTTCTGCAGTTCTTCCACAGGCCCATACAGCTTTTCAAGAAGAGGTTGACAAAGGCAGATCTCTTCTCTCAGCAGCTGATATGTACTGCAACATTGAAGTATGTGATCTGTGGTCTGTTCTGCTTCTCCACAATGACAAGCGGGCGATGTCGTAAGGTGGAACCGCTTGTACATGCGTTGGTTTAGTCTGTTGTGTCCAGTTCTGAGATGAAAAATTGTCACTTGCTCTGCCCTCGAGAGATGATGGTAGGCATCTTCTGATTGAGGTGTTCTATAGAGTGACTTGATGATAGTCTTCATCTCTGTATGGGTAACCATGTTTTCTGTCTGATTCTCTTCTGCACCCACCTTTGCCGTCTTCCTCATTTCCTTGGACTCCACAGTGTGAGGGGATCCACTGCAGTGCTATCCGAAAGCATTTGATGGTTTGTGGTGCTTCTTCAAGTTGTGGCAGCTTACCTTTGGTGATAGCCTCAAGATGTCAGATAAAAAGACAATCTGTGCAATAGGGCCTGCTGTTCTGCTGATGGTATTAGCTGCATGAACCAGTGCTTCGACTTCAGCTCTGTAGTTTGTGCAGTGTTTGCCGGTCGGTATTGCAGCTGACTCATGTTGTCCGTTTGGATACTGTATGTGCAGTCTGGCACCTCCGCTCCTAATTGCATCTTTGGCTGATCCATCTGTGTAGATCCTTATCCATGTCTCCTGAGGGTACATTTCTTCCAGCATGGCTAGGGTCAGGGCCTTCTTGCTCACATCACTGTGTTCATCCTTGGTTGTGAGATGAGGTAGTGGTGTGAATAGCTATGCTCTCTAGTTTGTTTTCCCAGGGTGGAGGATCAAGGGTGTGGTTTGGGTCTATTTGTGCTGGCAACATTTCTTGGTGTTTCATTTGAAGTGCTTTTGTCTCTCACAAAACTTGATCTTTTAAGTCTTCATGATGACAGCTGTGCTTGCCTGATCTTCATCAGGTGGTTGTTGAACGATTTGAACTTTGCAGCTTGGATCAGTGCTTTGCATTACCTTCCTTTGCTAAGTGGGGGGATGCCTACTGTCTGCTCCATTTTTTCTATTGGTGTTGATCTCATTCCACCAGTGATGATGCGCAGTGCCTGGTTTTGTACTCTGTCGAGGTTCTGTTGATGACATTTAGCTGCCGTCATCCATGAGCTGGATCCATACTCACGGTGTGGTCGTACAGCACCTAGGTAGATGGTCTTGAGGATCCTTTCATTGGCAACCTACTTTGTTCCTGCCAGCTTCCTCATGATATTTAGCTTTCTTCTGGCCTTTGCCTCTGCGTTCGGGATGGGCTCCTTCCATGTTAATCTTCTGTCATAGGTGACTCCCAGGTATGTCTGCTGGTCCTCATACTCGAGTGGAGTACTGCCCAGTGTCAGATTGCCGACCTTGGTTTTGGTGGACAGTGAGAATAGCATGGCTGATGATTTTTCTTTGTTGATGGTAATACACCAGCGATTGGCCCAAGCTGTAATTCTGTCCAAGGCGAGCTGCATTCTGTATGTGGCAGTCGTTGTGTACTCCTCGGTGCACCAGAGTATGAGGTCATCTGCATAGAGGGCTGCTTGGATCCCATTGGGCAGCTCTGCTACAATGTCATTAATGAAGAGTATGAACAGAGTTGGTGATAATACTCCGCCTTGTGGCACCCCTTGTCTCAGCAATACATTGTCCAGATTGTCCATCCACCAGCACCCTAGCTCTGCGATTGTGTAGGTATGACTTGGTCCATTGGAACATGTTGCAACCGATGCCTGTGCGCCGGAGCGTCACGAGGAGGCCATCCTTCCACACCTTGTCAAATGCCTTCTGCAGATCAATAAAGGCAGCTAGCATCACCTTCTTGGCTTGAAAAGTGTCCTCTATGACCTGTGCAAGATGTGTTGTTTGATCTTCTGTGCTCCTGTATCTTCTGAAGCCGGCCTGCTCTGAAACTATAATGTTCTCCGACTCCAGGTACCACTGCAACCGCTGGTTGATGATGCGCTCCATGGTCTTGCATTTGCAGCTTGTAAGACTGATAGGACGGTAGCTCAGCACTTTCGTTTTGTTCTTCCCTTTTTTCAGAATAGGAGCCATTCTGGCTTCCTTCCAGCACTGAGGAACCTCTCCATTTGTCCAACTGAGATTAAAGATGTCTAGCAACTTGCGAAGAGATGCATTACCAAGGTGTTGGATCATTTCATTCATAATGCCATCTGGCCCAGGATATTTCTTTTTCTTCAATTGGCGGATAGCCTTCTTCAGTTCTGCTAAACTAATGTCAACGTTCATTGCATCGCGAGTGTTGGTGTCTATTCTTTCCTTTTGCTCTTTTCTAACCTCTTTTTGACGCATTCGTGGTATAGAAATGTTGCTTTCTTTTGCATATGCCTTCGCAAAGGCATCCGCAGCCATCTTTCCTGTTAGTGTTTGTCCATCTTCTTCAAGAGTAATCTTCTCTCCCCCGACACCCTCATCATTCAGTGCTTTAGTCAGTCTCCATAGCTTTGTGGTCTCTCTCTCTAAATTAAACCCTGCCGTCTTTTCCCTCCAGCTTCTTCTTTTGGCCTCCAGCTTGGTCTTTAGATACCTGGCTTTAGTTTGTTGTAGCGTGAAGTGGTTTTCATGACTGGGATTACCCTCTGCATCTTCTCTGGCCTTGTCTAGTTTATCATGTGCAGCTTGCAGTTCTGTTGTCCAGTAGGGGCGGTAGTTTTTCCTGAACCCTCGAGGAATCGCTTCATTGGCAGCCTTGAGGATACTTGAATTAAATTCCGTGACCACATTGTTGATGTTTCTCCCTTCTACTGCTATATTTTGGGTAAGCTCATTGGAAGGAATGCCGAACAGACTCCAATTTGCCTTTTTGTAGTTCCACCTTGGATGTTGAGGTGAACTTGTCGAAATACTTCCAGAAAGAGAGAGGAGGACTGGGCGGTGGTCGCTTCCTCCTAACTGCGATGCGACTAGTCTGCTGAGGTTTCTGTGAATGTTGTCTGTACAAAATGCCAAGTCCGGCGTTGTCGAGTGCTACCGGCGCGAGTAGAAGGTAGGCTGATCTGTGGGATCGTTGACAAGTAAAAGGTGCTTTTCATCTTGCCATGCTTCAATGTCTTCTCGTTTATCAAGTGTTCTGTATCCCCAGCTCTGGGACTGGTTATTAAAGTCTCCCGCAATGAGGAAGTGGCAGTCCGGGATCTGGATTGTGTCAAGTGAGAGATTTTTGTCATTAGGGCAGTAATAATTGACAATGTCAATCACAGAGTTGCTGGCTGTTACCTTTATCTTGATATATTCTGCCTCTTCCATAAAGGTTTTGATCTGGCTGGCGTTCACGCTGTTTCAGACCAAGGTGATCAACCCGCCTTTCTTTCTTCCTCTTCGATCACACCGGAAAATCTGGTAACCTCTGATCTTAAATGGTTTTCCTTCTTGCAGGTGTGTCTCTTGGATGCAGAAGATATCAATGTTGTTTTCGTACAGGAACTGTTCGAGCTCTGACTTCTTGTTGGTAACCCCTTCTGCGTTCCAGTGCATGATGTTGATACTGGGGTTCTCTTTGGGTTTGGTCTTCTCTTTCGGTTGGCCAGTAGCTCTCCATCCTTGTCCCCTGGCTCCACAAGACGAGTTAATGGGACCTCCAGTAGCTGAGGGTGGGCTCCTTCGAGGCGTGGAACCCGGCGCTGCACCTGCCTGGCCGATCCTCACAGGGCGAGCACCATTTCGGTTGATTCGATCTCCAAGTGTCATTTCATTAGCGTTGTGCATAATGCTCTGGTTAGCCCCTCCAAATGTCTGGATTGACACCCAGTAGGTTACACCC
The DNA here is from genome assembly GCA_034401795.1 of Chaetoderma sp. LZ-2023a. NCBI lineage: Eukaryota > Metazoa > Mollusca > Caudofoveata > Chaetodermatida > Chaetodermatidae > Chaetoderma > Chaetoderma sp. LZ-2023a. Next base: position 53,659,341 of record CM067373.1, read on the forward strand.
CTGCGCCACGTTGAGGCCGAACATATAGTCTTAAACAGGGGGTACAGTTAAGCTATTTGTGGAATTTTGGTATGACCCCAGGGGTACGCCCTTGGAGGTGGGAAATGTGGGCTAAAAAATAAAAATTTTCCACAGGTTGTCATGTTGCATATCATTTTCAAGCCAATTATAAGTAGTCTAATGCAACTCCTAGACCATTTCACATCCAAACATGTATTGTGCTGATTGTTTTTGAAAATGTTTTCTTTTTTCAGACAATGAACTTTGCTTATGTTTGGACCATTTGCCTTTCGGTTAGCACCAGGGTGCCAGTTGTCATTACAATGAACAATGACTTCAGGTTACTCCTTGGCAAAAAGGCTTTATGGTCCAGTCTCCAAGCTATGCTTGCCCGATGGGTAGTGCCATGGATATTTTGAATCGGCATGTTGATTGTCAAATGTCGAAATGAGACTGTATCCGGTGGTCCATCATATCCTGTGATGTACAATTAATATACAGTACAGGGAAACTATTTGCTATCTTCTGATAGCTCTTGTGGAATTTTGGTATGACCCCCATGGATGGACGGGCGGCTCATGACAGCCGCCATGGCATAAGCTCACAAAGGCCAGGTGAGCTAAAAATTGGCCAAAATCCAAGATGGTCACCTACCAAATTACCCAATCGGCTTCGTTTGAACAAAATTGAATCTCTATGTCCTAAGGATTGTTCCTGCCAAATATAATTGAAATCGGCCCAGTGCGAGAAGACATTTTCTCATTGCTTTAGTGATATTTAAAAAAATTGGCCAAAATCCAGGATGGCGTGTAAGGATTGGTCCTGCCAAATATAATTGAAATCGGCCAAGTGGGTCTTGAGAGTTTTAAATTTCCCATTGCTTTAATATGGGAGTTTTTAGTGGGAAAATGATCCACGATGGCCGCCAAACCGTTTTTCCGACAATTTTATTGGTTCACGGTGGCCATGTATTTTTTACGTTTCAACTTCCCTTGAACAAACTTTAATGGCCTTGAGTCTCTAATCCTATCTCCCAAATTTTGGCCGGGTCCGTTCAGCAGTTCTGAAGTAGTTTTCGCGAATACTAGGTCATCCAAGATGGCCATCAAACTATTTGCCTAATCAAGTTCCCTAGAACAAAATTGGTTCAGCTCTTGCTCTAGATGATATTTTATATGATTTGAATCAATCCCACAAGTGGTTTCAGAGATTTTAAGACTTCTGAAAATCAGCCAAAATCCAAGATGGCTGACCAACCAAATTTGCGGATAATCTTCTTTTGATTAAACTAGCTTAGATCTCTATGCGCTAAGAATGCCTCCTGCTAAATATAATTGAAATCGACCCAGTGGTTCTCGAAGACATTTTAAATTTCCTATTGCTTTAGGATGAGGTTTTTGGCGGGAAAAATATCCAAGATGGTCGACACTCCGTTTATCCGATAGTTTTGAAGGTGGCAAATCAACATACTCAAAAACCTATATAAAACCAATTTCAGCTTCAAAATTCATCATTCTCGAGTAGTTTTTGCGGTCCTTTATAGCAGCTGAAACATTGGACCAATCAAGTTCCCCTGAACAAACTTGGTTCAGCTATTGTCCTAGATGATCGTTCATAAGGTTTGAATTGATTCCCCCAAGTAGTTTCGTGAATTTTAAAGACGTTTCAAACAATCCAAACACCGGTCGGATTCATACTGGCAAATTTGCATCAGATGATCAAATCAGCACGAAGGCAATTCATTGACAGTATTTCTAGTAAGTGCTCTTTGCCACAGAAACATTCTCTAGCCAATCAGATTATTAGAACCTGTTTACAATGCTTGCTCAGTACTTACATTCCATATTCGAGCTGTCAAAATATATTCTGGTCATGATCCCTGATTTCTCAAAGCACAGAAATGTGCAAACCTACCAAAAAGGGCATGCTTCTCGTTCTATGACATGTGACCGTGACATATCCTTGTTCTCATCCATGATATGTATGACCAAAAATTATGCATGTGTAAAACAAAATAATCACAATTTCAAATTTATGTAAATTTATTGTTTATAGATTTATATATAATAAATTACAATCTTATATACAATAAATCGTTATACAGATTTTAACCCTTTAACCCTCGAATTTGTTCAAGAAAATTTAAATTTTCTCATAGAACATGTCCATTTGCAGACCAGAAGGCTATTTTTTTTAATTTACCACTGGAATGACTGGTTTTGCTATCGAGCCAGTCATTCCAGTTGTAAATTTTCAAAAATAGTCTTCTCTTGGTCTGTAAATAGACATTTCTCAAGACCACTACATAAACCGTTTTTGGCTGATGAGTTTTAAATGGTTAATGAAGGTATCTGTACACACCACTCATTAGTTGATGTCACAATGAAATGATGTATGTCTGACAAGAAAGGGCAAAGGTCTAACCGTAACTGCCTGAAGTGTAACCAGAAATCTGGTTGCAATGGAACCATCACTTTGATGTTGCAATAAGCTATGAAGTTGTCTTCAAATAAAATTATACTTACATACATGTAGACGAAGGATAAATACAGAAGGCCTCTAACAACACACTCATCACTGACCATGACCTTTCCACCCTAAGATTGTTGTGTCATCCCTTCTCACTCGCTAAGCTGAGCAAAATGTTTATCAAGGTCCCAGTTCCCTCACCCTTTGACCCAAGGTCATTGTATTATGCCCTCTCATTATAAGGAGGCATGTGTCCACCCTTGGGTGCAATATAATCAGGGGTCAAAATGTTCACTCTTCCATTCGTTTTTAAGACCAATTTGCTATGGATGACCTCAATTTTAGGTGAGGTCGGTCATCCATGGATGAATTCAAATCCTGGAAATGTACATTGCTTATTATGAAAGGATGACCTGAGTTCAGTTTGGATGACCTCATTAAATGCAAGATCATTGCCATGGATGACTTCAAATTTTCAGACATTTTAACCCCTGAATATAATTAACCCAACATGAGATATGAACCACATAATTATATATGTTGCGTTGAATGTAAAATGCTCATTGAGTTTAGCCAAACACAAAATTTTATAGTTTAAAATTATTTTTTTACCAAGGTCACAATGACCTTGTCCGTTGATCTTTTAACCATCAAGCTATTGTGTCATGCCCTGTCACCATAAGGAAGCATATGCCACGTTTGGGTCCAGCGTGATTAGCCAAACATGATATATGAACCGTTGAGTTTAGCTAAATGCAAAATGTTTATTTTTACCAATGACCTTTTGACCCTAAGGTCATTTTGTAATGCTTTCTCATTAGACGGAGGTATGTGTACCAATTTGGGGACAGTATGATTAATCAAACATAAAATATGAACTTTTGAATTAAACAAAAATGAATGACTACGCCAGAGAATGTGGGTTATCACCATAGCTCATTTTATTTCATGAAGTTGAGCTAAAACTAGATGAACTGTGTCCCGCGTGTTTTCCGCATATCACACATAACATGTGTGGCGGTGTCGCAAAATAAGGATTTCATAAAATAGTATACCCCTTGATAAATCAAATATCCAAACCAAGTAAAATTATGGAAAAAACTTATTGTTTTAATTATGCTGCAAACTGAATGCAATGATGATATATAACAAAGTTTTGTTGGGATTGAATAATCCCTTGATAAATTAAAAGCACACTGAAAAACTTTAACACTCTTCGAATTCTTGGTCCACAAAAGACTACTATCGAAACAATTTGACAATCATTTTTATGATGGAGTCAGAATGCAATGACGGTATAGAACAAATCGGTACAGTTTCATTGTGATATTGTAAGCCCTTGATAAACTACATGTTCATTGAAAAACTAACATTTACCTAATTCTTGGTGCAAAATTAGCTAACCCCTTAAAAATATGAAAAAAATTTGAAAATCATTCTCGTTACAAAATAGGCTACCGGTAAGTCCAATCCACATAAAAATATTGGAAAAATTTGAAAATTATTTTAATTATGATGTAGACTGGATGCAATGATGGTATATAACAAATCTGTAACGTTTGACTGAGATCGGATACACACTTGATGAATCAAATGTCTATTGAAAAACTAACATTTATCTGCACGCCATTTGGATCGCTATGTCAAGCCATCCTATGAATCGCATAGGGCTCGACAAAAGCCTCCAACCTTGTTGATGACGCATGGACAGACACTGAATGGATGTCTCACCTCTAAACATCTAAGTGGGAGGTTAACCCTTCCCACTCTGATGTGAAAATTTAGAATTTTCAAATTAAATTAAAAGATGAACTGGTGTTCATTTTTCAACAAATTTGGTGGAAGATGGTACTGTCGTAGACAGCAACATCGTACACCAAAATTGTTGAAAAATGTACACCAAAATTGTTGACAAATGTACACCAGTTTCATTGCTATTTACACAGTAAAAGATAGAATATTGACATCAGAGTGCTAAGGGTTAAAAACCAAATACTCATTGTCTGTTATTCTACTTGCGACTCCCTATTTTCAATTTCTGGATAGTAGTGTGGATACATATCATATTTTAAATAAAGTAGCTTAATTGATTGTCTGTCTGCATATGAATATTGCAAATTTTTGTCTTTATAGTGCTATCCTCTTACACTGACAAGTGAATATTGCAATTAGTGAAAATGTGTGGGACTCCAATTAAAGTTTTTCAAATTCTGCTTCTGTTTTTTGGATGCTAGCCATTGTTGCTCTGACTGTGTCCTCACTCTGAAGCATGCACTGGTTCCACATGGCCTGAAAAACAAGCATCATAGTAAATTGAATGGTCATGACCGTCCTAGATTTATTAAAATGCTGGTTTCATGCCTACTGTAGTTAAAGTGAGTGTTGAAAGACCACCTTTGTGTTGGCGCTAGTTAAAACACAGGGCTCCATAAGACAGGTGGACATCTAGTCCATATGACAGTGCCCCTGTACTAACAAACAGCCTGGCTTTTCTGACCACCTCTTGGCAATACTCAAGGGAAGTTGAACTGCTGATAGTAATTAATTAACTCATCTCATATTTTCTACATGTAGTATTGATTACATTTACTACATGCTATAGTCAAGGAATGACATATTCACTATTCAATCTTATTTTAATATTTAGAGTAGATTTTTAGAATAAAAAGTAGGATCAACTAAATCTTTGGCTAATAACTAAAATCTTGATTATTATATATAATTTTATAAGATGATGCATCAGCAATTAATTGAGCATCACCTAATCAATATTAATGCAACTAGAACTATAATTTTATTCTAAAACAATCGTTTCCACCCTGAAATAATAATTTCCACACTTTAAAGCAGATATATAGTTAGTGTTCAATACTTTGCGGTTAGATTAAGTGGAACCGCTTCAGCAATGGATTGCAGGCAAAGTAGTTTCAAAATATTCAACAGATTTTTATATCTGGTCTGTAGTGTTCCGTTGAAAGGGAAAATAACCTGGGAGTGACCAATGGACCTTTCCAATTTACCCATTCATCATCTGACCTCATAATCAACTAAGTTACGTATAGGATGACATCATAATTAATTATGGCATGAATGACTCGATATAGTCAATCTTTCACGCTTAATAGTACTAAACGTTGTACAAATGGTATGTCTTGACTATTTAATAAACATTCTGTCAAAATTCTGTGGAAATTGATAGTCAATGAATTCATGGATTGATCGATCCCCACACGAGCGAGTTGTGGCTGGAGCTTAGCTAGAGATGGGCGGGGCATAGCTAAAACTGGAACGGTCAATTGCATTGCCATTTTAATTAAGCTGTGGCTAACATAGCTCATAACTGGCTAAAGGTGTATTTGGCTATTATATAACCATAAAAATAGAGTTTCATACCAAGGTCGCAGTGTCCTTGAACTTTGACCTCATGACCTCAATATCATTGTTCTCCATCCCCTTGATATAAGAAAGCATGTGACCTAGTTTAGTCCTAATAGGATGAAGCCATGTTGAAAAACTAACATTTATCTGCACGCCATTTGGATCGCTATGTCAAGCCATCCTATGAATCGCATAGGGCTCGACAAAAGCCTCCCACCTTGTTGATGACGCATGGACAGACACTGAATGGATGTCTCAACTCTAAACATCTAAGCGGGAGGTTAACCCTTCCCACTCTGATGTGAAAATTAAAAATTTTCAAATTAAATTAACAGATGAACTGGTGTTCATGTTTCAACAAATTTGGTGGAAGATGGTGCTGTCGTAGACAGCAACATCGTCCACCAAAATTGTCGAAAAATGTACACCAAAATTGTTGAAAAATGTACACCAGTTTCATTGCTATTTACACAGTAAAAGATAGAATATTGACATCAGAGTGCTAAGGGTTAAAAAAACAAATACTCATTGTCTGTTATTCTACTTGCGACTCCCTATTTTCAATTTCTGGATAGTAGTGTGGATACACATCATATTTTAAATAAAGTAGCTTAATTGATTGTCTGTCTGCATATGAATATTGTAAATTTTTGTCTTTATAGTGCTATCCTCTTACACTGACAAGTGAATATTGCAATTAGTGAAAATGTGTGGGACTCCAATTAAAGTTTTTCAAATTCTGCTTCTGTTTTTTGGATGCTAGCCATTGCTGCTCTGACTGTGTCCTCACTCTGAAGCATGCACTGGTTCCACATGGCCTGAAAAACAAGCATCATAGTAAATTGAATGGTCATGACCGTCCTAGATTTATTAAAATGCTGGTTTCATGCCTACTGTAGTTAAAATGAGTGTTGAAAGACCACCTTTGTGTTGGCGCTAGTTAAAACACAGCCTCCATAAGACAGGTGGACATCTAGTCCATATGACAGTGCCCCTGTACTAACAAAAGCCTGGCTTTTCTGACCACCTCTTGGCAATACTCAAGGGAAGTTGAACTGCTGATAGTAATTAATTAACTCATCTCATATTTTCTACATGTAGTATTGATTACATTTACTACATGCTATAGTCAAGGAATGACATATTCACTATTCAATCTTATTTTAATATTTAGAGTAGATTTTTAGAATGAAAAGTAGGATCAACTAAATCTTTGGCTAATAACTAAAATCTTGATTATTATATATAATTTTATAAGATGATGCATCAGCAATTAATTGAGCATCACGTAATCAATATTAATGCAACTAGAACTATAATTTTATTCTAAAACAATCGTTTCCACCCTGAAATAATAATTTCCACACTTTAAAGCAGATATATAGGTAGTGTTCAATACTTTGGGGTTAGATTAAGTGGAACCGCTTCAGCAATGGATTGCAGGCAAAGTAGTTTCAAAATATTCAACAGATTTTTATATCTGGTCTGTAGTGTTCCGCTGAAAGGGACAATAAACTGGGAGTGACCAATGGACCTTTCCAATTTACCCATTCATCATCTGACCTCATAATCAACTAAGTTACGTATAGGATGACATCATAATTAATTATGGCATGAATGACTCGATATAGTCAATCTTTCACGCTTAATAGTACTAAATGTTGTACAAATGGTATGTCTTGACTATTTAATAAACATTCTGTCAAAATTCTGTGGAAATTGATAGTCAGTGAATTCATGGATTGATCGATCCCCACACGAGCGAGTTGTGGCTGGAGCTTAGCTAGAGATGGGCGGGGCATAGCTAAAACTGGAACGGTCAATTGCATTGCCATTTTAATTAAGCTGTGGCTAACATAGCTCATAACTGGCTAAAGGTGTATTTGGCTATTATATAACCATAAAAATAGTTTCATACCAAGGTCGCAGTGTCCTTGAACTTTGACCTCATGACCTCAATATCATTGTTCTCCATCCCCTTGACATAAGAAAGCATGTGACCTAGTTTAGTCCTAATAGGATGAAGCCATGCTGAGATATACAACAAGGTAATTGTGATATTGATACAAATCTAGTTACATTTGGAAATGCAAAATACCAATATTTCATTGGTTTAGAACTGCCATGACTGCTGTCTTTTACACATTCTATGGATGGCTTCTGCCTTCGGGACACACAACTTGCCATTCATAGAGACGGGTGATCATAAGATAGACATGTTAATAACCCACCATCATTTGACAAGTGTGAGTATTGCTGTTGGTGCTGTCTGTTTACTATTGGGGAAAATTGGAATTTTCACCAATATATCGATGAGTTCCGTTACTCCGTCTGTCTGTTTGTCTGTGTACAATCTTGGTTAAGGTTTTGGTTTAGCTCAATATATTGTCGAATATATTGGCATGGCTTCCCCTATTGGGACTAAACTTGGCAACATGCTTCCATATGTCAACAGGATGGAGTACAATGATATTGAGGTCATGAGGTCAAAGTTGAAGGTCACTCTGATGATGGTACAACTCTATTTTAAGGTTAAGTTTTTGGTTTAGCTAAACATATCTTATATCTCGGCCCGGCTTCATCGTATTAGAACTAAACTTTGACACATGCTTCCTTATATCAAAAGGAGGAAGCACAATGGTATTGAGGTCACAGGTCAAGGTCATTGTACCATTTGACTTGTATAAAATTCAGACTTTAACAGTTACCGGTAGATTCCTCTGCTTAGCTCATTTTCCCTTTTATTTCAGAATTGGCCTAAATATTACTAAAACTAAGCATGGTCATACAGATACCTCAATCAGTACAGATATTCAGACTTCTGAGGTCAAGGTCATTGTGATATAGATACACATCTAGATTTGTATTTGGAAATGCATATTGCCAAAATCTTCACCAATATCCTGTCAGTGTAACACTGATGTCTTGTTATCAATCCAGGGATCTGATCTGCCACTCATAATGATGTTATAACAAAAATATGTCACTTGTTCACTGACTTCCCAAACAAAGGATGTAGCTCCATCATGAGACGCAAACATCTGAGGAGTAACTATTTGAATTGTATGTCTATGATCAATTAACAATTTGACTGGCGCTGTTGCTGCCTATGGGACACCATCTGAATTTAGACACACTATGTATTTGCCTATGGCAGCAACGATTCCCAGTTCACTTAGATTAAAAATATTCAACAATTTAACTGCATAGTTCCCGTGAAATTGAGATTCTGGAAATTTCATGATTCTGTGTTTAAAATCTATTGAAATATGTGCACAAAGTTGGCAGAGATTAGCTTGAAATGGGCGGATTATAGATAGAAATAATGGATTTATCTAGAAAGTAGGGATCCAATCCGTCACACAAGCATCTGATGGAATAATCAACTAGAAAATGTTGCTCGACTCAGAGGGACCCGCAATCACTGAAAATACCTTTCTCTATGTACATGTAGTAAATAGCAATTTTATTCAAAGCATTCACATTATTAATAATTAAAAATAAAAAACGAAAAATAAAGAATAAAAAAGCAATAAATCTTTTTTTTAAACAAGGAAATTGACAAATTTGTTTAGTTTTTGCATTAAAAAGCCCATTTTCATCTGAAATCTTGGCCCTATAAAGGCGAATCCTCCAAAAGCCACCTCTACCCATCATAAAGAAGCTACCTGCTAAGTTTCATTAAATTATTTTAAGTGATTCTGTATGTTATGCTGTTTATGAGAACATTGACACAAATCGTGAGTTTTTGCATTAAAAAGCAAATTTTCACACAAAATCTTGGACCTATAAAGGTGAATCCATCAAAAGGCACATCTACCCATCATAAAGAAGTCACCTGCCAAGTTTCATAAAATTATTTCACGAGATTCTGTATAATATGGTGTTTATGAGGAAATTGACAAAAATCTTGAGTTTTTGCATTAAAAAGGTAAAATTTCAAACAAAATATTGGACCTGTAATGGTGAATTATTCAAATGACACATCTGCGTATTATAACTAAGGCATAAATCAAGTTTCATTAAAATATCTGAAATGGTTCTGTACGATATGCAGTTTATGAAATATTGTGGACAGACAGACAAATGCGGTGATTACTATAGAGCTTCTGCACCCTCCGGTGCAGGGCCCTAATGATGTGTAGCTCTGTAATGAAAATCAAAGACTCACTAGTGTATGAAACATTCTGTTTAATGCTTTAAAACTAATCTGAGTGGGAGAAAATATAAATACTAATTTCATTAGAATGTAGGAGATATTTTGTTGGATATACTGAAATTAATTTTCAAGACTGGAAGTAGTTGCTGCCTACAGCAGCAACAATTTCAAGCGAATTTAGTTTCAAAATAGTCAGTAGCTTAAATCTGTATTTATTTTCTGTGTGGTTTTAAATGAAGGTTGTATGATGTCCTGTATGAAAGCATTAAATACACTGAGAATGAATGTTCTGTTACTCACAATCTGTTGTAGGCTTTCAGGAACTGAATGATCTCTACTGTACACCAATGCAATCTTTGTGCCCTGTACGGAAATAGGACTTTTACTGGCAATCAATGAGGCAGTTTCCAGGGCTCCAGCAACAACCGCCTCCTTGCTAGGGAAGATCCGGCTGTGAATCAAATGACAGGCTATTTATCACTTCTCAATAATCAAGAATTCTGTCTTTCCAAAAGCTTCCAAAATAGGACTTTTACTGGCAATCAATGAGGCAGTTTCCAGAGCTCCAGCAACAATCTCCTCCTTGCTAGGGAAGATCCGACTGTGAATCAAATGACAGGCTATTTATCATTTCCCAATAATCAAGAATTCTGTCTTTCCAAAAACGTATATAAACAAATGCCATATAAGGGAGAATCATGGAGTCTATGAAAAATGCTGCAGTTGAAAGATTATCTTAAAAGAAACGATAAGGGAACTATCATCTGCTGTCGAATGGTAACTTCATACAGTAATAGAATAACTGCCACCAGTAAAACAAGAGACCCAAATGGCTGTACCTCTCACCTAGACCATCAGTGAATCAGATTTCTCTATATAAGATTGGAAGCTGTTTGGCTACATCTTGAGAGTTTTGTTTAAATTATTCCACCAGTTAACGAACAGTCACTTTTTAACCCTTTAATGACTAAATTTCTTCAAAAAATTAAAATATTTACTTATTGAATGTCCATTTGCAGGCCAAGAGAAGACTATTTTTGAAATTCTACTACAGTAATGACTGGCTCGGTTACCGAGCCAGTCATTTCAGTGATAAAATTTAAAAAATACTCTTCTCTTGGCCTATAAATGGACATTACTCAAAACCACTACTGAGGCCGGTTTTGGCCTTATTCGTCACGAAAGGGTTAAAGAATTTGCTGGACATCTTAGATCCAGGAAAGCCGGTAAAAGAATAACCATTCAAATTTGTGTTCATAGAAGTTCTGAAGCATACCACATTAGGGTACTTCTAGTCAAGTTTGGTTGAAATTGGCTCACCGAGTCGGCGGCTAATGAGAAGTAGTCTTTTAAACAATTTCCATCAGCAATACTATATGACCATAAAACAAATTGAGCAATCAAATCTTTGTATACAGGTTCAGAAGATTATAAGAATAGTGTCATTCCCGCCATGTTTGGGTGAAAACCGATTTTCCAGAGATTTCCATAAAACTCATCATCCTTGCTGGAAAAGAGACTAATCAAATTTCTGTATATGTATTTGGAAATAGGCGTGATGTTTGAGAATGGTGTTGATAAAAGATTTTGCACTGCACTCTTATGGAGCTGTGACAGTTATTTAAAACTTGAATCCTTTAATGACCAAACTGGGCCAAGAAAATAGAAGTATTTGCTTATTTAATATCCAATTGCAGGCCAAGTCAATTTTTGAAAGTTTACTACTTGAATGACTGCTATGGTTATTGAGCCAGTCATTTCAGTGGTAAATTTTCAAAAATAGTCTTTTCTTGGCCTGCAAATGAACACTCAACAACCACTAGAGAGGCCGGTTTTGGCCGGCTTCATCATGAAAGGGTTAATGGTCAAGATTGATCAACAACATCTAAAATTTTCCTTAGTGAAGGGCTATTTGAGAACAAAGATAACTACTTACAAATTTACCACTGGAATGCCTGGCTAGGTTATCGAGCCATCTATTCCAGTGATACATTTAAAAAACCCCAGCAAATAGAAATTTTTCAAGACAATTTATAGAATCCATTTTGGGCCAGCTAGATCATAGTGTTAAGTCATTTGAGAACTACAAAAGACATTACTTAGTCAACATAATGTAATATGTACATGTAGTACCTGATAAATCCCATATCTTTAGACTCTTGAACATCGAAGCGCCTTGCAGTGTACGCCAGCTCTCGTACTAAACTATCATTGCCAACAATTTTAGGGAATCGCTGTAATGTGCCAACATCAGCTGCAAGACCAACATCCACCTCCTAGATCAAAGATTAATAGAATGTAAATTTATGTAGTTTTCTGATCAGGTCTTAAGCTTGCAGGAAACATGATTTTGGAGGAACTGCACAAGGGCTCAGTTACTGTAAAAGATGCGGCCAGTCATGCCAGTGATCTGGATTAAAAAGCCTGGATCCAGATCCAATCAAATTTCGGACAAAACCTGGATCCAGATCCAATCAAATTTCGGACATATGAATATCTTGGAAACTTCTGATCTGATTGGGGATCAAATTTTAGCCGTGTTGAGACCATATGCTAGGATTCCACAACAGTGCTCATAACACGAAGTGAAAATGTAATAACTTTGGAAAAATTGAACATTTTTAAAACGTGACAAAAGCGGGATGCAGCGGGTCTGCAATCTCTGACCATTCTTGTACACAAAGTCGTTAAAATAAAATAAGGAGGGGACTCATTCATTTGGTTTACTGATCAACATAAGGAGTCTATGAAATAATCCTCTCAGGCATGTCAGGCATTAAGTAATTACCTGGGAGTTGGCTCATCTTAGCTTGGACGCTACAAAGTTGCATTATTCCGAGACAGTTTTACTCTAAATGAGGTTGCAGTCATCGATAAAACAGAACGACAAAATATTGATTTTGAAATTTTATCATCATATAATGTTATGCAATCCCATTTCCATCATTAATGACAGCCTTTCACAGGTATATAATTTGTCTTCTCTTTGAACAAGTCTTTTACAAGTATCAAATTTTAATTACCATAATAGAATCAATATCCCTTGAACAAACTTTAATGGGCCTTAGTATTTAAATTCCTAAATTTCTTCCTGATCCCTTAAGTGCTTCATTTCCTAAATTTCTTCCTGATCCCTTCAGTGCTTAATTTCCTAAATTTCTTCCTGTGCTTCATTTTCTGTGAAAACTAGGTAAGGATGGCCACAAGAGAAATCAACCAATCATGTTCTCCTGAGTTTCACCTCAATCGGCAAAAACTATTTCAAAATATGGCAAAATCCATGATGGGCACCACTCAAATCGATCAATCTTGGATTCTCTATGATGCAAGGATGCTTCCTGATAAATTTGGTTGAAATTGGCCCAGTTGTTCTTAAGAAGAATTTGTTTGAAGCTTTCCATTCATATATAGGAGTGTTGGTGACAAAATAATCCAAGATGACAGCCGATGTGTTTATCTGACAAGAGCGAAAGCGTAAAGTTTAGTATATAAACATATAAAGCACATTTCACCCTCAAATTCCATTAAATAAATAATCCAATATGGTCGGCAAATGCTCAATTGCGATTGGTCGGTTGTGACCATGTTATTTGAACGAACCCAAATGGCCCTTAGTCACTAATTACATGTATATTTGTTAAATTTCCACGTGATTACTTCAGGAGTTCTGAAAATTTTTTTTGTTGCAAAAACAACCACATTCAAGATGGCCTCCATGCAAATTATTCAATAAGGTTCTCTCAGACTTGGCTCATGTCTTGCCCGAGATGAAATTCTTGAACTTCTAAACAATTCAAATGATTACGAAGATGCTTAAAGGTCTTGTGAGGACTTATGGTCGATAACGAGTTTCAATTAATTGTATGGTCTACTACACTATATAAACACAATCGTGTCACTTGGAGTGAAAACAAATATGTTACGCAGCCCGAATAACGAGATTAAATGACGCCTCGATCTAAATCATATCCCCGCTCCCTGTGACGTCACACCGGGAACGGCGCTGTGAGCTGTGTCAATATTTCACTGTCTGTAGTACAAAGGTGACCTATTTTAAAACATTCGTTTAACAGGAGAGGCTTCACGACCATAACATAAATTATGTCAGGTTGAAGCTAAGTCTTCAAGAAATAAGAAATCATGATTTTTTTGGAAAATTCTATCATGATATTTACTCATTTTTAATGGTTTCATGGATAGCCATATTCGCATAATAATAGGCCTAAAATGACGGTAAAGCATGGCATCTAAAAAGATATGTATAAGCTCCAGAATGCAGCTACAACTTTTTCTGAAGATTACAAATGTACAATAAGTGTGTGTGTCTTATGTGAAATTTCTCATGATTAGAATCAATGTAATTGTTTATCTATAAGCTTTTGGCGATGTATTTGAACATGGTTCAGAGATCGCTGGCGTATCGTCTTTACTTACAGTGCAGCTCATAAATAACTACATGCGTCCAACGCAAAAACACAAGCATGTTACTTAGAACCATATGAACACGATACAAGAAACTTTCTGTTGAATATTTTTAAACATAATTTGGGTTGAAATCCAACCCAGTTATGTTCGAAATATTCAACAGTATGTGTTATTTAAGTTGTACTATATGCGTGCGGACGGCAGTGAAAGCCTCACCGGGCAACTCGATCGATGCCTAAATTGTAAATAAACTGTGTAGGCCTACTCTGGATGACTATACGCAAATAGATTAGTTTAGATTTGATTTATATTTTCCAAGTATTTTAGTTAATTTTAAACACCTAATGGTAACTGCTATTTTGCAATCGTAAATTTATTCATAAGCCTGCACAATGGTAAATTGCGATCGTAAGTGCACTGAGCTGTGTAGGCCTACTGTAATTTAAAAAAGTTGTACATTTGTGTACATACATGTGCCCACAGGGTTCCATAAAGTGGACCAGATTGGCGTGCCGGCCAAGTACGGGCGCACCGTGCTACACTATGTGCATACTACTAGTATAGTGTAATGCGGTGCGCCCGTACTTGGCCGGCACACCAATCTGGTCCACTTTATGGAACCCTGTGCATGTACCTATCATCTATAATGGAAAATCTCTGCAGTCAATCCAGAAAGATAAGAGTAAGATATATATGCATTTGTAGAATTGTATTCCAAGAAGTGTGTGTGTGTGGGTTTGATTAAATATAGCCTTATTCACATACACGAAATCTGATGTTACTGTCACCTCTAACCGTGACCATGAGAACTATCCTGTTTAATCAACAAAAATATCATCAACTTCGCTATTACTGAATCTTTGTACACCTTTAACAATGTAGTGTTCCTGTGTGAACAATGAATTGTCAAAGAATAGGTGCTTAGGTTCCTAATATGTGCAACAGTAGAGCACCTAGCTATGCTCTCTAGACTAATAGGAATTGGTGTCTTCCCGGTGTGACGTCACAACCGTAGCGCGATAGCTAAAAACGTTTGGTTGTCAAGGAGGTTCCTATGTGCTTATCTCAGCTTTAGCTGGAGCGATTACACAAATTAAAAAAGCATTTTGTTCTCTAGTAAAGGAGAATCTATATTATGATTATCAAGTTAATCAGAGCGATTGGGTATCTAGTCCTCACAACATCTTTAAATGTTTTGATCAGATAGTGCAAAATCCAAGATGGCTGCCATCCAAATGGACTAATATGTTTCATTTGTACATTCTTAGATCTAAGGATGCTTCCATTCATCTCAAGTGTTATTGAAATTGATTGAGGTGGAGTAGCATTTTAAATGATTCTGGAAAATTTTCAGTATTCCAAAATATCGACCAATCAGAATTTTGAATAGAAGTTCTAGAACCTACCACTGTAACATCCTTCCAGCCTTTGGTTAAAATCCACGAAGCAGTTAAGGAGATCGCTTTGACAATTTTTCACAAAATCTAAGATTTCAAACACCCCCCCCCACCCACCCCAAAAATTAGCCAAGCAAAATTCTGAATATAAGTTCTAGAGTCTACTGAGATAAGATACTTCTCGGTTGAACTCTGTCAACCAGCTAAGCCTCGCTTTGACAGTTTCCAGTAAATTTTTCATAAAATCTAACCTTCAACCATGCCCACCATAGAAACCTTCCAGCTAAATTTGGTTGAAATCCACCAAGCGGTTAAGGAGATGTGTTTTGACAATTTCCAGGAAATTTTTCACAAAATCTAATATCTTCAACCCAAAAATAGACCAATCAAATTTCTGAATAGATGTTCTGGAGCCTAGCATGAGCAAATATCATTGAAATCTACCAGACTTTTAAGCAGCAGATGTGTTTTGTCACTTTCCGCTAAATTTTTTTATGAAACAGTGACAAATCTCAAGAGAAGTTCTAGAGCCTATCTCCATAGGATACTCAAAACCAAATTTGTTTGAAATCTGTCAAGAAGCTGAGGAGATATATTTTGACAATTGCTGGTACATTCTTCACAAAATCTAAGATTTTTACCCAAAAAATTCTCCAATCAAAATTGTGAATACAGGTTCTAGAGCCTACCACTATAGGATCCTTCCAGGCAACTTTAGTTGAAAACCATCATGAAGCTAAGAAGGTTATATGTTCTGACTTTCCGGTAAATTTTTTTATAAAATCTGAGATTTTCACCAATAAAAATTCTGAACAGAGGATCTAGAGCCTACCACTTCTCCTTTCAAGCAAATTTTGCTGAAATCTGTCAAGAAGCTAAGGAGGAGATGCGTTTTGACACTTTCCGGTAAATTTTTTTTTAAATCAAAGATTTTTGATAAAAGAATTGATGAATCGAAAATCTGAATAGAATCTCTAGAGCCTACCTCAATAGGATCCTTCCAGGCAAATTTGGTAAAATGGCTTGGACGGATGGACGGTTGTCATGGCATAAGCTCACTTGGACATTCTGGCCAGGTGAGCATATAACTTGGTGTCTTATGATATCGATCAAAGAGCCAGTAATGGACGCCAATTCGAATCAGTGTATTTTTAGGAGCATTAAACTATATCTTTGCCAAACAAGAGGCCCAAAGGCCTGTTACACTCACCTGGACCATTAGCATTTGAACCATTTGTATTTAAACAGACATGATAGATAATTTTCGAAAAATCCAAGATAGCCACCACAGAAATTTAACAATCAAAATTCTCGTTTGGTGAAGCCTACTGCCATAGGCTCATTCCACCCAAGTGTCATTGAAATCGGGCCATGAATTAAGAAGTAGCATTTTAAATGGTTCTGGAAAATTAAAACAAGAGGCCCAAGGGCCTTAACACTCACCTGGACCATTGTAATTTGAACCATTAGCATTTGAACACACCTAATACTTTAAATTCAGCAGTAACAAGACATAAAATACACAATTGGGAATTCAGTACAATCGATATGTAGTGGGAAACTAATGATGAACACTAACCACACAATCAGTTTGAATCTTAGGTTCCATCCAGCCAATAAAAAAATCCAATATGGCCATCGACAAACCCAAAATTTTGATTGGATGTCAATGTTTTATCAAGAATAAATTCTCTTGAACACATTTTAATCACCCTTAGTTATCAGTGAAATTAAATCTAATGAGTTTCAGCCTGATCTGTACAGCAGTTCCTAAGATGTCATTTTGGAGAACAAGATGGCCACTGGAACAAACGGTTAATGAGTAACATTTTAAACGATTTCCAGTAGTTTTTCGTAAAATTCAAGATTACCGCCAAACAAATTGACCAATCAAAATTTGGTATACAAGCTCCGAAGCTCTAGGTTTCTTCCAGTCAAGTTTACTTGAAATCGTTCACGGGATTAATGAGAAGTAGCTTTTTAACTGATTTCCCGATATTTTCAGAAAATCCAAGATGGCCACTGGAAAAATTGGACAATCAAAATTGAAACATACTATCCTTCTAGCCAACTAGTTGAAATTGCCCAAGCAGTTAAGGAGTAGCGTTTTAAACGATTTACCGCCATTTTTCGGAAAATCCAAGATGTCCACCAAAAAATATTGCTCAATAAAAATTCTGCATACAAGTTCTGAAGCATATCACTCTAGGGACCTTTCAACTGAATTTGCTTGAAACCGGCCAAGTGGTTACTGAGTAGGCTTTTAACCGATTTCCCAAAATTTTCAGAAAAAAGAAGGGCGGCAGAAAAATTGACCTATCTAAATTCTGTATGCATGTTCTGAAACCTACTAGCCTGGTATCCTTCCAGCCAAGTCTGGTTGACATTGCCCAAGCAGTTAATGATGAGTAGCATTTGAAATGTTTTCCCGACATTATTCAGAGAATTCAAGATGACTGCCGAAAAAATATACCAATCAAAATTCTATATAGAAGTTCTGAAGCATACCACTCAAGGGTCCTCACAACCGAGTTTGCTTGAAGTTTGCCATGTGGTTAATGAGGAGTAGGATTTTAACTGATTTCCAGAAGTTTTCAGAAAATCCAAGATGGCAGCCGGAAATATTGACCAATCAGAATACTTGTTAAGTGTTGAAGCCTACCAGCATACAATTAGTCGACCCAAATTTCATTGAGTTGGGCATTTATATTGGAGTAACATTTTAAATGATTTGCAGGCATTTTTTGGAAAATCTAAGATGGGCACCGAAAGAAATTGACCAGTTGAAATTGTCTATACAAGCTCTGAAGCACACGAGCCTAGGGTCTTTCCAGCTGAGCTTGCTTGAAATTGTTCAAGCGGTTAATGAGTAGCATTTTTATTGATTTCCCAAAATTTTCAGAAAATCTAAGATGGCCACCAGAAAAATTGACCGATCAAAATTCTGTATACATGTTCTGAAACCTACTAGCCTTGTATCCTTCCTGCCAAGTCTGGTTGAAATTTCCCAAGCAATTAATGAGGAGTAGCATTTTAAATGATTTCCCGCCATTTGTAGGAAAATTCATGATGGTTGCCGGAAAAACAGACCAATCAAAATTCTGTATACAAGTTCTGAAGCATACCACTCTATTGTTCTCCTAACTGCGTTTACTTGAAATCGATCAAGTGGTTAATGAGGAGTATGCCTTTAACTGATTTCCAGAAATTTTCAGAAAATCCAAGATGATCGCGGAAATGCTGACCAATCAGAATTCTCGTTAGAAGTGTTGAAACCCAGCAGCATAGAATTAGTCCACCCAAATTTCATTGAAGTCAGGCCATTTATATTGGATGAGTAATGTTTTAAATGATTTCTGGAAAACTTTCGGAAAATCTAAGATGGTTACCAAAGAATAGACCAATCAAAATTCTAAATAGAAGTTCTGGAGCCTACTACCATAGGATGCTTTCAGCCAAATTTGGTTTAAATTAGGGGTGTGCATTTGGAGCAATACGAGTACACATTAGTTTTAACGAATGTCTACATGTGTACAAGTATTTATCATTCTGTTTAAAAAATGTACAGTAGTATTAATATGATATCTATTGAGCCTATTAAGCATAGAGGGTGTACTATGGTGAAGTTGGAAAATAAAATAATTTATTAACTCCCGTTCCCCACCCACACCCACACCCGCCTTGTGTGACCAGAGCCTCTAAGCGCTCAAAGTGCTACTCATTTTGATTATTCGAATACTAAATATAAAACTTTCGTTCCGTTAAAGTCTATTTGCAGATCAAGAGAAAAATATTTTGTAAAATTATCATTGGAATTTACAAAAAGAGCATTTTGATATTTCTCAAGACCACCAGACGATGTTTAGGTCAGCATTAACATTAAAACGAAAATGAAAATTCTAACTATTGCCTGATCAGGGACCATTTGCATGCGGAGAGAAAACTATTTTTTAAACATTACCTCGGAAATGACTGGGTCGGTTACCGAGCCACTCATGGCAGTGGTAAATTTACAAATCTTCGCTTTGCCCGCAAATGGAAAGTCATAGAGACCATTGCAGTGGCCACTTTGGCTGGCCTGACCATTATAGGCTTAAGTTGACACAAGAGGGCTAAAGCTTGTTTACCAACTTTTGACAAAAATTTGTATTTGGCCCCTGTTCGGGACAGATCAACATCAAGCAACAGTGATTCACCCTTTGATGGTGGTCACGATGGCTAAGAAAAATCAAAATCTGACTACTGATTCAATTGTCCACCTGCTGGCAAAGGTAAGACAACTTTATGAAAATTTACCACTGGGATCACTGGCTCGCTCGGTGAGTCAGCCATTACAGTGATAAATTTATTAAAAAAACTCGACATGCTAATAAACTTTCAATAATCACATATTCCTCAAGACCACTATAGAGCCGGCTTGGCCTTTAATGAGTTGACCAAAGGCTGGCGGCGATCAGTCCATTGTGAGCTGAGATAAGTGCCACACACCACGGCATTCATAGTGATAATCTGTGTTGATAAGATCACGCTTGAACAGTAATTCACACCTATGTGATCTGACAAGGGGTGTTGGTTATGGAAAGAATACCTGTGCGCTGACGTCGCTGCTACGTGCGGATAAATAGTTAACCCCGTTAGATGATTGTTTTTGAAAATTTACCATAGAAATGACTGGCTCGGTTATCGAGCCAGTCATCCCAGTGGGAAAAATTAAAAGACAAAACCTGTCTCCTCTTGGTCTGCAAATTGACATTTCTCAAGACCACTGTAGGAGCTGTGTTTTGAAAGGATTGAGCATTAAAGGGTTAATTCGGAAATAGTGTGGCAGCATATTCGGAGAATTAATTTGTCAAAAGAAATATACAATTTCATTGTGGGTTATCTTACTTATTTCACATAAATATGTATATTTTATAAAAGATTTCCGTGTACACGGTTACAAAAATCGTCTGAACGTGTACATGCTCCCAGCCCTAGTTTAAATCGGACGAAGCATAAATGAGGAGATGCTATTTGATGGATGGACAGATGAATGGCCGCCATGTTATAAGCTCACTTGGCCCTTTGGGAAGAGATGCGTTTTGACAATCTCTGGTAAATTTTCCATAAATCTATGATTTTCACACCAAAACATAACCAAACAAAATTGTGGATAGACATTTTGGAGCCTACGATGATAGCGCCATTCTAGCCAGATTTTGTTGAAATCTGTCAAGCGGCTACGGAGGAGGAGCGCATTTTGTCAATTTCTGGAAAAATTTTCAAAAAATCTAAGATGTTCACCAAAAAGCTAGATCAATCAAAATTCTGTATACAAGTTCTAGAGCCTGCCACCATATGGTTTACCTAGCCAAATTTGGTTACAATACCCCAACAGGTTAAGGAGATGCATTTTGACAATTTCCTGTAAATCTGTCATAAAATCTAAGTTTTAGCAGAAAAATTTACCAAGCAAAATTCTGAAGAGACCTTCTGGAGGCTAACCCGATAAGGTCCATCCAGCCGACTAGGATTTAAATCCTTCAAGCGGTTAATGATAAGTATTGGAAAATTTCCGGTAAATTCTTCATTAAAATCTAAGATTTTCAACAAAAAAAAAGGCCCAATCAAAATTATGTATATATTTTCTGAAACATGGGGGTCCTTTCAGCCAAATTAAGTTGAAATCTGCCAAGTGGTTAATGAGGAGTAGCGTTCTGACAATTTACTGTAGATTTATCATAAAATTTTCACCAGAACAATTGATCAAACAGAATTCTGTAAACAAGTTCTGAAGCCTACACCTATAGCGTCCTTCCAGCCAGTTTAGGTTTAAATCTAACAAGCGGTTAATGAGGAGTAGCGTTTTTAAGCAAAGGGTGACTGACTGACGCCGGATGGATGGACAGCCCCCATGGCATAAGCGCACTTGTCCATTGTGGCCAGGTGAGCTAAAAATGTAAAAATATGACAGATAGAGGGACCAACCAACTTATTTTAGCTTTCATCAAAAGATTTGGCTTTTTTCATTTAGCTACAACTCAACGATTATAAGTGTCTGTTTGTCTGTACAATGTTTTACAGTTCTGACAAAGTCACCTGCATCGCAACAATATGTCGCAGCTAATGGCCCTTTCCAGAATAATGACATCATATGATGTCATAATCAGCTAAGCGCCGTGTACGATGATGTCACAATCATTACGTCATAAATAATTCTATATGGACAGTCTTTAACACTTAATAGTTCTACACGTAAGAATTGTATGTCTCTACTATTTAATAAACATACTGTTGAATATTTTGGAACTAATTTGACTGGGCGCTGTTGCTGAACAGGCAGCAACAGCACCCAGTCAAACTAGTTTCAAAATATTCAACAGCTTACCTGTATAGTTTTCTGGAAATTGCTAGTCAGGAAGTTCAGAGATCGATCGATCCCAACATTAGCGAGATGTGGGTGGAGCTTAGCTAGAGATGGGCGGGGCATAGCTAAAACTGGAAAGGTCCATTCTACTTTCTCCAGCTGGGAAGATCTCCTAAAAAGAAACCCTTGAAGTTGAAAAAACTATTTTGTACCAAGGTCAAAAACCAACTTGACCTTTAACTTAGTAACCTCAATATCATCATGCGGACTGTAACATCATAGCAAACCACACTACCATGTTTAGTTCCAATAGTGTCGACCAATCATCAAATGTAAGCTGACAATCTTTGCTCATGCAAAAACTTTACATTGAAAAAATGTCAAAATTTCAGGTCACAATGATGTTGCACTTTGACCTGGTTACTGTGTTATCATCATTGTGCATCCTGATGTTATAACCACCTGTGCTCAAAAGTTTGATCTATTAGGGAAATATACTTTGATAATATTTGCTAAAAACAAAAATAACCTTGAACTTTGACCTTGTGACATCCCTGGGACTAGTTGTAATTGGGCTGATCAATCCTGCAAAATAGGGCAATATAACAAAATTAGCGTAAGAACTTAACCTTAAAAAAACTAGTTCTAGGGGGAAAAATAACTTTGACCTAATGACATCCCTACGAGTGTGCTGCTTCAGATTAATTGATATAGGCAATCATGTGCCCAAATTTAGTTGCAATCAGGCTAACCAATCCAAACATATGGGGCAGTATAGCTGTACATAAGCAGGGTTTTTGCGTTTTCACCCAATAAAAATGGACAATCACCCAATTAATTTTTAACTTCATGAGTACCGAAAGAGCCAATCACCCAATTAATTTCAGTTCTATTGCTAATAATGCATAATAACTTAATTTAAAAAACCCAATTAAATTTTAAAAAACAACAATTTACAAAATTTCTAAGAGTGAATCACCCAATTATTGAAAAACTTATCTCGAGCTCTGCTTAAAGGATAACATAAACTGGATTTCGATAAAAACCGTCAAAAACTAAAATTTTGAACATTTTTTGAAATTTAAAACCGATTTGACAAATTTTCACAAACCCTATCTATATTAAAATCGAGTTTAAAATTGACTATTTGTGCCCTACTAAAAAATCACAATGTGACATCATCACATGATTTTTTAATCACATGGTTTCACATTACGCCCACATGTTTTGCGATCAGGAGAAAATGGCGTCTAATAAAGTAGTGAAGCATAAAACAAGCTCTGCTTCAAATTCTTGTTTAGCCGAGATGAGCGTTTTCCAGACATCTCATTATACTAAATTCGACTTCGAGGACATCTGTGCAAATGATATTGGACACGTCATCGTTAAACCATACCAATTCAAGCCGTGTGCGACTGAAAGAGACGAAGATGATAGCTGATATGTAAAAAGATTGACACCTATTTTAGCGCTCGCCTGGAACATATTTTATTTAATAATGGTAAGTTATTCTTTGCGATCTATGGCAAATACTACATTTATGTATGATAACCATGACTATTTAAATAAGAAAAATGCAATCCCCTAAGAGATAACTAATTTTGTCTCTGAAATATTCGTCTTGAATTTCCCGTTTGCTTATGCTCTAAACAACACAGGTTTGTTAAAAGGACGGATCATGTATTTTTGTGATGATGTTGATGCGGCTAGTGTTAACGTGAGAAAACACCAAATGGCCAACCACACTAAACTTCCCGCATTTCAAGACTTGCGCTCGTGCAGGTGGTTTGTTAATATTTTTGGGAAGTATTTTCACATAAACAAATGAGAGTCAGAACAGAAATTTGGGTGTACACAACTACATATAATATAGTTTATATAATAATACTACTAGTAGGCACAAGACAACATAGTGTTTGTTTACACCCAAATTACATTTCTGAGTCTCATTTGTTTATGTGAAAAAACCTCGCAAAATATTAACAGACAACCTCATGAGCACGAGCCATGAAATGCGGGAAGTTTAGTGCACTTGGGATCTTTCACACTAACGCTAACCGCATCAACATCATCACAAAATGATGAAATAACGATCCATCTTTTTAACAAACCTGTGTCATTTCAAACATAAACAAACAGGAAATTCAAAACAAATATTTCAGGACTAAAATTATTTATTAACAATGCACATCTCCATTTCTCCATAAGATGCATCCACATACCAAGTTTCATGATTGTACATATAGTAACTATGGCCAGGGCAAACTTGTAGAGGGCGAATGGACAGATGGACGGAGGGGCAAAGTGGCGACTAGATGCTACCCTGCTCTACAAACATAATACAATGTGAGAATTATTGAATATTTTGAAATTAATTTAACTGCAAGCCAGCCAAAACTCCCAGTCAAATTCTTATGTACATCTATTTCGATTCATAAGTGAAAGCGCAAGATGGTTAAGACAATATTTACCAAAGTGCTAAATATTAAATTGTTCTTGGCTAAAGAATTAATTTACTAAAAGAAAATTTGGGTAGACCCAGCTTCCAGTCAAATGGATTTCAAAATATTTACTATTTGTATTTAAATTTCGACAGTGGTGTTCAGAGTTCAACGGGTTAATGTATATTTTTATAGACAGGCATTAATTCATAGAATTGCAATGATGTCATCACAATCATATTTCCCATAATACCTTGGGAGCGACGCCATTTTTTGAGGGGCTATCTTGCAAAATTCAGTCATGATTTGATGTTTTCTGATACCGGGCGGGGTTATTACAGATTCTAAGATACAAGATTTTACGATTTGAGCTTCATGGAAAATGTAAACAATGTGTTTCTAAAATTCTATGGGCAGTCCACTTTAGCATGTAATAAGTTTGCCAAACTTTAATGGCGGCCGATCTCAAAATGCCTGGATGTGCGAAACTATGAATTGAGCTTCACGAGTATCAGATCAATCAATATGGCCATATTGCGTTTGATTTGGGCATAGAATTTTGAATCTTAAGACATGCACAAGCTCTCATATATATACACCTGTGCAAAAGTTAAGCACCAGCAAAAACAATAGAACGTAGAAACATGATGGTACAACTAGGCTGCCATACTTTTTGTCCCCGCGTTAGCTGACATAATTCCAAGTACGAAATGCACATGCATGCATGACTTCACGCCGCTTGATGTCCGTGCGTGGCGGGAAACAGCACACGTGTTCAGTTATGTAAAAGTCCAGTTTGAGGTGTAGAACATTACATACAGATTTAGGCGACAAGATTAGGAATTTTGTGTTCATGACCGTGGTTTATTTGTACAGAGAGAATTAGCTCTTGATTGTGAACCGCTATGGCAAGACGAAGGTTAAGTGATAGTGTGAAATGGCAAATCATAGGCATGCATACCACTGGTATGTCATGCAGAGAGATTGGCAGACAGCTGAACATTAACCATACTGTAATCAGTCGTTTGATTGCAAAACATGGGCAAACTAACGAGGTGAAGGACAGGCCTAGATCTGGAAGACCGAAGAAGACTACTGCCCGTGATGATCGAGCCCTAGTACGCCTTGTTAGGAGATCTCCATTCACCAACAGCAAAGTGCTCAGCCAGCAATGGGAAACGCGCAATAGAGTGTCAATGTCTACCGTCAAAAGGAGACTGTATGCTGCTGGCATGAAAGCTAGGAGACCTGTCAGACGTCCTCTCCTCACTGCACACCACAAAGAGGAGCGTCTGAGGTGGTGCAACGAAAGAAGACACTGGAACATGAGATCCTGGAGACGGGTACACTGGTCCGATGAAAGTCGGTTCCTGCTTCATGCCACAGATGGTCGAACTCGTGTATGGAGGTCCAGACGCACGGCGTACGACCAACGTAACATCATGGAAGAAGTTCCATTTGGTGGAGGTTCCGTTATGATATGGGGTGCATCTCATTTGATTGTAAGCTGGATCTGTTGACTGTACCTGGAACACTAAATGGACAAAGATATCAAGATTCCATACTGGATAGAGTTGTGGTCCCTCATTTTGTAAATCATGCACCTGGAACCCACCTTATATTCATGGATGACAACGCCCGACCACATCGTGCTAGAGCTGTGCATGAATACCTCCGCCAGAATGCCATCGAAACCCTACCATGGCCAGCAAGGAGCCCTGACATGAACCCTATTGAGCATATCTGGGACATTCTGGGAAACATGGTGAGAATGAGGGATCCTCCTGTGCAGAACCTACAGGAATTAACAGACGCACTCCATCTTGAATGGCAACGAATACCACAATGGCGTATCAGTCGGTTGGTGACCAGCATGAGACGTCGTGTCCAGGCCGTCATCCAGGCACAAGGTGGATATACCCGGTATTAATAATGACAGTCTCAAACTCGTGCACAGATGTTAAACTTCGTTTTCAGACACCATTAATGACAATCTAGCCACGTGTGTCAACTGTAGGGCAATAGTTGTTAGTTGTGTCAACGTAACCATATTCAGGCCTCGTTTTCAAGTTCAAACAAAAACATACAGTGTTTCCCCACCATCATAATCAGCATTCCTCTAGTTGCATTATTACCTCTTGCACTAAGATGGATGGGTACATAAATGTTTATGCTATTGCTTTCTTCATAGCACATGAATATACCCTCGCATGTGCGTAAAAATAGGGTGGTGCTTAACTTTTGCACAGGTGTATATATATATGCAGGGTATCATATAGTAGCCACTTTTCCCCTCCATTCATCTATCTGTCTGTTCATCCTGTACAAGTTCGTTTGGGCCATAGTTTCAAGTTTTTTATATTTACAATTTTACAATCATGAAACTTGGTATGTGTATGGATCATATGGAGAAGATGTGCATTGTGTGAAAAGTAGGTCAGCATGACCTAATGCTGACCTACTTTTGACCTATTTTTCATGGTTCACTGAACATAATTACAATCTAGAAGTTTGTCCAGGCCATAGTTTTAAGACTTGTATATGTACGATCATGAAAGTTGGTGTGTGGATGCATCTTGTGGAGAGGATGTGCAATGTGTGAACAGTAGGTAAGTGGCTAATGTGTATCGCGGACCCTGGGAAGATGTTCCTAACTTAGCAGGCAGCTATAGCTTCCAGTCCAAATAGCTTCATATTATTTCTAGCACAGTGAAATGGTTTGTTAAATTGACAGGATGGCCTCCACTCTGAGCGAGGGCAGGTGACCTGGGGTGGGGTGTCTGTATTTACTTGGTAAAATTCAAAAGTATAATTTGCAGGATTTGCTAAATGTATAGCTAACTTTTAAAAACGTAGTATAAATATATATCTGACTTACTTATTCAATATATTATTATAGGTCTACCATCTATATATTGATTTAGCCAATGAATTATATTATAAAATGAAATGGGATAATGATATGATAAAATGTTAAAACTTCGTCATTACAATGCTTAACATTTTCAGATAAAATATCCATTTGTAAACCAAGATAATTTTTGGTTAATTTAACTAACACAGTTACCTACATGTAGCAAGTTATTCCAGTGGTAAATTTTCAAAGATAAGCCTCTCTTGGTCTGCAAATGGACATTTTAAAACCACTGTATAGAAGCTATTGGTCGACTTGATCATTAACCATTTTAATGGTCAAGATTGGTAAGGAAAACTTAGATTCATTCTTAGTCAATGCCCATTTATAAGGCAATTTTATAGGGCAATGATAATTTTTGAAAATTTACCAATGAAATGACTAGCTCGTTTTATATATCAAGCCAGTCATTCCAGTGTTTACTTAAAAAAATAATCTTCTTTTGGCTGGCAAAATGGACATTCCTCAACAGCCCTGCAGATGCCAATTTGCCTGTCTTGGTCAATAAAGGGCTAAACAAAAATGTTAAAAGCTATTATTTTGAAAACTTCCTATTCTACATGTATATCTATTAGATATAAAGTCTTCCTATTCTACATGTATATCTATTAGATATAAAGTCTTCCTATTCTACATGTATATCTATTAGATATAAAGTCTTCCTATTCTACATGTATATCTATTAGATATAAAGTCTTCCTATTCTACATGTATATCTATTAGATATAAAGTCTTCCTATTCTACATGTATATCTATTAGATATAAAGAAAGCGATATATTAACCTTAAACCCTTTAACCCTCAAGTTGGCCAAAAACAATCTCTGCACAGTGGTCTTGAGAAATGCCCATTTGTAGACCAAGAGAATATTTTTGAAAATTTACCACTGGAATGACTGGCTCGATAACCGAGCCAGTCAGTCATTCCAGTGGTAAATTTCCAAAAATAATCTCTGACAATTGGACATTTTGGTAATGAACATTTTGAATGAAAAAATATAAATTTTATTGAACAAATTTAAGTGTTAATTATAATTTAAATACTGTTTTGTGAATGAGAATATTGTATTTTGGTCAACACTTAGGGATGGCAAATTAACTTTTTGACAATAATCATTAGTCCACCTGGTTTGAAAGGCTGAGTTACCATATATGCAATGGTGACATCTTAGACAAAATTTGTGCTTGGAAGCCAATTATCAATATTTGTTATTCAAATACTGATATTCCAGACCTGTACAAATTAATCAGTACATGCCCCTCGTGTTACAATACATGGTATATTAACTTACATTCACTGTGTTCCTAAGTAATATTCATTAGAATTTGCTAGGATATAATACATGTAACTCAAAGCCTAATGAGAGTACTGTTTGACTGTTTACATTAGTTACTGAAATCTGTCTGTCTTAGACAGCATCAGCTTATACCAACATTGTTTATTAGCTCACCTGGCCAGAATGGCCAAGTGAGCTTATGCTGTGGCGACCGTCGGTCTGTCCGTCCGTTCATCAACTTTTGATTTAAAATGTATCTCCTCTTAAACCGCTTGGCAGATTTTAGTCAAATTTGGCTAGAAGGATCCTATCGAGGGCGAACAGCTTTTCAGATTTTTTATTTTTAAATTTTTGGGTCAAAAATCTTAATTTTATAAAAATTTAGATTTTGTAAAGAATTTACCGAAAAGTGTAAAACTAAATTTTCCTGGAAAGATCATATAGTGGTAGACTCTAGAACATCTATTCAGATTTTTGATTGTTAGCTCATGTGAGCTTATGTCGCGATGACCGTCCGTCGTCCATTGTCCGTCCATCTGTCAACTTTTCCTTTAAAACGGCTTCTTCTCAAGAACCGCTGGGACGATTTCAATTATATTTGGCAAGAAGCATCCTTAGGGCATAGGGATCCAAGTTTGTTCAAACGAAGCCGATCGGCCATCTTGGATTTTGGCTGATTTTTAGAAACGTCTTTAAAAATCTTCTCCGAAACCGCTTGAGGGATTGAAGGAAACCTCATGAAATATGATCCAAGGCAAGAGCTCAACCAAGTTTGTTCAGGGGAACTTGATTGGTCAAATGTTTCGGAGGCCATCTTGGTTGACCTAGTTTTAGCGAAAATGACTTCTCCAGAACCGCTGAAGGGATCAGGCCAAAATTTGGCAGATATGATTAGGGACTAAGGGCCAGTAAAGTTTGTTCAAGAGAAGTTGATCCGTCAAAAAACATGGCCGCTGTGGGCCAATCAAAATATAGCATGTTTGGCGGCCATATTGGATTTTTTTATTTGATGGACTTGGAGGCTGAAATTGTTTTTATATAGGTTTTTGGGTATTCTGATTTGAAATTTACAAGTTTAGAAACTGTCGGATAAATGGTTTGGTGGCCATCTTGGATCATTTTCCCGCCAAAAGCTCCCATACTAAAGCAATGGGAAATTTAAAATGTCTTCTTTTTGAGAACTGCTAGGCCGATTTCAATTATATTTGGCAGGAAGCATCCTTAAGGCATAGAGATTCAAGTTTGTGCAAACGAACCCGATCGGCCAATTTGGTCGACGGCCATCTTGGATTTCAGCCGATTTTTTAAAATATCTTTAAACATCTTCTCCAAAACCGTTTGAGGGATCGAGTCAGAACTCACAAAATATCATCTAGGGCAAGAACTGCACCAAGTTTGTTTCAAGGGAACTTGATGGACCAAATGGTTCAATGCCCATCTTGGATGACCTAGTTTTCGCAAAAACGACTTCTTCCCCAGAACCGCTGAAGAGATTAGGCCAAAATTTGGGATATATGATTAGGGACTAAGGGCCATTAATGTTTGTTCAAAAGAAGTTAATACATCAAAAAACATGGCCGCGGTAGGCCAATCAAAATATAGCGTGTTTGGTGATCGCTGAAGCAATCAGGCCGAAATTTGTCATATATGATTAAGGACTAAGGACCATTAATGTTTGTTCAAGAGAAGTTGATCCGTCCAAGAAACTGGCCGCTTTAAAATGTCTTTAAAAGTCTCCAAAACTGCTTGGGGGATCAATTCAAAATGCATGAAATATCATTTAGGGCAAGAGCTGCACCAAGTTTGTTTCAAGGGAACTTGATTGGCCAAATGGTTTGGTGGCCATCTTGGATACCTAATTTTTGCCAAAATGACTCCAGAACCACTGAGCGGATTGGGTCGAAAGTTGGGAGATATGATTAGCCAGCACTGAGCGCCATTAAAGTTTTTTCAAAGGAAGGTGCTACGTCAGAAACATGACTGCAGTGGACCAATCAAAATGCGTGTTTGACAGCCATATTGGACTTGTAAAAATGTCCACCAAACTCATTTAGAAGACTACTCCTAAACCACCCACCAACAATTGTGACAAAAATGCATAATGCTCCAGGTGAGCGACACAGGCCCCTTGGGCCTCTTGTTCTGTCCGTCAACTTTTCCTTTAAACGACTTCTTCTCAAGAACCATTGGGCTGATTTCAAGTATATTTGTCAGGAAGCATCCTTATGGCATAGAGATTTAAGTATGTTCAAATCAACCCAATCGGCCAATTTGGCTGGTGGCCATCTTGGATTTTGGCTGATCTTTAGAAATATCTTTAAAATCATGTCGATTTTGGCGTCAAAGGCCAAGGTCACTGTGACCTAATTAATTATGTAATATTGCGTTTCCGGATGATAACTCGAGTTCTGTTGAAGGGATCGCTCCCAATCTGGTGTGAGCGCTTGTGCTTGGTGGTCCGAAGAACACTATTGATTTTTGCACCAAATGGTCAAAGGTTACGGTCACGGTGACCTAATTAATGATGTAATATTGCGTTTCCGAATGATGACTCGAGTTCGATTGAAGGAATCATTACTAATCTTTGGTGGGAGTTTGTCCTTGGTGTTTCGAAGGACCCTATCGATTTTGGTGTCAAAGGTCAATGTCATGGTGACCAATCTTCGGTGGGAGGGTGCGCTTGACGGAAGGGGGGGGCGCATACTTTAGCAATCTCTGATTGTTGTTCTTGTTTCTATTATTTTAGGTGTACACAGTGTGTAGATTTGAAATTGAGGGGCCCCTGTATCATTGACTACCCAGACTTCGATCCTGTCACAGGCTGTCTTCACTCAACCGAAAAGTTCTGGACACGGCATATTACTAGTATCGTATTACTAGTATCGGTACCTGGTAATACACCAGCATATTTTAGCCTGTTCCTTATTCTAAATGTAGTGCTGACATTGCTGGATGGAGATAATTCTGGTGGTTGAGTAGATGCCTAGTAACTTATAACTGGGATGCCAAGATGTTTTAAAAAATGACATTTTTAGCTAAAGGAACCCGGATCTAGATCTGATCAAATTCTGGATCTGTGGATACATGTATCTCGGAAACTACTGGTCTGATTTGGCATAAATTTTAACACAGAAAAGGGTGTGATCATACACTAGAATTCCACAACTTTGGGTGTGATCCGGAAAAATTGGTGGAAATCTGGAAAATCTGAAAAAATCTTGAACCTGTGGCTACCTCGATTCTAGTGTTAAGCTTTTAATGGTGAAAACCTGCTTAGAGCATTGAGAAATCGTCATTTTCAAGCCAGAACATTTTTTAAAACATCTTGGCATCCCAGTTATAAGTTACTAGGCATCTACTCAACCACCAGAATTATCTCCATCCAGCAATGTCAGCACTACATTTAGAATAAGGAACAGGCTAAAATATGCTGGTGTATTACCAGGTACCGATACTAGTAATACGATACTAGTAATATGCCGTGTCCAGAACTTTTCGGTTGAGTGAAGATTTCAATTATATTTGGCAGGAAGCATCCTTAAGGCATAGAGATTCAAGTTTGTGCAAACGAACCCGATCGGCCAATTTGGTCGACGGCCATCTTGGATTTCAGCCGATTTTTTTAAATATCTTTAAACATCTTCTCCAAAACCGTTTGAGGGATCGAGTCAGAACTCACAAAATATCATCTAGGGCAAGAACTGCACCAAGTTTGTTTCAAGGGAACTTGATGGACCAAATGGTTCAATGCCCATCTTGGATGACCTAGTTTTCGCAAAAACGACTTCTTCCCCAGAACCGCTGAAGAGATTAGGCCAAAATTTGGGATATATGATTAGGGACGAAGGGCCATTAATGTTTGTTCAAAAGAAGTTAATACATCAAAAAACATGGCCGCGGTAGGCCAATCAAAATATAGCGTGTTTGGCGATCGCTGAAGCAATCAGGCCGAAATTTGTCATATATGATTAAGGACTAAGGACCATTAATGTTTGTTCAAGAGAAGTTGATCCGTCCAAGAAACTGGCCGCTTTAAAATGTCTTTAAAAGTCTCCAAAACTGCTTGGGGGATCAATTCAAAATGCATGAAATATCATTTAGGGCAAGAGCTGCACCAAGTTTGTTTCAAGGGAACTTGATTGGCCAAATGGTTTGGTGGCCATCTTGGATACCTAATTTTTGCCAAAATGACTCCAGAACCACTGAGCGGATTGGGTCGAAAGTTGGGAGATATGATTAGCCAGCACTGAGCGCCATTAAAGTTTTTTCAAAGGAAGGTGCTACGTCAGAAACATGACTGCAGTGGACCAATCAAAATGCGTGTTTGACAGCCATATTGGACTTGCAAAAATGTCCACCAAACTCATTTAGAAGACTACTCCTAAACCACCCACCAACAATTGTGACAAAAATGCATAATGCTCCAGGTGAGCGACACAGGCCCCTTGGGCCTCTTGTTCTGTCCGTCAACTTTTCCTTTAAACGACTTCTTCTCAAGAACCATTGGGCTGATTTCAAGTATATTTGTCAGGAAGCATCCTTAGGGCATAGAGATTCAAGTATGTTCAAATCAACCCAATCGGCCAATTTGGCTGGTGGCCATCTTGGATTTTGGCTGATCTTTAGAAATATCTTTAAAATCATGTCGATTTTGGCGTCAAAGGCCAAGGTCACTGTGACCTAATTAATTATGTAATATTGCGTTTCCGGATGATAACTCGAGTTCTGTTGAAGGGATCGCTACCAATCTGGTGTGAGCGCTTGTGCTTGGTGGTCCGAAGAACACTATTGATTTTTGCACCAAATGGTCAAAGGTTACGGTCACGGTGACCTAATTAATGATGTAATATTGCGTTTCCGAATGATGACTCGAGTTCGATTGAAGGAATCATTACTAATCTTTGGTGGGAGTTTGTCCTTGGTGTTTCGAAGGACCCTATCGATTTTGGTGTCAACGGTCAATGTCATGGTGACCAATCTTCGGTGGGAGGGTGCGCTTGATGGAAGGGGGGGGGCGCATACTTTAGCAATCTCTGATTGTTGTTCTTGTTTCTATTATTTTAGGTGTACACAGTGTGTAGATTTGAAACTGAGGGGCCCCTGTATCATTGACTACCCAGACTTCGATCCTGTCACAGGCTGTCTTCACTCAACCGAAAAGTTCTGGACACGGCATATTACTAGTATCGTATTACTAGTATCGGTACCTGGTAATACACCAGCATATTTTAGCCTGTTCCTTATTCTAAATGTAGTGCTGACATTGCTGGATGGAGATAATTCTGGTGGTTGAGTAGATGCCTAGTAACTTATAACTGGGATGCCAAGATGTTTTAAAAAATGACATTTTTAGCTAAAGGAACCCGGATCTAGATCTGATCAAATTCTGGATCTGTGGATACATGTATCTCGGAAACTACTGGTCTGATTTGGCATAAATTTTAACACAGAAAAGGGTGTGATCATACACTAGAATTCCACAACTTTGGGTGTGATCTGGAAAAATTGGTGGAAATCTGGAAAATCTGAAAAAATCTTGAACCTGTGGCTACCTCGATTCTAGTGTTAAGCTTTTAATGGTGAAAACCTGCTTAGAGCATTGAGAAATCGTCATTTTCAAGCCAGAACATTCTTGAAAATGTACCACTAGACTACCTGCTTCTATAACCAAGCCAGCCATTTCAGGGAAGAATTTAAAAAATGTGTTCTTAGTTTGCAAAGTGTAATTGGACATTTTATATGAGAGAACCACACTTTTCTTGATAAAATTTGACGGTTAAATGGTTTATTGGCTTATGCACTGGCGTGCCATAGAGTGATGTCCATTTGCCATGTTTGCAGGCCAGTGGAAGATTATTTTTGAATATTTACAACTGGATTTTCTTGGCAGGTTATTGAGACAGTCAGTCTAGTAGTAAATTTTCAAAAAAATCTTCCCTTTCAGAAATTTTTCGCAGAGATCATTTTGATACAAGTGTCCAGTCCATACATAGTATTTAGTTATGACTCGAAACCATTATACATGTAAGTTGGCCTCTCAGGTCCGGAACTCGAGTCGACATCATCAATACCATCGGCTCCTGGCAGCTCTTGGCCAGTTATAGTCATTAGCATTATATTTTAGATAGTGTTATTTTGCGCAACGTGCGTTCGTTTAGATGCATCCACTTAGTCCTCTTCAGATTCCTATTCATGTACAGTATTCATATTGTGGTTGACTTCATCCAGTAAACACTTCAAGCCACACAAAATTGTCTAACTCTGTCAAAGACATCAATGCATTGTTACTGCATTCAGGTCGTATATTATTGGTTTATTGGGTGGAAGCCCTATAGTAATCACCGTGTCTGTCCGTCCGCCTGTCCATCCACAATATCTCGTAAACAGCATATCATACAGAACCGCTTCAGATATTTTAATGAAACCCGGTGTATGCCTCAGTTATGATACACAGATGTGCATTTTGAAGAATTTACCTTTATGGGTCCAATATTTTGGGTTACTGGGCTTTCTAATGCAAAAAACTCATGTTTTTTTGTCAATTTCCTCGTAAACACAATATCATACAGAATGGCCTAAAATAATTTAATGAAACTTGGCAGGTGGCTTCTTTATGATGGCTAGATCTGGCTTTTGAAGGATTCACCTTTATAGATTCAATATTTTGGGTGAAAATAGGCTTATTAATTAATGCAAAAATATGATTTTTTGACAATTTCCTCGTAAACAGCATATCATACAGAATCGCTTCAGATATTTTAATGAAACTTTGTGTTTGCTTCAGTTATGATACACAAATGTGCCTTTTGAAGAATTCACCTTTATAGGTCCAGTATTTTGGGTGAAAATGGGATTTTTAATACAAAAACTCAAGCCTTTTTGTCAATATTGTCAATTTGTCATAAAAGGTATATCATCCGGAATCGCTTAAAATAATTTAATGAAACTTAGCTTCTTTATGATGTCTAAAGGTGCCTTTTAGAGGATTCACCTTTATACGTTGTAGGTCCTGGATTTTGTGTGAAAATGGACTTCTTCATGCAAAAACTTAGAATTTTGGTCAATTTCCTTGATTTTTTAAATTTATTTTATTTTTATTTTTTGTTTTTTATTTTTTATTTTTAATAATATTAAGGCTATGAAAAAACTACCTACTACAGCGAGAAAGGTATTTCTAGTGATTGCAGGGGTCCTCTGAGTTAAACACCGTCTTCTAGTTATATTTAGATTTTAGGCTGGTGTGAGTATTGCGGGTATCTGTATCTATTGAGTATCTGTCTGTCTGTGTGTGTCTCTGTTTATCCAAGGCGTATCTCGGGAATCCTATGAGGTAGAATTACAAAATTTGGTACATACATTGCTATTATGAGTGGCTAGAAAATTCTTTAGTTTGGGGTCAACATGTTCAAAATTAAGGTCACAGGGTCACTTAGTGCATCCCGAAATACACATTTTTATACCCCGCCAAAAAATTGTCAGGGTATTATGTAATTGCGTGGACGTCGGGTAGAGTGGTTTCCAGATGATAACTATGTTGCTATTTGTCCGATAGTTTTGAAACTTCATAGAGTTGTTGGACTAGGTCTGGGGAAGAAATCTATCAGAATCGAAGATGACCCGAAATCCAAGATGGCCACCCGTGGTCATCTTGAAAATTTGTTTGCGGATGATTACTCCTGAACCGTTTAACGGATCACTTTGAAACTTCATAGGACGGATCACTTTGAAACTTCATAGGATTACTGGTCTGGGTCTGAGGAAGAAAGCTCTATTTTCTGATAGATGTCATTCATTGGTTTGTCATCATAGCGGGGTATTATGCGCCGTTTGCGGAGCTCTTGTTAACCATAAATTCGGAATGCAAGTAGATAGAATCATCAAATTTGGCACATACACTTATATTATGGGTGGCTAGAAATTTGATTGGCGTGGGAAGGTAAGAAATCGAGGTGATATGGTCACTTAGTGCATCCCGAAATACACATTTTCAGGCATAAATCAAGAATGCAAGTACGTAGAATCACCAAATTGGGCACATACATTGATATTATGGGTGGATAGAAAATGATTTAGATTGGAGCTAAAGGTAAAAAACTACGGTCAGAGGATACACATAAATCACAAGTAGGTAGAATAACCAAATGTGGCACATACATTGACATTATCAGTGCATAGAAAATGTTTTAGTATGGGATCAAACAGTAAAAAATCAGGGTCACTGGGTTACTGAGTGCATCCCAGAATACACATTTTTAGCAATAAATCTGGAATGCAAGTAGGTAGAATCAACAAATTCTGCACACGTTGATATTATGAGTGGCCAGAAAATGTTTTAGTTTGGAGTCAAAAGGTAGAAAATCGAGGTCATGGTGGGGTCACTAAGTGCATTTTCAAGACGCAAAGGCGTGAGTCGGCATCACCCTTGAGTGCATTCTAGTTATTATAGTTATTAACATGACAGTCAGGTTGATATTTCAAATCTAAATTCCGAACCAAGAACCATTAATTCTAAATTTTAATTGACAAAATCATGTTATAAAGACATGGGATTATCCAATGGTCCATGTCCATCCTAGGTTCCAAATGATTCAATAGTTGATAGTGGTCTACATTGACCAGATCGAGTAGTGATCATTTTCAACTTGGATAGGGGATGTGCCCAAATCTTATCTCCAGCTAACTAACAGCATTTATGATTCTGAAGTAAATTTAATCGTCTGTGATATTCTTTGAGGATTGATATAAGCGGCATTAGATTAAAGAATTGATTTGATGTGATTAATAGCAAAACTTAAAGAATGAGCAGTGATTGGATCAGCCAGGATCACTCGTCTACTGACAATGGGTGTTTCAATCTAGATATCACTTCGTCATCATAGAGATCTTGTTTCTATCAAATTAGTTTTACCAATATTCAACAGAGGTCTCAATAGAGGGATGCAGCGGTTATTTCAGATCACAGATTCTGACACCCTTGTTCAATATAACCATATACATCTTCACACAATAAATTATTTAAAAGAATTATTTCATATATACAGTATACTATACTACTGATTTAATTTGAATTGTCACAAAAGAAAGATGGCAAGCATGAAAGAATATTAATTTATCAAAATCTGTGTTTGTTTATTTTCCTCTACTATATCCATCTTTTGATCCAATAGATCACAGTTCAAATACTAATGGAGATCACTCTTCCATACATCACGTCAAGATAAGTGCTGGAATTTATATCAAATCGGTCCTATAAGCTTTCCTTCGAGTAAAAGGGTTAACCATTCATAATGGAAATCATATAGCCTACTCCTAGGCATCCGTTTTATCATCTCCATTTTGGCTAAAGTGGTGATGGCAATAGAATATTAGGTCATCATTTGATTAATGACG
The DNA here is from genome assembly GCA_034401795.1 of Chaetoderma sp. LZ-2023a. Taxonomy (NCBI): domain Eukaryota; kingdom Metazoa; phylum Mollusca; class Caudofoveata; order Chaetodermatida; family Chaetodermatidae; genus Chaetoderma; species Chaetoderma sp. LZ-2023a. The sequence continues at coordinate 53,697,536 of CM067373.1, forward strand.
TCACAATCATTACTTATGTTGTCTTTTTCAAAACATTCAACCAAATTCTTACATTGTATGACGAATTTGTAATATCTCATCTGTATAGTTGAAAGGATGTCTACAAAACCTTCAATAAAATCATTAAAAGACTATTGTGAATGATAAAATCACACACAAGCCTGTTGATAAAGGACACTCTGGGGACCATAGAGAACTGTCCTTTATACACAGCTGTCATAATCCTCATTTATGAATTAAACCTTTCAATGAGATGTCTGACTAATTTGGCTGACCAGCTTGGATTTTCCGAAACTTATCCAGAAATCCTTTAAAACATATCACCTCAAACTGCTTGGAAGATTTTAACCAAATTTGGCTGGAAGGATCCTATGGTGGTAGCCTCTAGAACTTCTATTCAGAGATTTGATTGGCCATTTTTTGTGGCCATCTTGGATTTACTGAAGATTTTCAAGAACCATTTAAAATGTTACTCCTTAATCAAGAACCTGATTTCAATAAAATGTGTGTGAAACGATTCTATGGCCGTAGGCTTCAGCATATCAAACAAGAATTTTGATGGCTCAATTTGTCTGGTGACCATCTTGGATTTTCCAGAAATTTTCCATTATGTCAACACTGTATTTAAATGCAGATGGTTCAAATGTTTGGTCCAGGTGAGCGTCAATAGGCCCTTGATAGGATTGCAGGATTTGTGATTTAATGGAAAATCGCGATTATTTTTTAAATCATGAAATTGTTATGATTAAAAATTAAATAATCGAATAATCGTGAATAATTTTTCCTGCATAACATATTTCAAAACCTACATTTTTAGCTCCCCTGACCAGAATGGCCAGTGTATCCGTCAACTTTTTCTTTAAACGACTTCTCAAGAACTACTGGGCCGATTTCAATTATATTTGGCAGGACACATCTTTAGGGCATAGAGATTCAAGTTTGTTCCAGTGAACTTGATTGGCCAAATAGTTCGGCAGCCATCTTGGATGATCTATTTTTCACAAAAATCACTTCCCCAGAACCGCTGAAAAGATCCAGACAAAATTTGGCTGATATGATTATGAACTAAGTTTGTTCAAGGGAAGTTGATCCGTCCAAAAACCTGGCCGCCGTGGGCCAATCAAAATATAGCATGTTTGGCGGCCATATTGGATTTTTTATTTGATGGATTTTGAGGCCGAAATTGATTTTATATGTCTTTTTGGTCATTCTGATTTCAAATTTGCCATCTTGGATCGTTTTCCCACCAAAAGTTCCCATATTAAAGCAATGGGAAATTTAAAATGTTTTTTCGAGAACCACTGGGCGGATTTCAATTATATGTGGCAGGAACAATCCTTACGGCATAGGAATACAAGTATGTTCAAAGGAAGACGATCGGCCAATTGGGCCGGTGGCCATCTTGGATTTTGGCTGACTTTTAGAAACGTCTTTAAAAATCTTCTCCGAAACTGCTTGGGGGGATTGATGCAAACCTCGTGACATATAATCTAGGGCAAGAGCTGAACTAAACTTGTTTGAGGGAACTTGAATTGCTAAATGGTTCGGCGACCATCTTGGATGACCTAGTTCTCGCGAAAACAACTCCAGAACCACCAGAGCCAAAATTTGGCAGATATTATTAGGGCCGAATTGACATTAAAATTTGTCCATGGAAAGTTGATATGTAAAAAAAACCATGTCTGCCATGAATCAATCAAAGTTTTGTGTTTTTGGCGGACATCTTGTACTTTCTGCAAATTTCTGAGAAAATCATAAAAAGATGACTTATTAACCAGTGGGCCAATTTTAATAAAACTTGGCTAAAACTTCTTCACAGAAATTTGATTGGTAAATTTTTCCAGTGGTCATCTTGTTTTGTTCGGTTGTGCCAGTGGCCAATGATTTCAGGTGAGCGATACAGGCCTCTTTAGGCCTCTTGTAATTACCTTTTTATGCAATCGGTCATGAAATTCAGTGAATATATGTTCATTTGCAGGTCAAGAAACTATTTTTGAAAATGTATCACTGGAATGACTGGCTTGAGCAAATGGAAATTTTTTAACTATTGTAGCGGTTGTCATTGATATGCCTTTGTTGTTATGTCTGAGTAATTTGTATCCAGGCAGCTGCTGATTAATCTGGTAGAGGATTTATCCTGTCCTTGCCCATTACGGAAGGTAAAACGTTATCTTCTGGGTAAATTGATTAGATACCAGTCTCTAAATTAACTGGATACCAGTCTCTATATCTAAATATAGTGGGTGTGATCTCGCGAATTTTCTATGTGCAAAGGTTGCGCTTATACGCATGCTCTTGAATCAAGTGGAACAGATTACCCACAATATGATGTACAATGTGCCTCCTACTTATGACCTTTTAACTTCCGTGATGGGGAAGGACATGATAAGTCCTCTCCCGATTAATCGACTAATCATGATTATTTAATAATCTTAAATAATCGATCATGATAAGCAATACTTGCACAAGCCTAGCCGTAGGGCCTCTTGTTGATGTAATCTGTTGTCTAGTGCACCATAAAAGCATTTGTTGGCCAGTCATAAAATATAAATTCTTATGCGATGACCGTATCTAGATAGGTTATATCTTATGACTACCGTAGTAGCAATAGGATACAGCTATAGCCTTCAGAATCAACATATGGTCATAAGCATAAGAAGAGGGGTTAGGTGTAAGGGGGTGGTTGCCCTCACCCCACACATTCTTGATTCATGCATGAATCCTGGTATGGTGTGCGTGCATGCGTACGTGTGTGGTAGATATGAATTTTGCCTTCCACTTTTTCAGTCTAAATGTGAAATTCCATATTTACCCCCTAAATGCAGATGCCATATCAGAACATCTAAAGTTCCAAATTTGTCGGAGTGGGTTGGGGTGGGAAACCACCCTGACCCAGCCCCAACAACCCCAAGCATATGAAGTTGGTCACATAAAACAGGTTTTATCAGTGACCAGCAAATACTATTATGATGCACTAGACCTTGATCATGCATTTAATATGATAAATCACAGGCCTTTGACTTTTCGTATGAAACTGTCATCTGTGGGCACCCTTGTCAGAAAGCTGATTGATTGGTTTGTAGTCAGAACCTTGATGTCAGCGGATTTTGACAACAAACCAACCAATCATCTTTCTGACAATGGTGCCCACAGATGGTTTCATACAGTGTATACATTATATATAGTAGTGGGAATATGTGGTAGAGGGATGAATGGACACAAATTCAAAGGCCTGTGGATAAATTAACATACCAGGTGTTGGAATTACCACTATCCCTCTAGCCAGAAGCTACAGTAGTAGAAATTGACTGCAATCTAGTAGTGATTACATTCCACTGCCTAGTGGCTCAACCAAGTTAATTTTATATTCTGCAAATATGGTTGGATATTTTTAGGCTAATTTTATGTAAAGTTGCTGCTGCCTGAGTCAGAAACGTATATTCCACTTGAAATAGCTCCTAATTATTTAACAACCACTTTATCGTAAGGTTGGAAATGGGATTCATGTTTACGTGCAGACTATATGACAGGTGGCCTTAGTATAGAGGTGTTTTCTACACATGCAGACTATGTGACAGGTGGCCTTAGTATAGAGGTTTTACAGTATAGTTCACCCCACCCACCCTGCAGTCCCCCGAGCATGTATGAGAATGCCAATGCGCGTACTTATCTGTATCTATAGACACTGTATATGGTGTTGATAATTGTGGCGGTAATTCATGAAAGCGTTATGCAACACCGTTAATAATAACTGCGAAAAACCAGGCGGTGTTGTGTAGTCGCGTCAAAACCCAAACTTGGGTCGCTTACAACATTAAAAATCATCTTGTTTTCACTCTTTCTTGCAAAATTTAGCGGCTCTGAAACATTGAAAAATATTGTACTCGTCGTGACTACAGAGCAAAAACTTCAGCGGTGTGTTTTTCCAACCATTTACAACATATTGGCACAATATTGCACAAAGTCGCAAGAAATAGTGTAATATGAAATTCACAATTTATGTTGATCCGTTATTTACTCATAACTGTCAAAACGATGTCCTGTGATCGTTATTTTATCACGCGATGCAAACAATCAATCACGCGATGATGTCATCCCGTGATAATCACGGAAATTGAATAAAACGACTTTTGCTAACGAAATTTAATATTTAGGAATTGGAAAATATGGAAATAATATATTTTATTTTAATTACATTATACAAAAGCATCGTTTGGCATGTTTTAAACCCCCTTCGTTTGGGTTACCCGTTAACATTAAGAGAACCAAGTTAAAAGGTCAAAATAACCATGAACTTTGAATATGCCTGTCAGTGACCTGCTTCATCACGGTATAGGAGTCATGCATCCAAGTTTGGATCCACTTGGACCCTGCACTCCAAACATATAGGAAAAGAAGTAAAAATGTCATCAAAACCCTTAACCTTGATGCCGCCGTTGACATCAGAAAAGTGATACTTATATCTCACTTTCTGCTTTGCAGGCGAGACAAACTCGGCTTGCACAGTGATCTTGCAGCACAAGTTAATTTTTTAGCTGCAACACGCAGCTAGTATCTAGGTCTGTCTATCAAGTTGTTTACATTTCCGACAAAACTGCCTAAGTCGCAATTATAGGGCATTATCGCACTTGTTTCTAGAAACCTTACAACTGGAATAACTGGCACAATAATTGAGCCAGACATTCCTGTGGTAAGTTAAAATGTATATCTTATTGACTTATTGTGACCTTTATAGGGTTCAAAGTACTTGAGAAGTATTTCAAATACACCCGTAAGTCTTTGTACTTAAAGATTTTGTCAAAAAACAAGTATTTATATTTAATCTTGAAGATTCCAATGTAGACTATGTGTATTAATTTTGTAAGTATTTGACCACATCCCTGCAGCAAAGGTTTTTTTTTAATTGGCCCAGTGCTTAATGAGTAGTAGCAATTACTTCAACATTTAAAGATCCAAGGTGACCACCAAAAAATGACCAATGTAATTTCTGTATAGAGGTTCTGAGGTCAGCATCCTCGACTTTGTCAGCCCAACTTAACCCTTTAACACTCAAATTTGTTCAAGAAAATTAAAATTTTTAATAGAAAATGTCCATTTGCAGAACAAGAGGACGGTTTTTGAACATTTACTACTGGAATGACTGGCTCGATTATTGAGCCAGTCATTACAGTGGTAAATTAAAAAAAATAGTCTTCTATTCATCTGCAAATGGACATATGATATGAGGGTTAAAGGGTTAACTAGTGTTATTTGCCAAGGTGAAGATATATTTTGAACAACATGTTGATGATAGGTTTTGAAAGGAGTTTGAACTAATTTCAGGAAAATCCAAGGTGGCCATCATGGCCATTTGAAATAAACCAATCCAATTTGAGGATAGTTCCTATTTCTTAAGCCTACTACATGTATCCTAGGGTGCATCCAACCAGGAGGAGAGTATATATGTCACGAAGCAAACGCTTTTGGATGGACGATCCCCATTCCATAAGCTACCTTGACCCCTATGCCAGGAAGGCTAATAATGGTCATATATCTGGAATACCTTGATTGTGAACCAGGAATCCTCTGTGGCATAACGGATATCACAGGCAGATATCATGTCGATAGCAGCACCCACACAACCATTGTGGACGGCCGCTATCACTGGCTTAGGGCACTAGAAACAGAAATATTAATGAAAGAGAAATGTAAAAACCTTATAACAACTCCATTAGTTTATTGGTGCACATTATTTGAAATGCCTATAGGCTTCATTGTACCCACATGTATCTTAAAAGGTAAAGTTGGAAAGGCAGCTGAACACGCAAGTGGAAGCATACTATACACCCTGACCTATAACTATATTATCTTGTTTTAAAGGATAACTAATCCCATCTCTTGATAGCTATTCAGGTGATCTAACACGCCGGTCATAAACTATCCTGGTAATTTAAAGCTTTTTATCACAGCGTTAAGGAAATATATTGAGGCTTTAGCAGTTAAACGTTGGTACATTTCTACACCCTATGATGGTTGTCATGATTTATTTTTCAACCAATCAGGAAAACCCTAGTGTGTCTGCCTCGGTATATACGCTCAGTCATAGAGGCGCCAGCTATAGTTTGGCAATGTGGTATAAAAGCAATCCTACAGGTAAGCTGTTGAATATTTTGAAACCAATTTGATTGGAAGTTGTTGCTGCCTGTGACTGGAAGTTGTTCCTGCCATAGGCAGCAACAACTTCCAGTCAAATTAGTTTCAAAATATTCAATGGGATGAGCATTACATAATAAAGAATGTGATGCATTGGAGCTTACATGACATCACACATAATAGCGTGAGGAGACAAAATGGTGGTGATCACTGTTCAACATTTACTCGATATTACAAAACAGATAATTGCGATACAGATCAGGGAATGGGACAGGATATTAATGATATGGAATCTATAAACCATATTCTATCGGTGCAATACAACATTTGAGATGAGATTGGCATCACTTTAAAGGAATTAAGAGAGAAATTGAACACAGATATCATTTAGTTTACCTTTATTTTCACAAGGCAAATATCATGTCTAGATGTGAAAAAGGATATGACAAAATGTGACACATGAATATGTTTACATTATACGTATCAAGAGGTATTTTCTAGAAACTCTAAACTTTTTCAAATATGGTTGTTAAATTATACCCTAAGGAAGGCCTCCAAAGGGGGTTATTATCAGGTCATATCCAGGCCAGATTCAGAAGATCAATAATTACTGGTATAGTTTAAATTCATTATGGCTGCTTTACAAACCACAAGAGCGAGCAGGAACTGAAATCAGACACAACTCTTATTCCCAAAAGGTTATTGCTGCGCTTGACCTATATCGAGTCCATAATTTCTAGGTCCCATTGAGGCATGTCAGGCCATATCTAGGCTTGTTTTATTTTCAGTCTACTATACCCTTACGGCTAACTTTCCCAGGTTTTACACCGATACCCATTTATAGTCCTGCTGAAGAAAGGCAATGAGGAATGAAGGAGAATGCAGATGTTTTCACCTAGCCAGGCAGAGACAAGATCCAGAACTGCTGGTTAAGAATGCCAATACACCAATCTTATAAGCCAATGTCTCCTCCTCTGTTATTCTAGACAAAGTATTCGCTTCTATTATCAGCAATATCAAAGGCTGTGGAGTCAGGGTAGACACTGTATGCTTTTCACACTGTGCAAATTCTTGCCAAAAAAAGGATAACCCTTTCCCTACCATGATTCTACATTGTAAGGTTAGCATTTGGCCTAAATTAATACTTTCTCACGATGTAAAACAATCCTGATTCTAACACATTCCACTAAAGCTATTTCAATTATTTAGGCTATCTTCTATAAAAGCTATATCGGTGTAGATTTTATTTTTAAAAAATATTTGTGCTTAGCACTGAATGGCTTACAATTAACCCTCTAATTTGTTAAAAAAAATTCAATTTTCTCATATAAAATGTCCATTTGCAGACCAAGAGAAGGCTACTTTTGAAAATGTATGACTTAAATGACTGGCTCTGTTATAATATAATCTGGCTGGGCTCTGAGAGACAAAAAATGCCAGTCGGAAACTGAATCCGTTAGACATTCTGATGCCTATATAGTAGAGCAATAATTAAAATTAATTTATTTTGGCTGTATAATACTTACACATATTGAGAAGTAGTATATGAAGTGACAGTCTAAAATTAAGTGCTTACAATCTAAAATGTGCAGTCAATGGTATACCATCACAAATCCAGAGGCTTTTGCCAACTTTGAAGTTCTGCTCCCGCCCACAGCACAATGGCGGGGGTACAGCCTATTGTCATTCAATTCACAATCATGTGGTTAACTAGCATACCAGATTTGGGTGAATTCCGCCAACTTTGACTTTCTGCCCCATGTCCACCCTAACCCCAGGATGGGGTGGAGCCTAATGCATATGTTGTCTTGCAGTCCAGAATCATATGCATAACTCACAAAACAAATTTGATTAAATTCCATGAAAGGGTTTAAGAGGAGATAGCAGGATGGCATGGACAGGCGGGTGGATGAACTGGCAGATGAAGGCGATTGCAATGTTCTTATCACACAGACAACAGCTAGTTTATTTCTCACTGAGCAGGGGCTGGCTGCACCTCCCAGGCCGGACCCACGCTTAATTTTAGATTGTCTATTCATATAGTACTTGAGACAAGGGGGCCCTAGGACCTGTATCGCTCACCTGAAATGACTGGCCACTGGTACAACTGAATAAAACGAGATAACCACTGGTAAAATTTACGAATCTAATGTGTGAAGAAGGTTTAGCCAAGTTTTAATAAAATTGGCCCATTTTCAGAAAATACAAGATGCCAAATTTTTATTGATCCACCACGTCCATTTTATTACATATCAACTTTCCATGGACAAACTTTAATGGCCCTTAGTCATGTATCCCAAATTTCAGCCTGATCTGTTTAGTGGTAATGGAGAAGTAGTTTTCGTGAAAACTAGGTTATCCAAGATGGCCGCCAAAACATTTGACCAATCAAGTTCCGTTGACCAAACTTGGTTCAGCTATTGAACCTTGATGATGTTTCATTAGTTTTGAATCAATCTCCCAGGCAGTTTCGGAGATTTTTAAAGATGCTTCTAAATAATCGGCCAAAATCTCAGATGGCCATCGGCCAAATTGGCCAATTGGCTTCATTTGAACTAACTTGAATCGCTATGCCCTAAGCATGATTCCTGCCAAATATAATTGAAATCGGACCAGTGGTTCTCGAGAAAGATGACATTTTAAATTTGCCATTGCTTTTATATAGGAGGTTTTGGTGCGAAAAAGATCCAAGACGGCCACCAAACCGCTTATGTGACAGCTTCGAAAGTGGAAAATTGAAAATCAGCACACCCAAAAACCTACATAATACCAATTTCGGCTTAAAAATTCATCAAATAAAAGAATCCAATATGACTGCCAAACACTCTACATTTTGATTGGTCCACAGCGGCCATGTTTTCTGATGGATCAACTTTCCTTCAATGGCCCTTTCATGCTTCCTGCACAATATAATTGAAATCAGAGACGGACAACAGACGGTCGCCAGAGCATAAGCCCACTTGGCCATTTTGTTAAGGTAAGCTAATAATATAACTGGTCTCTTGCTTTAAGAAAAGTCAGTCAGAATTGTTCATAGCAAAATCTGTTAAATCATTTCAGATGAGATAAATGAATGTAAATCATGTTGTGTCAACAAAAATTAATGCATAAGTAAAATGTTTTTTTAAGTAACAGACATACTTTTTCACCATACAAGGAACCTGATGTGTATATTAACAAGAATTCTGCGGAATTAAATGTCTCGTCTGTCCCCTGTTGTCAGTGACCTTGACCTTTGACCTTGTGACCTCGACATGATCATGCTGCTTCCTAACATTATAGGTAACCATGTATCCAAGTTCAGTTGCAATAGGCTTAACCAATCCTGAAATATAAGCTGAGAAGTTTTGCCAAATGCAAAAACTTAATGTTGAAAAAGCAGAGTTCTGTATCAAGGTCACAGTGACCATGACCTTTGACCGTGTGACCCAACATCATCATGCTGCTTCCTATCATTATAGGTAACTATGTATCCAAGTTTAGTTGCATAAGGCTTAACCAATCCTGAAATATAATCTGAGAAGTTTTGCTAAACGCAGAACCTTAATGTTGCCGCTGCCGTCATTGCCGTCGGAAAAGTGATACCTATGTCTCACTTTCTGTTTCGCAGGTGAGACAAAAACTATTTGAATGCAAACTGTTATTGCCTGATGTTGCCTGAGGATGCAACAACTTTCAGTAAAAAATTTGCCAAATTATACAGCCAACATTAACTGTGGATAATAGTGCATTGGACTGTTGCTATATTTGTTTTCCTTGTTCTATTTTCTTTACAATTTGTTTACCAACCCCACCGTATAAGATTTCAACAAATTTTCCTTATCTTCCCACCCTTACAGAAATTTAAGCTTGCCATAAGGTATCTGTAAGGTTGTAAGGCTCAGTGTGACCTTATAGATCTTGCGCAGAGTTAGAATAAGCATGCGGGTAGCTAATATGTCTATCGGTTAGCTAGCGGTTACCTAATGTAGGCAACGGTAACCTAGCGGTTAGTGAGCCACTAGCCAACATCAATATAAGGTAGACAGCCGCAAGCTTGCGGGCAGCTAGCACAGAAATTGTGGAGCTAGCAAAGAAATGGGGGCGCTAACGGTGAGCTTATGTAGTAACATGCATACAGCAAGCTGGCTACCCATTATTTTTGTTAGGTCGCTCAAGCAAACATCATTTTCATTTGACTTCATGACCTGCTAGATTGGCGAGAAATTTAAGTCTTTCTCTGAAGAAAATCAGTGCATTGATCAATCGTATATATGTATTGTGAACTATGGATACAGAATTTACTATTTTGACAATGCTGACATAACTCTTAGATAGAATACCTAGCCTCTAGTATCCTTAAAATGGAAATTGCTGTATTGGGAGGTATGTATTTTATTGATTTGCTGATATCTATGAAGAGTTACCCACTTTGGTTCAACTCTATAGTAATGCAGTGACCAGCCTTTTTAATACAATTAAAATGCTAACAATCTCTGGTTAGAGCAAAAATATCAAACAGGCTATCATACAGTGATAACGTCTTGCTGAAATTATATCTGTTAACCATAATTATTATTTCAGCCTATATCAAAGTAAACATTGTAAACACAATCCTCATATATAAGATGTACGTTGTTAGATATTTTAATTATACTATATCGATCAGACGACCCGGAGGGTCTGGTCTTATGTTTTACTAATTACATATACCTACCTCCTTGCTTTACTATTGCTCTTTCCTTCTCTGAAGGGAAGCGTAGTAGGATGAATTCTTTACAGCCAATGTTTGCTGGGTATTGTAGTTACAGAGTGACTGAAGGCTTCTTCAGGAATCTCCATACTCTCTCTAATGATGAGATCCATAGTAATTCACTTGAATGCTACATCTCAGAATGAGGCAAGAAGAGGGTTAATCCAATACCCAGAGCCACTGAGTAGTATCATTGGCTGATAGCTATCACATGACTTTGTTGCTAGCAACCAAGACTTCATTCCTTTGACGAATCCAGTCATATATTCCAGCTTTATGCAGATCCATGAAGAGGCAGATGATCCTATCACTACTTGACTCTGAATATCTGACTAAAGCTGAAATTAAAAATACCTAAATACTCTACATTATATGACAGAAAATTTCCCAAATATGTCAAAATCTTACATATCCGGGTATACCCAAAGGCTTCACCGGATCATGTCAAAGTGGCTTCAAACATGAACGCAGCTGCATAGACATTGTATGGGCTCAAGTAGTAGTCGGAATTAAAATGATACCACCTACCTCAACTGGCAGCCGATCGGCGATCCGTGGCCCCCACCGCCCTCTTAATCCCTGGGGACTTAGGGTTGTTGAGACATGTGGTTGGTGTTTGCCTTTCATTCCGGTCCTGATCGGTACCACGAGAATGAAGTGATTTAATCCCGGTCAGAATTAAAATGATACCACCGCCCTCAACTGGCAGCCGTTCAGCGATCCGTGGCCCCACCGCCCTCTCAATCCCTGGGGCATAGGAATTTGAGACATGTGTATAAAACTCCCATGCGGACACCACATGTCCGAGAGAACCTCCTCAGGATACCGGCCTCTCTCTCTCTCTATTCTGATCGGTATCCTGAGGAGGTTTTTCTATCTGTGACATTTTTGTACCTACCCTACCTATCTTCTACCCCACCCTGTTGATATTCCAGCTGGCTGGTGCGTGTGTCTGTGGTGCTTTAACCCCGCACTGGGGAGTGTCGCGGTGGGTCTTTATCTAACCTGGTCATATTACCCCGGCCCTAGTGTCTTACCTAGTTTCGAAATTTCAGGTAAGTTCTAGCGAGGTCTTTTGAGCGTGATTTGAACCCAGTCTACAGCCTGGGAACGCTATGCAATTCCACAACTCTATTGATCGACCCACCGCAACACCACTAAAATCTCGCCTCTTAGTAATCTTATCTCTGAGCATGAGTTGTGCAATCGCTGATACGCACCAACACAGCAACGTGTGAACCCATAACTTATCAGCTATAATAATACATACATAGTTAATGCGATGCATACATGGCCGAGACAGTTAATGTGTATTATACAGTTGTTGCGCAATAATAGCAAAGATCTGGGACTGATAAGCGCAGCAATGAGAACACATAACGTATCAGCTTTATTTACTAATGCACACATGGTCGAGCTAGTTAATGCGTCGGTTCAAATCCTTCTTTTGTGCTATTAGCAAACTTAAAATCACATGTTCAAATCTCACTATTAGAATTTGTGGATAACTCGGCCATTTCTGGTCCGATTTTAAAATGGTAAACAGGTTTTGAAATTTTCGCTTCATTCCCCAGTATCAACTCGGTACAATACAAGCATACACTCTCTCACAATACTGACACGTGTTGCCAGGAACGCGTGCGAATGCGTGCTACGCGTTCTTACGGCTTAGCCTTTACCTCACTCAAAATCACAGGTTCAAATCTCACTATTAGAATTTGTGGATAACTCGGCCATTTCTGGTCCGATTTTAAAATGGTAAACAGTTTTGAAATTCTCGCTTCATTCCGGTCCTGATCAGTACCATGATAATGAAGTGATTTAATCCCCAGTACCAACTCGGTACAATACAAGCATACACTCTCACAATACTGACACGTGTTGCCAGGGACGCGTGCGCATGCATGCTACACGTTCTTACGGCTTAGCCATACCTCTCCCATAGGGCTTTATACACGCGTACTATCCTATCCAGGGGGCATGCTTGGAACGCACAGTCGTTCCATACCCGGCCTAGCTGGGACGGCCTGTACCCGTCACACATCTGACACCCATTTAGAGCCAACGTCCCATACCCGGGGACGGCCCGTACCCATCACACATCTGACACCCATTTAGAGACAAGCATCCCCTATCACATCGATGGACCACCCACATCGCCTTGTGATCAACCACACATAATAGGGTCTGAATGCCCATTTAGAGACAGGCATCCACAGTGATATACACCATGATTACTGTTGCACAGCTTCGAGAGGTTGCAAAGCAATTCGGCCTTAGAGTAGCGTCTAAGGCCAAACAAGCCGACCTGCTCCAGATGATCGGACAGGCCTGTGCCGAGGAGTCGCAGAAGCGTCTCTCCCGAGCAATGAAGACGGGAAGGTTTCCAGCTCTTACCAAAGAGGCTCCTTGGAATCCCCACAAGAAAGCGCAGTGGCTCCATGAGCTTCATCAGGTGGACAAGGAGGTGACTGCAAGCTTGTGAGCCAAGACTGTAGCGAGGCGGATGGCGGACCATCCACTGGAGCGCTTACCTCCCCTACGCAAGATCGCCGAGGTCTGAACCCTTAGCCCGGAGCAGGAGGCGAGAAGCCGAACACATTCTCGACCACCGTCTCGGCGAAAGGGACACAGAGGATAGAGGACGCCAGTCAGTACACTGGACATTCTTCAGAGGTCTAGAAGGAGACCTCACAGGCCAGATCATGCAAAAGATCCAGCAGACAGTCCAGAACGCCTTCTACCTCCGCTACACCCATACCTATCGCATCCGTCATATCGAAGACGGTAGGGTGATGCTCTTCCACACGAACACGATAAGAGCAGCTCAGGACTGGGTGGCCGCAAGAGAGCAAGCCCGCCTCGACACAGACAATATCGATCGACCCAACACCAACTGGGCTTTCGTTCGATCAATCAACGTTGAGGTCAGGGCTGTCATCGACCGCCAACCTCTGCTTGGGACAGGCCCCCTCCCAGACTGGCTACGACAGAGGAAGAGTATGACTGCCCTTGACACCTACAGGGACAACATGTGTCTCTGGAGATGTCTAGCAGTCCACCGAGGAGCGAGAGCTGATAGAAGTACAGTTCCTGCACGAGAGCTTGCCACACAGTTCTACGGCAAGACAGTACATGATGTCCACAAGACCTCGCTGGATCAGCTGGACAAGGTAGAGTTCTTCGCCAAGATCGTGATTCGTGTGTATGAACCAACCGAAGAGGGCACCTGGCACTTGATCAGGCAAGCGGCTCACTACCGTGACACCATGACCATCGGAGTGTGGGACGACCACGCCTTCCACATCAAGGACATCTCCAAGCTGGCACATACACTAGTCTGCAGTCACTGTCAGCAGAGGTTTACACAGGCATGTAATCTTCAACGCCACGCTGATCACTGTACAGGCGGCAAAACAACAATCGTGTGTCCGGGAGAGAAGGTTGATATTCCACAGTCTGCGTATGAGAAAGCCATCTATCCACCCCAACCATCCAGTTCAGCGGCTACTCGTTGGATCGAGTATGAGTCGAGAAACAGAGGCGTACACATACACCATGTAGAGTGTGGGCACGGTGGCGAGCGTTGGATCGAGGGTGCTCCCGTAGATGGTTATGATCCGACCACTAACACCGTTTACCAGTTCCATGGCCGTGTCTGGCACGGGTGGCCACAACACCAGCGAGGTGAGGATGCCGAACAAAGATACCGCAAGACAGTCCTGAGAGAGGAGAAGCTGAGAGCGTCTGGATGCACGCTTGTGGTACAGTGGGAGTGCTGTATAAAACGCTGTCCAAGTGTCCCTAAACGAGTTCGGACTGTTCCATACTCACACTTCATAGTTTACGACTTCAAAGCACTCCTAGATGGTATCAAGACTCATCCTATGGAGACGCTCACGATCGAGAGTACTCACATACCTAAACTCTAAACAGACGAACAGACGGCCGTCATTCATTCGACTATCACTGAAGGCCTCCTCAAACACCTCCGTACACCAGCGACTAGTCTCTGCTGGATCCTCACTGAACGGGAGTTTATCGGAAGTTAAGTATCTTGACCAGGTCGTACAGAGACGCCATCCTTATATAGCACGGCTTGAATGTTCGGCGACCCAGATGGCCGCAAGTGCTATGGCAACGTACTGTAGCCATGGGCCTGCGACACTGAAGAACGTACCTACTCCTGAGGCGATGGCTGGTATGGCTTCAGAAATCTTCTCCACACCATGGAGAGCATTGTTGCCGATCTTGTGGACCATCTCACCAGCCTTCATTGTGAACAGAGCGATCAGAGCCCCAACTGCTGCCAGCGGCCCGATAGAACCTTTTACGCAAGTGCGATAGATTCCTTTCGCTCTGGGTACTAGCTTGCGGGATTCAGGCTCTACATCATCATACTCACCACCGACCTCGTACTCTGCATCATAATCCTCCTCATCATAGTCCTCCTCATAGTCCTCGTCATCTATATCCTCGACTGGATCTTCATAAGCCTCTGGTTCATACATATCCGTCGCTGGGGACAGCTATATAGTAGCTTTAAACTGTAGACTATAGCATGGTATCCGCAATCTTGAATGCGGGCGTGTTTGCCTTAGCGAACTGGGGACTCAGCTTCGCTGACAAGGTGGCAGAGGTCGAGCATGAGCGTCATAACCAGGCGATGGAGAAGCTGTCTACGGAGAAGTTTGAATACAGCAAAACACTCGAGCATATGCGCCAGAGGGAGGCACGCCGACGACAACTCCAAGCTCAGGCCAACCAGAGCATCAAAGATGCAGATGAAAGTCTTGATGAGTACTACGAGGCTGTATCTGAGCCAACGGTCGACTATGAAGCATCGACAGGTCAGAAGACAGCAGAACTTATAGTAGTGGTGGCAGCTGCAGCTGTGACAACAGGAGTCATGCTCTACGCACGCTTAAGCTGAATACCTGATGTGTAAGACAAGCATACCTTAGCATAGCCAAAGTAAAGTACTGTCACACCTAATGAGTGAGTCCCAGCTATGAGGTTTCCGATGTTGAAGTGGAGCCAGTTGCCCTGATTAGGTGGGATGTTCCTGCCCCCGAGGTGGTGACGGCCCTCGAGTGCCGACTCGAGGTCATCGCTTCCACTTGTTAGTCGCAGAAGTGCATATGACTTAGTTTTCTGTCTGTAGAGTTGGCAGTCAGCCAGCTCACGTACCTCACCAAGAACATTGGTCCCAGCAACCACAAGCTTGAAGTCGTCTAGCTTATCTACCTGCTGGATGGCTCCTCCCTTCTGAACCAGGACCGCAACAGTGACACAGTCCGATGCACCACGATGCAATGTCAGCTCTACCAGTTGGTTAGCTGTGGCTTGGACCTGCTGGTGTTCTCGCTCCACATGCACGATCCGCTGTTTGGAACCCGTTTGCTTCAGTTCCTGGTTATTCTCATCATGCCAGACATGAAGTCTTGGAGCATTCATCGTCGCATCTGCGAGCTGCTCAGTGTACACTCGGAGGAACAGCCTATCCTGCATGGCAGCCAGATTCATGTGTATGTTCTCGAGGAGGGTTAAGAGTGGAACTGCCACAGTATTCTCGACACCTGCCCGTAGTTCGAATTCCGTGAACCCCTTATTGCACCCCACAGCGTAGTACCCTTTCCCTTCGCATAGAAGGTTGGGCCATGAGCCAGCGGACCTAGGACTCGGTACTCATCGTTCACATAGGTGGTGTCTATGGTGCTGTTGCTCTGCAAGATCTCCCACCTGTTCAGAACCTGCGGGAGCTCTACCATCTGTTCTATTGTGCTCTGAAGCTTGAACTCGAGTGTCATGCTCTTGATCTCGTGGATCTGTGCCGAGATTGCAAAGTCGATGTACTTCCCAGCAGTGGACAACGGGTTCTCATCGTGTATACTGGATCGAATGACCGTCAGGCAGTCCTTCTGAGGATCAGTGCGGTGTGATGTCGTGGGTTCAATGGTCCGATCTGGGTGTTGCACATACTGCAGCATGTTTACGGTCTGGGTATATAGAGGTTTTAAATGGCTGCCATGTTTGGTAAAGGTCTCCAGCAGATTGTCTATAGGCAGCAGGACAAGTCGGCATGACAGCCACGACGTGCACTGTCCCACTGTGACAGGGTCCGAGGACTGCTCGTGACATCAACATTATCCACGAGCGAGCCAAGGTTACACCTCCATCTGATGCGGAGATACTGGCCGCCATAGAGGAAGGAGTGCCAGCTCGTAGTACAAAAGAACTCCTGACTCGGATACTCTACCGGAAGTTTGACAGCACCCAGGGCAGTGCACTCAACCTACCTGTGACCCAAACCAACAGTCCTGTTATTCTAGCTCTCCAAAGGGCGAGGGTTGATCCCAAACATCTCTAACGCTCGGGAAGTGGGCTGCCGTATTTAGCCTCCATAGCCAGGAAGAGCGAGATATGCTGGATAGCTTCCAGTCTGGAGCAAATGACTACTTCAGGGAGGTCAGTGCCGCTGTAGCGGAGAGCCACGACACTGGTCATGCAGAAGGTACTCAGGAGGTGCTCACTGTTGGCTGCAAGGAGGCTGTTGAGCACATCTTCAACGAAAGAGGGCGCAGGAGATTGGCCAGTAATCTGCCAGCATTTCTGAAATTCCCAGATAACCACCAGGACTACCTCATCAAATCCACTCGCAAGTCAGATGCTCGTCGCGCATGGACAAAGTGGATCTTTCGTGAGAAGTTCCAGAAGAAGAGAGTCCTACCATCTGACCCTCAGTGGATAGAGTTTCTGCGACAGGCTTCTGACGAAATTGACGAAGTTCCTCAAGCTTCTGCCAAAGTTCCTCCAGCTTCTGACGAAGGTACTCAAGCATCTGACGAAGTAGCGGAGACGGACGAAGTTCTTCAGCCTTCTAATGAATGAAAAAAGTTGCGGCCAACAGTCTGTCAGCGATGACGCGTAGAGCAGGCTAGTTTACTGGCTGGATTCAGCTTGTAGGTGACGGTCTGCGCCTTTTCCAGAGATGGCTTGAAGTGTGACAGCTCACCTGTCTCCTTGTTGCTGAAGATGAAGCGGTACAGATCAGCTGCCCTCTGTACACCTGCGATAAAGTCCCCTTTGGTCTCCTTGAGGGTCAGGCTGTCGTATATGGTCTCGAGCAGGGAATGTCCACACTTGGAGCTGAAGTATAGCAACCGGGGATTGTGGCGGATGTCCGGGGAGATCTCGCGGGTGTACTTCTGAAAGAGGATGAAGACAGTTATCTGTGTGCCGGATGCGCCTGGTGATGTTGCTGAGGTAGGTGACTGTCTTCTGGTCCATTCCAGGGCCATCGATAACTAGAACAAGTGGTTCTGTCAGTCGGGCTGCCAGCAGCTTCTCCATCAGCGCTTGCAGGTTCTGCGTCTTGGTGATTGGGCCATTGTACCATTGATCATTACTGTCAACCGCCTCAACGGCGGAGTCAGACACCAGAAGGATGTATTGAGTGTAGATATTCGGCTAGGAGAGCCCGCAGCAAGATGTTTTTCCCGTGTCCTGACAGGGCAATGATCAGCACCACCTGGCCAGCATTGGCCGGCCTACTGTCGAATGGTACAGACATGCGCACGGAGGATGGTTAGCACTTGGTCGGCAGTAGACTCGTCTATATCTGGGAGACTAAATGGCAGTACTTCCTGCACCAGCTCTTTCGTCTGCAGAGTGGGGAATCCTGCACCTCCGGCGGCTACGAAGGATGCGATGGAGGCGTCAAGCATGAAATCCCAGCAGCAGCTGAGAAGATAGCGTAGAGGGCCTGTGTCAGCACCCACAGTGTCTAATACATCCAGTATCTGTATGATACATGCACGGGAAGCCATGACTATCCTGTGGTCTTAAATGGCAAACCAAAGAACCCTGACTTCATCACCTCTGGTAGCTGGAGGCTGGCAGTAGCACCCTTTGCGCCATCAACAGTGATCTTGCTCACCCTGATGGTGCCTAGGTCTTAAACGGCAAACCAAAGAACCCTGACTTCTTCACCGCTGGTAGCTGAGGCTGGCGGTAGCACCCTCTGTGCCATCAACAGTGATCTTGCTCAGCCTGATGGTGCCTACCTTGAGATTCTCTCCATCCTGTTGGAATGAGCTCCATGGTTGCAGGAGATCATTAACCAGGTCTTGTGCATAGGACTCAGCCATAAGTTTGATGGCTCCAGCCTCATCGATTCCGAGCATACCTCGCATCGTCGCCCTGTCCTTGATACCCATCCCCTTGTATACAGTCTTGGCCTTGTTAATGGCCGATTGTCCTACCGTATCAGTGTTCCCAATGAGATCTCAGGCTAGGATGGTACCGCGGATCTCCCTTCTCATCGAAGTCTAGGAAGGAGATATGGGCAACAGTGTCCTCTGAACCGTGGCGTGCCTCGCCCAAGTGAGAAAGATCGCCTAGCTCTTTGCTTTCTAGGGTCTGTGAGTGACAGAATCATAGTGCTATATACACGGCTTAAACCTACTAGTCATACCCCCCAGTGAAATAGTTGGGCATAGGAGGACCACGCAGTCGGCCAAGGGAATAGGTAGCAGTGTTCAGGGTACTGGCCCTCTCTGCAGGGGCACGTCTTGTGGGCCGTCCACCATTCCCAGACATTGCCAATCCTCAGTCCACGTGCTCGACTATGGGCTATACACCACCCTCCGGCACGCCATGCCTCATAGGCTGCAGGGGTCTCGTGATCCATCTCTCACTATTCAGAGTGGTTAAACGTAGGCGATGATGATCTCAGCCATTGCACTCGTTGCTAGCCCTAGAACCGCGGCCTTCGTTAGTGTAACACGTTCACCCATGATCTTGGTGGCGGCAGTGTAGGAGGCACCACTGATGGCGATCTTTGGGATGGGGTGAGTTATTCCGAGACAGTGCCTGGCCACCCCACTCACCACTGTAGTGAGGACAGTCGCAGTGGCGACCTGTTATCTTCACCACGGCCACATTCGCCGCCACGTTACTGGCGATATGGACTGCCAGGGGCTTGGCCTGTGTCAGTAGCTTCTGGGTCTTGGTTCGCAGCAGGTTCTCCACCTTCTGAAGACTCGCCTGGCTCTCGGGCAGTTGCTTCACGATCTGTACCGTTGACGTCATTGTTTAGGCATACAGTATACAACTCAGTTAAACGCCTGCGTTCCCTGTCGAGTGAGCTAATAAGATCTTCCCAGTCTGCATCTGCCAGGTGTCCGGGTTGGTACTCAAGAATATTCATCTCTCTAGGGAGACATCTTAAACATGTCTGGGCTCACGCTATGCGAGAAGTACTATGAGGTCTTCTGGAGGGAGTTGAAGGACTACAAGAAGACACCAGATGAGCTCGCTCAGCGATCCGGTGCTGAGCTGACAGAGGAGCTGACAGCTGTGAAGCTCTATCTAGGATTTGGTAAGGGGCAGATCTGCTTCCTCGAATACCTTATCATGGGCAGGAGTATCGTCGAGCAGCTCCTGTGAGCTAAAGGTTTCTATAAGGATCGGGAGTATCTGTCAGATGTGTTCCAGCAGTTCAAGACCTCCATGGCCTCACCTGACTCAGAGCTGAACAACGCTCTGCGATACAAGCTGGAAAAAGGATGTGCTGTGGAACCATCCAACCCATGGATGTGCATGTTGGCAGCGTGTATAGGGGCTGTAGGGCAGGCCAAGCTGGTTCAGTGTCTCACCGTGGTCCCCACTGCTACTGTAGAGAGTCAGGATAGTCTTATAGCTAATTTGCTAGCGGTGGAGTAGGCTGATCCCGAGCGCCATAATAGCTAGGCCTGACACCACTCGTAGAGCTACCACGGGAAGTGGTGTCGTGTCGACTGGCTGCAGTGTCTGGGTCAGAGCTGCCATGGGAAGCGTCGTGTCGACTAGCTGCAGTGTCAGGGTCGGACCGACTGTAGAGCCCGTACCACGCGTAGGTGCATTGATATCACTGGTAAAGCTGAAATGGACACCGGGGGAACTCCCCTCGACTATCATGTTGTTATAGCCCCTGACTTGGAGGTCCTCGATGTTCACGATCATGTTGCTCGGAATCAACCGTAGGTGTGGCTAAATAGCAAAGTCAAGTTTGCGACGGGCCTTCTGCAACCCTGCTGGAACTTAGCAATAAGACTGCTGGGATCTGCCACGATGATCATATCTTCAACGAGACTGATGAACATGGCCTGGACCTCTGCTCCGCTGACACCATCTATGGAATGACGCAGCTTGGTCTGTGCTGTAAGGAGGCAGTAGCACAGTGCTTCCAGGGACTGGTTTGCTCCGAACGATCCCTGCTGGTGTGAGGCCGGAGGTGGTGTGTGGGACAAAGTACTTCCACACATCTGGATAGTCCTGCCGCAAGCCAGTGATGTGCATATTTTGCACCAGCGCTCCAGGGTCGGAGTCTGGATTGAACGAGAATGTCGCTGTCTTCCGACGGCCTACTCGTCGGGGTGTTCGATAGGGGAATCCTGAGTAGTCACGTCTCGGGTCACCGCACATCACCCCTAGGCCGCTGTTGTCACCACCATGCCACCGATAGTCTGGGTGAGCGCTGAACTCTCTCTGTAGTCTGCTGGCCACTGAGACGCTATGACTGTTGAGGCTTGCACCCAGCTCATGGAGGAACTTACTCCACATCCTGCCGTGGCACACCACACGGCATAGTTCAGCTGCTGATTCCAGTATAAGAGGCTTGGAGCAGCCATCCAAGTATGAGCTTGCTTCCCATCCTTGATGGTGATGGGGTGGTTTGTCAGCGGTTGTGGGTTGACGGAGAAGCTGGTTCGGGACCGTCCATCGACAGTGATGGAGAACGGTGTTAGCTCTGGTATATCATCCAGTAGACCTCTCAGGCCAGTCAAGGGTGTACTCAGGAGGGGCGGTTGGCTCCGGATGACTGTCGTGCGGTTCAGTGGGAAGGCCATCTATACTGGTGTTCTTAAAGCTACCGTACCGGCAGCACACTATTTGTAGTCATCTCGACTCCAGAGACCGGCGAGGTGACCTCGCCGTAACATCTCGTTTTTTAGCTCCTCCATATCAACCCGCCCGCTGGAGCCTTTGCGGTATTGCTGTCACATTTTAGGTTTCTCCATGCAGTACAGGGCTTGGACCTTCAATATATGGTGGTACTCTTCATCGGTGACCTGGCCATCCTCAAGAGCTTTGCTGACAGACTCATCGATACTCCATAGCATACTCTGTGCCAGTGTCACGTACTTAGCATGCTTCTCCAGCCACCTTGTGATCTACCGCTGCCCCACCCCAAGCCCGTGGCCAAGACAGTGGCGGCTAGTGTCACGCCACCCAGTGGGATGGCGACGATGGCACCCACCCCTGTAGTTAGTGGCCACAGCTGCCACACCAGCACTGGCTCCAATCACACCTGCAGCAGTGGTTGTACGCGCGAGGACGTTGTAGGCTGTCTTATATCGCCTGCGCGTTCTGCTGTACTTTTCTGCCTCATGGACGAGATTCTGCCTGATGGTATCTATCTGCTGGAGTCACCAGCCGTGGATTGTACCGCCCTCGTCAGCAGTCACAGAGGGGTATAGTTCTGGTTGCATCCGCCACTCTGATTTTGCCATAGTATACCTGGAGATTAAACCTGCAATATCTGCTCATGAGTCATAGAAGGGTTCATTTTGGAGAGCCTGGCGAACCATACCAGCTTGTTGGTGTTGAGACAGACGTCTTTTAGACAGTGGTCATCCAGCACTATGTCCGGTGGCAGTAGCTTTCTGAGACGTGACATCTGGAACTTAACCGTATCACCAAGATAGTAGGTCCGCCGCTGGACGGCTTTCTTGGTCTTACACTTCTGTGCCATCTCCTCTTTCCACTGTATGACATCTGGCTCATCCTCGTCTGAGAAGACACCTGGCTCATCCTCATCTGTGAAGACATCTGGCTCATTGTCGTCTGTCAAGACTCCTGTGCCCCGCTTACTCTCCTCCAGGAGGGCCTGCCAGTATTGGAAATTTTCACTGTTCCTTCGCCTCCTTGCAAGGCTCGCGTTCTGTTGATACCAGCTCTCCCGCTGTAGTCGCTCTCCTTCTTGTTGCAGTGCGAGCCTCTGTTCATTTAAGGCCTTTATCTGTGCAGGGGTCACGAAGGGGCGAACCGCTTTCTTCATCATCTCGGCCAAGGTCAGATAATGCTGGTATGATATCATGTTGTCGTCAGGTCAATGAGTAATAAGAATGTAAACTCTAAATAGGCGTCCGATATCCCATCCGTGCTGGCATATATGTTAATGGAAGGGCTGTCAAACAGGTGTGAACAGGCTAGGACTGATAGCTTTCCATGGGTTGCTGTTGGCACCTAGGAGATACTCTATCACGTCCCGGCCGACTTCTACCAGTGAGCTGCTGTGTGCACTGCCCGGAGGTTGATGTAGCACATCAGCGTGTATGTATGTTGTGCCCCGCTGGGGCACCTCGAAGATGACCCATTCTACATGGTACTGTACCACCCATCTCCACTCTAGAGGGTGAGATTACGTTCTCACCACCGGAGAGCAGCAGTCGGACAATCGGCATGGTTATATTTCCTGTTTAAACCCTTCTATATAGCATGCTATGGAACCCATATTTGCTCACTCGACTGGTCTTGCTGACCTGGCAGATGTGTACGCAGTTGATGCTGCCACGGTAGAAGAGGGCGATGCCAAGTCATTCGCCCTACAGTACGAAGCAAACTCAAAGGCATTCTCCCTCCACCCCATTGGTGGTGATGGGGTGGAGCTGCTCACAGACCTCAAGGATGTGTCGAAGGAGCACCTGGGCTGCAACATAGATAGTCACAAGATCGTGTTTCGGTACGATTTCCCGAAGAGGAAGTACATCCTCGAGCCGTTGATTGGGGTCTCGGATACAGAGGTGGCAGACATCAACACCCTAAATGACAACCTCAGCTTTCATCTGGTCAAACCCTATTCGAGCGGTGCCCCGCCGATGACCCATGAGGGTCTGCTATTGACCCTGGCAAACCTGCAGTTCATGTTTGAGAAGACTGAAGTGTGGTACCGCGCTGGACCTGGTGGTAACTGGAAAACATGGTTGCCACTATATAGGCCTCCTGCAGTCATTGACATAGAGGTTACTCCCCTCTCCACAAAAGTGATGGGACAGTTTGAATGCTCTACAATCGGGGATCATCCTTCCTCACCTACATATGTGAAGATGTCTCCCTGACGAGGGTGGGTCACAGGATCAGGGTTACAGGTGGAAAGCTCCTGCTGCGTCGTCCATTCGATGGACCAGAAGAAGCTGTTAACCTCCAGGAGGGCATCCTACGGGTAGATGGTGTGTCACATGTCACCAAAGCCGAGGGTTCTGTTAAACTGCTTCAGCGAGTCGGACTCACTAGCCCGCAAACGACTCATATAGTCCTATAGCTACGTTTCTTAGCCGGCGGCAAAGTGAAGCAGCTAGCCCCTGCCCCTGAGGGGATGAAGATCACTATCGAACCGGATGGAGCAGGGCTCGATCTGGCACAGACATTTCTCGAGGGGTTCACTCTGTTCAGTTTAACTCTTCATGTATAGCCATGATTCTCATCATACTGCTCGTGCTGCCATCTACAGCAATGGCACAGGGCGCTGAGACTGCCATGATATTGGATGCTGAGTGGGCCCACTTCCGGGATGCCCCCCCCCCCCCCCCAGTACAATCCTTGGGTTGACCCCTTGCGGAGAAACATTTACGACTGCTTTCACCCACGTGAAGAGATCGAGTCTGTCTGACACTTCTATGGTGTGGAGGGTAGGACGTGGTTGTCTGCTGGAGACACCTGCTCAGCACCAGATTCTCTGCGTAACATGTGAACATGCCAGTCTGCCATGGTGCAAATGATAAGCACTGTAGCCTCCTACCAGGTGAGCGTTGTCAAGGTAGATGGAAGACACTATGGGTGATCCCATCATGCCGATGCGACTCTGGCAGAGACTACGTGTTTGTCTGAGCCTACACAGAATAGAGGCCGGCCACTGGCCGGTATTCTGAGGAGGTTCTCCTGGACAGTGGGGTCCGCACAGGAGTTTTATTTTCGCCACAGCCTTCCATGTCAGCAGTTCCCATCTCGACCACGAACATCACATGTCTCAAATTCCAATGCCCCAGGGATTGAGAGGGTGGTGGGGGCCACGGATCGCCGAACGGCGGCCAGTTGAGGTCGGTGGTATCATTTTAATTCCGACCGGGATTAAATCACCTCATTCTCATGGTACTGATCAGGACCGGAATGAAAGGCAAACACCAACCACATGTCTCAACAACCCTAAGTCCCCAGGGATTAAGAGGGTGGTGGGGGCCACGGATCACCGATCGGCTGCCAGTTGAGGGAGGTGGTATCATTTTAATTCCGACTCTACTACTGCTCAACGTATGCTTGTGTCGGTAGTCATGTCCAAACACTGGCATTTCCACAAAATGGCCATTGACATGTCACGAGCCTTCGACAAAATTAAACACTCAAAGATCCTAGATGTACTACACCAGGCCAGTTGCAATGAAGATGAGCTACGACTAGTGAGACTACTGCTTGCAGACACCAAGCTGAGAGTACGAGTCAAGTCAGTGAAGTCTGTAGAGTTTGAGACATCAATCGGATCCCCACAGGGAGGTGGTCTATCCCCTGTGCTCTTCACCTGTTACCTGGCTGCCGCAGGAAAACTCCACAAGACCAAAACACCCGTGTCCGTACTGGGCATGCCGCTAGAGATGGAATATGCCAATGATGTGGACTTTATAGATGAGGAAAAGAAACCCCTTGATGAACTTCTCCCAATAGCTGCAAGCAAACAAAAAATTGAGAATCTCTTTATGAATGAATGACGATCCACTCCGTGGCGGCGAACCATGGAGGAAAAGCAAAATCCTGGGCTCACTGCTTTGCAGTACTGCTGACATTGCTGCATGCTGCATCATGGGGAACATAGCTTTGCAATCCTTCTGGAAGCTATGGATTCGTAGATCAAAGATGCCCTTGGTAAAAAGACTACGTTTATACAATACAACCTGAGTATCCTTGATGATGTATATCTGTAACAGCTGGGCAGCTCCAAAGGCAGCTCTAGACAAACTCGATGCCTGCCACCGCAAACACCTACGCACCATCACTGGACACCGATGGCCAGAGAGCATAATTTCCAATGGTGCACTATACAAGATGTGTAATACGCCGCCGCTGTCTGTAAGTCGACCAGCAAAGATGGTTCATGTTTGGCCATATGCTAAGGATGCCAGAAGACACACCAGCACAGAGAGCCTTGGAATTCGCCCTACTCGGAGCCAGCAAATACAGAGCCAGGAGGTACACTCAAGTCAAGAATGGACCTGAGGAAGCTAAGGATTTGGGCTGAGGACAAGACACAGTGGGCAAAAGCGAAGAAGAACTGATTGCTGCTGTAGGATGTTTCTACTACTACAGCCGCAGAATACAGTAATCATATATACCCAAATGCTGAATAATATAATGAATATCTTATGCTGAATATAACTATTCTAACAAGATATGACCATTAAGATGAAGCCTCAAGCAGCCTCGCCTTCCACCCCTCCCCCCACCAACCCCACCCCCCAAAAAAATATAATTTGACAGAGGGGAGGCTTGCGGTGGGCCGTAATACAAGGAGGTAGGTCTATGTAATTAGTAAAACATAAGACCAGACCATCCGGGTCGTCTGGTCGTTATTACATTACAACCTACCTCCTTGCATTACTATTGGTCAAAATATAGATTTCAACATTGCACAAAGCCCGGAGGGATGCAAATTTTTCGCAAAATTGATGTAAAAATAGAGAAAGTATACGAAGTTAGTAATAACAAGCAGAGAAAGATACTATAAAAGACAGTAACTCCTCAGAATTACTCTCATAAGTGTTTTAATAGAGATGAAACAGAAGAAATAAGGAGAAGATAAGCAAGGTCATAAAACGACCACAAGAAGACAAGAAAAGAGAAGATGATCATGCAAGAAAGAGATGAATAAATAGGGGTGATGGAAGCGATGATATCAGAGCTGAAACACACACATGAGAAAGAAGTAATAAACTCACACTCACCCCAAATAAAAATCTTATACGAATGAAGATGAAGAATGAGATGATGATGAAGAAGGAATGGTCCCTGAAGCTACCTTATGAATATTCTTATAGAAAAAGGAAGAAGGACCAGAATCTTTAAGATAGAAATTAATAAAGGTATTCTCTGATTTCCAGTTAGCAACTTGCATGATATCATCTAGAGAAGATCATTTAAAAGGGCGCAAGAGGTGGCAAGGCCCCTAGCATCATGGGCCTTAACATGCACTAGTGCATTATCCCCGGGAGAAGCTAATTCATGGCAAATTTTGATAGTATCAACAATCCAACGTGAAATAGTGATTAAAGAGGCAGGACAATCCACACCTTCTGCAAATGTAACCCAAAGATGTCTATTGTCGGATCATTTGGCGTCAGTACAAAGTTTATACATATTAATGGCCCTAACTGGGCACCAGACAGAATCATCTGGTAGGAGGAAAGTTTATGAATTATAATAGGTTTACTCAAGAATTTAACTGACAGAGTTTTGGACAGGAATTCCGCCCTGGGATAGAAAATAATGCTATTCCCTGTAATTTGAAACCTATCCAATTCAGCAGACAGTGCATGGATTTCAGAGTGACGGCTAGCTGATGCTACTGCTAACAGGATTACTGCTTTAAGGGTAAGATGTTTCAAACAAACAGAACCTAAGGGTTCAAAATGTTTCACAAGTGAAAGGTTCCAAGAAGGATGGGGTTTCCTAAAAGGTGGATGTGGATTACACATACTTTTAATGAGGGCATGAAAATGTTTTTGAACTTGTACCGAAAGATCAATGAGACACTTGACAACGGAGTTCAGACCAAAAAGATAGGATCTGATAGTGTTAACTGATAGCTTTTTCTGGTAAGAGGAAAACGAGAAAATCTGTGACTCGAGTTACAGAGGCCTCAGGGGGCAGGATAGAATGGTCTGAACACCATTTTTTGAAAAACTCAAATCGAGCTTTATAAATGTTTCGAGTGGAAGTTCTGAGGGATTTCTCCAAAAGTTCTTGAGATCTGACTGAAAAGATTGACGAAGAAGAGTGCAACTCGACAGCTTCCAGACTGACAAGCAAAGATTTCTGAATTGTGATGGAGAATCCTGCCTCTGTTCGGGGACAATAGATTGTGGGAGACAGGAAGTTGCAGAGGGAAATCTACAAGAAGGTCCAGGAGATCCAGAAACCATGATTTTGTCGCCCAAAACGGAGCTATTAACAGGACTACACAGGGAGTTGCCTGATCTTTCTGAGTACCAGAGGAATGAGAATCGTAGGGGGAAAAGCGTAAGCAAACATGTTGTCCCAAGACCGAGCTAGAGAGTCTACTGAGAGCCATGGCTTCCGGAAAGGGAGATATGAAGGTGGATATCTTTCTGTGAGTAGCAAAAAAGTCTATGTGGGGACGACCGAACTGAAGAAAAATCGACTGGGCTACAGCCTCTTTCAACTCCCATTCTGTTTCTGGGATCCTGGAAGGACGAGATAACTGGTTGGTTAGAAAATTCAGTTTGCCTGGGACATGGGATGCTCAAAGAGAAATGTTGCGGGACTTGCACCAATGAAGCATGATCATGGACTCTCAATAGAGAGAGACCGATCTGATCCTCCCCCCCCCCCATCTCCCCTGCCGGATGATTGATGAATGTGACCACTGTGAAATTGTCTGATCTGATGAGGATTGACATACTGAGAATCATGGGTTCCCAATGAACTAGGGCATGGAAAACAGCCCACAGTTCTAAAAGGTTGACATGGTAGGAAGATTCTGTGAGAGACCAGGTTCCAGAAATCTTCCTGGAATCCCAGATGGCTCCCCATCCTTCCAGGGATGCATCTGTGAAGAAGATTGCCTGAGGAGATGGAGGATGGAGAGGAACCCCTAATAATAGGGACTGACAGTCTTTACAAAACCGGAAATGAGTCAT
Organism: Chaetoderma sp. LZ-2023a; assembly: GCA_034401795.1. Lineage (NCBI taxonomy): Eukaryota > Metazoa > Mollusca > Caudofoveata > Chaetodermatida > Chaetodermatidae > Chaetoderma > Chaetoderma sp. LZ-2023a. The sequence continues at coordinate 53,726,369 of CM067373.1, forward strand.
GAGAGTAAACTTGATGAGAATCCGAAGATCCAGAGAATCTAGAGACTGATTCCAGTGGGCCATAAGATAAAACTGGAAGGGTCTTCTCATCAGAGGAACCCAAAAAATCTAATTGGCCTACCTTGAGAGCTTGAATTGTGGATATCAATGTCTGAACATTGGGAAGGGAGGGAAATAACCTCCCTTTAGAAAGGTTGAAAGTGACCCCCAGGTGGGTAAAAACTTGACTTGGGGAGAGACGCGACTTTTCTACATTGATGATCCAACCCAGGTGACGGCAAACCTAGATGCCATCTGATCCATCCGCAATGAGGGAGACAGGATCAGGAACCGTGAAAAGCTAATTATCTATATAGACATGTACTGAAATTGCCTGAAGATGAAGGCATGAGGCTACTGAAGATACTATTCGAGTGAATACGTAAGGGGAGGTGGTCAGGCCGAATGGAAGGCTACGAAACTGCCAAACTCTGGCTTTGTAAGTGAAACGAAGGAACTTGCGGAATGCAGGTTGAATAGGGACGTGAAAATAAGCATCCAAGATCGATGGATATTGTCCACAAACCCACCTGGAGAGACTGAATGATGGATTCAACCATTTCTATTTTGAAGGACGGACTCACAATTAGAAGATTGAGGGATATTAGATTTATAATGGGTCTACATCCCCCGTCTTCTTTTGAACAAGAAACATGGTTGATAAGTAACCTAGATTGCATTGCCAATCCATCACCTCCTCCACCGCATGTTTTGATACCAGAGACAGAATCTCGGATTCCAAGGCTAAGAGTTTCTCTGGGCATGATGGAACAGGGGTCCAATGAGGAACATAGGAAAGAGGAAGAGGATTTTCTTTCCAACAAGGATGATGGCTGCGATAAATAGTTTCTAACACCCACTGATTTTGAACAAGAAGATTCCAATAAATCCTGAACCTGGAAAGACGATTGCCTACTGGGATGTTTGGAAAGCTTGAAATAGTGGGGGGACTGAAAATCTAAATCTACTGGAAGGGTTAAAAAAGGGCCATCTCCTAAACTTATGACGTCAAAAATGAGGATGATACCGACCACCCGATTTATGAGGACCTCTAGTGTTTCTAAACGGAATCTGCGCTCTGGACCTATTGGAAACCACATCTGAATATTTATCCTGAATAGGAGACCTACGTTGAGGAGACTTATGAGAGACTGACCCTGAGAGGAAGGCCTAGAAGGAGAAGGAGATCTAGATTTATTAAAAGATCTATTGGAATTCACAAACGTCCGAGAAGGAAAAGAAGTTTGAGGATCAGAACGAGGTAAGTTCTTAGAAGGAGATGAGGGAGGAAAAGAATGAACCAGAGTGAAGGAATGTTTCCTAAAAACCTGAGGAAGACCAACTTTAGAAGCGATCTCGTGAATACTCTTGAGTCTATCCACCTCCTTCATGATGAGACTAGTAGATTCATGGCCAAACAACACTTACCAAAACAGGATGTGGAAATACGTGTACTTAAGCTTCTGAGAAATAGCTAAAGAACTAAGTGCTCTCTTCCTACGATAGTTGTTGACAAACCCAACTAATCTAGCGTCCAAATTAGTTAACTCTAGAAATATCTGCCAGACAAGCCAAGGCCAACTGAGGAATAGATTCGCCTCTAGAGGAAACCTTAACGATAGCTTCTGAAAGAGCCAACAAATTTGAAAGCTTAAATCTGAGTCTAGCCGATTGTTCTAATGATCTAATCTAGCTAGATCCGAAACACCAGATTTATCAGTATCTTTAATAAGATCCCAAGGATCACCAACCAGAGACTTAGCTCTAATAGTAGCATCAAAATCAGAAATAGGCACACTAATGGAAGAAGCTAAATCTGGAGGAACCAGGGAGAAATCAGAAAAGCAAGCCTGCTGATAAAAATGATCTAAAATATCCGCTGAAAAATTATTAATCGGAAGAACGCGATTAAAAGAAATATTGTCTTCTGGAACCAGAGGAGATTCATACGAAGTATAGCTAGTACGTTCAGGCTGTAATTCAATGTGAAGATAATCTGACACCCATTGGTGAGTACTAGACCAGTCATTCTCAGCAGCCCTAAGAAGTAGAAACTTGCCATCAGAGGGTCTCCCGTGAAAGGTATCATAAGAATACTGAATAACAGAATCCTGAAATGGGATAGCATCCTGAGAATCATCAACAAGGGAGGAAACTTCAACATCACTCGACAAGATATCCGGATGAATGGATGAAGATGATGATGAGGAATTCGCAAACTTAAACCTTAGAACGAGAATGACAAAGGATACTCCTAGGGATGAAACTAGATTCAAAGCATGGAAGGAAATCAATAGCGCTTCTAAAAGCAGTGATGATAGAATTCCCTGAACTGTCTTTTAACAAGGAAAAATCTTTACTTGACAAGCCAATAGAAGTAATTTCATTCACTAAGGATTCATTAAGATAACAACTCACTCAGAGTCCTGGGAAGGATTATCCTGGGACATAGGATCTGAAGAGTATGAAGGATTCTGAAAACTAGAAGAATTACCTATAAATGATCTAGAATGAGGTAATGAGAAATGATCACTAGATGAAAAACTAGTGAAATCTGATCTAGAATTATCCGATCAAGATTTACTAATGACTGAGATACATGCTTAACAGCATCAGAATTAGCATCTTGAGAAGAATACTGAGAATTAGACAGTAAACTATCGGGAGAAAGATGAGATCTAGATGGACCCATGTCCCCAGGGGGCCCGGGCACGGATCTATTAACCCCGGATGCAGCCCCAGACCCTCTCTGGGATTACTAATAGTATCCCAGAGAGGACCCGCCGACCGTCCAGAAAAATCCTTTGACATGTAAATAGAGGATGCCTGAGAATTTAGCACTGTTCCCGGCTCTGGAGCCCAACTAGGCCCTGGGACTGGGGAAACATGTGAAAAGTCACGAGGATTGACCAAAATTTGAAGAAAATTTCAAATTTGATTTTGACATGCCGGAATGACCAGTCCCGACTCGGGCCGGGCCGGAGCCGGGGCGGGAAAACCGGGAGAAAAATTCAAATCTAATTCTGACACGCTGGAATGACCTGTCCCGACTAGGGCCGGGGCCAGAGCCGGGGCGGGAAAGCTGGGAGACTGACCAGAGAGGAGAGGACCCAGACCCGGGAGAAAACCTGGGGGCGGGGCAGGAGCCGGCAAGAAAACGGAACCCGAAGTATCCTTAATGGCTGGACCCGGACAGAAATCCGGGTCCGGACCCAAGGATGAAATCGGTAACCTAAGCCGGCCGACATCCCAACCGGGGGCTGGGAAAAACCCGGACCCGGGGCTGGAGCCTGCACAAACTCTGAACCCGACGCCTCCCTAGCGGCCAAACCCGGACAAAAATCTGGGTCCGGCCCAAAGGATGATATCGGTAACCTAAGCCGGTCAACATCCAGACACGGGGCCGGGCAAAAAACTGGGTCTGGGGCTGGAAGTCTAGTCGGAGAAACAGCAGATACAATATAAGAAGATGCAACCGGCTTTGTAGAAGACAGTGGATGTGCAATCACCTGGACCATTCTGGTCGGGAAATCCTTTGACCCAGCCAGTGAAGAAGTAGTAGTGATAGATGACAAACCGGACCGACTTAAAACTGCTCGGGCCCGAAACCTAACACGGTCTTCAAGGGTGCAGGCTGCGGAATGTTGACTAAAGATGAAGAAGAATTCTGGAGCGATATGACTGCAAATCAGTGAGCTGTAGTTTGTTAGACTTAGAGAATAGGCGCTTCCTTGGAACAGCCAGTTCCAATGCTTCACAATCAACTATGTCAAGAGATGAAGCATTGGAAACTGACTGGTCCAGGATAATTGTATTAATCCTGCTGTCAATAGACGAGTCGATATTGCTAACTTGTTTCCTCGAGTTTGGCCTTTATTTTAACCGTCAACCTTAAAGGATTCCCAGGAAATTTTGAAATCCCAGGGGAATTTGGTTTGAAGAAAGAGATTCTGGTAGCTTGCGACCATGACCCGCATATCAGACAGGTCGACTCAAAAGTACACGAAGTGCACTTGGAACACACATGTCCAGAGTGTTCCGACTTGATAAATCTATGGCAGCTGCTATTAGAACATCTAATAGAATGATTCATATTCTTTTCTTTGGCCTTGTCCTTGAACTTCTTCGGACTTTCCCAAATCTGATTCGTAAAAACAGAATGATCTGATAGAGTAAAGCTCCGAATATGACTCAGGATTAGCCAGCGCTAATCCCAAGATTTATAAATAGAGACCCTACCGATCTCTAATTTAAAAAAAATATTTTGGTTTCTTTGGGAGAGTATGTTATCAAGATATCATAGATTCATGCTCAAACGCTACAAGCATGTCAATTCAGTAGCTCATACAAGCTACTGTAAAGAAGCAAAAATAGGCAACACATAGTCTATACACTCTGGGCGCAAGTAACCAAAACTGGTAATGCGCCTACCACGAAAATAGAAATTAATTCTATTAATCCAGTGATTTAAAAAGTTATAAAATAACTTTTAAACTGGCTATAAATTTTATATGCCTCTTCCTTCAACAGTAGGAAAAGGAATAATCTTGATTGCTACCAACACGGTCATGTGATAGCTATCAGCCAATGAGGTTGTCATTGTGCTTAAAAACCTACTCAGTGGCTCTGGGTATTGGATTAACCCTCTTCTTGCCTCATTCTGAGATATAGCATTCAAGTGAATTACTATGGATCTCATCATTAGAGAGAGTATAGAGATTCCTGAAGAAGCCTTCAGTCACTCTGTAACCACAATACCCAGCAAACGCTGGCTGTAAAAAATTCATTCTACTACGCTTCCCTTCAGAGAAGGAAAGAGCAATAGTAATGCAAGGAGGTAGGTTGCAATGTACAATGTAGTAATAACTACTGTATATCATTTGTACCTTGAATGAGTGGGCCAGGAGATTTAATACATAGATGAAAACTGAATATTTTGACATAGTTGAGAATATAAATATGTTATTAATGAGAATGCCATAGAGAAAGTCCATGTTTGTCCGAGCTTGTCTGGGCTGCAACAAATACCTGAGCTTGTCCATGCTGCAGATTTTCCATAAAAGCCTGTGTTTGTCCCAACAGGTCCGAGCGCAAATCACCCAATGGCAATCACAGACATTTCCTGACAAATGTCTGAGCTTGTCTGTGATAATCCAGTTACTGACTTTAATGCTAATCATCTATTTACATGTATGTATGTATGTAAATTTCTATAGCGGCGATTCCGGACTAAACCGCTCAAAGGCGCTTTACAAAATTAAAAAATATGCTCTTGTGAAAAGGTGAGTTTTTAACATAGATTTAAATGGCTCAATTTTGTTACAATTTTGAATGTCAGATGGTAGATTGTTCCAAAATTTTGGTCCTGCTCTCGAGAAGGCGCGTTCACCGATGGTTAAATTCGAACGTGGTACGACACATAGTAATTGTGAATTTGATCGAAGGGACCTTGCTGATGTTCTTCGTACGATCAGTGAATTTAGGTACGGTGGTGCAAGATCATGAAGGCATTTGAACACTAAGAGTCCGACCTTATAGCTGATCCGTTCTCTAACTGGCAGCCAGTGTAGTTCGTGGAGAACAGGCGTGATGTGTTCATGCATTCTCATGCGGGTGATCAACCGAGCTGCTGTGTTCTGGGCTCTCTGCAGACGCTCCAACTGGGCTGATGTTATGCCAGTCAGTAATGCATTGCCATAGTCCAACCGGATGTTATGGTGGCATGAACAAGTGTTTTAACTGCGTCGGTGTCCAGCAGATTTCAAATTTTGCTGATGTTTCTCATATTGACGAAGATGGAACGAGAGACAGATGTCACATGTGCTTCCATTGAAAGAATGTTATCAAAAGTTACGCCTATGTTGCGGGCACTGTCGCTAAAACCAATTTCGGCCTCTCCAACGTGGAGACTTTTTATGTCCACATTCTGTCGGATGTGGCGAGATGTTATCAAGTCTCTGTTTTCTTGTCGTTCAGCTGCAACATGTTGTTCAACATCCAATGTTTGATGTCAAGAACACAGTTTTCGACACACTCACGGGCGTTTAACTGATGGTTTACATGGAACTCGAGGTTCAATTGCGTGTCGTCCACATAAAAGTGGTAGCTTATGTCATGAGATCATATTAAGTTGCCTAGTGGTGCCGTGTATATTGTGAACAAGATGGGACCAAGCACAGATCCTTGTGGTACGCCAGAGCGTAATTGATTTGAAACTGACTTTAGGTTGTCCACAATAACAGTTTGGTAACGATTTGTAAGGTACGAATTGAACCAGGCAAGCGCTGTGTGCGATATACCGAGTTCTGTTAAACGTGATATCAGAATGCTATGATCGATTGTGTCGAAAGCTGCAGATAAATCTAAAAGAACCAATAGAACACACTTCCGGTCATCCATGGAGCAGAGAATGTCATTTTGTACACGGAGTAGAGTAAGTTTCTGTGCTGTGGAGCTTCCGGTATGTGCTTTGAAAGGGTTCTAGTAGGTTGTTGCATTCTAGATGGTCATTTAGTTGCTTGGCAACAACCTTTTCTAGCACCTTGGACAGATATGGTAAGTTCGACACGGGCCTGTAGTTCCCTAGTGTATTTTGGTCGAGTGTAGGCTTCTTTATTAATGGAATCACATTGGCAGTTTTGAAAGAATCAGGTACGACACCACCTTCTAAGGACAAGTTTAACACCTTTGTTATTGCAGGTAGCAATTCGTCAACACATACTTTAAGTATGTTTGTAGGCATTGGGTCCAGTCAGCACGATGCTTTTGATGAATTGCGGATTATTGTCAATACTTCATCGGGAGATACTGATTTGAATGACGTCATAGCGCAGTTTGACCCAGACAAACTACAAGAGTTAGATGGTGAATAGTCTGGATGTTGCACAATGTTGCTACGAATTAGGTCTATTTTCTCAGCAAAGAAATTTGCAAAACGATAATACATGTTAGCTTCAGAATTTATGTGCCTTACCCAGTTGAGTGTCAAGGCTCTTGGGCCTCTTGTTTCAATTTTTGCATCCAGGCAGTCACTAAAGTCAATGTACCTTTTAGTTACCTCCACTAGCTAACAGTTAGATCCCTGCTAGCTAATGGCTAGCTAGGTCACAGGAAGCTAGCTGCTAGCCAACCACTAGCTCCCCACCAGCTTACGGTTAACTCCCCACTAGCTAAGCATTAGCTCCCCACTAGTTAACCATTAGCTCCCCACTAACTCACTGTTAGATCCAGCTAGGTAACGGTTAGGTCGCTGCAACCTAACAAAGATAGCACAGAAGTTTGCAGAGACATAATTGAGATATTCTGGTAAGCAAAGGATTATAGGCGAAGTAACAACAACTCAATTGGGGCCTAATAAAGATTGTGGCTAGCTTAATGTTACCTCTATAAGCTAACCAATAAGGTTGCCATGTCCTGCTAGCTAACATTGCAATCTTGTGGCAAGCTTAAATTTATGTAAGGGCAATCATGTTTTACAATGGTATACACAAACAGCCTCACCCACCATAACATTTTCTCTTTACCACCATCACCCTCGGATATGTGACGAATATTTGGCTGGTGAAATTATCTTGATAGTCCTGCCCGCCAGTTCCCTTGAAGGTACTCTACGCATTTAAATATGATGAGACCTGACACAAAGATAGTTTCAACTCAATATTGAAATGCCTTTAAGTCATTAGTTGCAAACCTAATATAATTTGGTAAATGCATATCTGTCAATTAGCTTTTTCTGTAGTCAAATTTCGAAGGAAAAGTTGCAGGTATGGGGCACAGTTAAATTAATAGATCACAAATTAAAATGATTTTCTAACCTTTTCAATAACTGTGAATGTTTCTTGGAAGGTAGTTATACTATCATAGAGTTTGAAACCTCTTCGGCCAACATCATCTATATCTTGTGGCATTAATGAAGCAAATGCCATTAAATCTATACCTGAATCAAATGAAAACACATTACATTTTTAACATAAATTTTAAAGCAATGGTCTTTAAATCAGAAGCCTAAAATTTACATTATTGATGCATAGGCCAAAATTGTTGTTACCATGTATTCTACAGAAACAAGGTCGCATTGATATAGTTGCAACTAATACCTAGTCAAACCTGTTGATCACAGCAGGAACCAGAAATGTGGTTGCAATGCAACCATGAAGATCGACTTTATGATGCTGCAATGAACTAAGAGAGGCTTAATTTAATTCTACTTACATTGACTAGACTAGACTAACTAGAGAAGGCTTAGCCATACGCATATCAGTGACCATGACCTTTGGCCGTTTGATCCCAAAGTCATTGTGCCATGGCCTCTCATTACAGGTGAAGCACACATGTCCAGGTTTGGGTCCAGTATGCTTAACCAAACCTGAGATAAATCTCTAATTGAGCTAAACACAAAATGTCTTATGATTATCCCAGCATTAAAAACATTATGTAGAGCTAAACACAAAATGTTACTAAGAAATTGTTACTAAGTTTTCTGATTACCACACTGAATTTGACCTTTGACATTTTGATGCCAAGGTGACTATGTCATGCCAGCTAATGATCAGGAAACACATATCCAAGTTTGTGAGTAACAAAACATGAGATATAAAATGATAATTTCAGCTAAACGCAAAATATGAATGTTAATAAAACCAAGTTTTTTTTATCACGGTCCCATGACCTCCCTTTTAACCACGATGTCATTGTGTCATGCCCTCTCATTACAAGGAAGCATGTGTCCATGTATGGTTGGGTCCAGTATGATTGACCAAATATGAGATATAAATGGCGAAGCTTAGTTAAAGACAAAATGTAAGTTAAATGTAAAAAAACAAAGTTTTTACCAAGGTGACACTGACAATGACCATTTAACACCAACATCATAGGGCCAGGTCCTCTTATTACAAGTAACCATGTGTCCAAGTTTAGCGCTACATTGTACTTAACAAAACATAACTGGTGCCATAGACAGATGGCAATGGTCCTTATCATTATTGACCAATGCGGCAATCATCCTTACCACTAATACAACAAGAGCTTCGCAAACGGTGCATAATACCACGACATGATGACAAATCAATGAATGAGAGCTATCAGACATAGACCAGTCATGCTATAAAGTTTCAACGTGATGCGCAAAACAGTCACAGAGTTATCGTCTGGAAATCAATTTTCAAGATGGCGGGCGGCCAAATTGGATTTCGGATTATCTACAATTTCAATAATTTTTTTCTTCAGACCTAGTCCTGTCATCCCATGAAGTTTCAAAGCGATCTGCTAAACAGAAATTGAGAAATCAATTTTCAAGATGCCCACCAGTTGCTGGGGGCCATCTTGGATTTAGGATCATCGTCATCTTCAATAGTTTCTTTCTCCAGAGCTAGACAAACACCCTATCAAATTTCAAAGCAATCCCATAAATGGCAATGGAGTTACATGTATCATCCAGAAACACATTTTCAAGATGGACACCCTTGGCTGGCTTGGATTTTGGATTATCGTCGATTACGATGAGTTTCTTCTCCAGACCTATTCCAACCACCATATACCAGTGGCTGGCTTGGATTTCTCATCATTGTCAATTTCGAAAGATTTCTTCTACAGACCTAGTCCAACCACCCAATGAAGTTTCAAAGTGATCCAATAAATGGTAACAACAGAGTTATCATCTGGAAACCACTCTACTGCCTGTCCGGATAGTGCCATCACATAATATCCCACCAAAATATTGGTGTCCTTGACACTGTTGTCCAATGGGAAAAGTACCATTGACCAATGGGGCAGCCATGCCTGACATTATTGACGCAGTAGATGATATTTACCAATGGGGCAGCGGTCACAGTAAACAAATTGGATGAGAAAATGCAAGAACATTGGTGTCTGATTGACATTATTGAACAATGGGAAAAGTACCATTGATCAATGGGGCAGCCATCACAGACACTATTGATCAATAGTTCAATTGTCACAACACTGACAAAGGGGCAATGGTGAGGTCACAGTAACAAATTTGGATGGGGAAATGCAAGAATATTGGCATGATTGACCAACAAGAAGAGTACCATTAATCAATGGGGCAGCCATTTCTGACATTATGAAGTGTACTAAAGGAACATTTCTGACAAATCTTGTTTTAGTCCATTACCAATTTATGAAACATGACACCGATTACTTTCCCCATAGGGTTCAATACTTAAACTGCTTTAAAAAAGCCAGAGTTATGGCCCTTATTTCAAGTCGTGGCTACTTCATATTCATAGGGCGAATAGATATTGCCTGAAGGAACATATCTGCCAAATTTGTTTTTAATCCATCAACAATTGACAAAACAAATGTATTTTACCCAAAGGGTTCAATAGTTATAAGTCTTAATAAACCAGAGTTATGGCCCTTGTTTAAAGGTGTGGCCTCTTTATATTCATAGTCCAAATAGATATTTGACTGAAGAACTACATTCGCTAAATTTTATTTTAATCCATTAACAACTGTCGGAAGAATTGGATCTTCACCACAGGGTTCAATAGTTTAAGACTTAATGAACCAGAGTTACATCACATGTTTAAAGATGCATACTGTTTCTATCAATAGTTTAAATAGATGTTTGACTGAAGGAATATATTTGCTAAATTTGATTTTAATCTATCAACAATTGGCGAAAACATGTATTTCCCCCATATAGTTCAATACTTAAAAATACCTCAATGAATCTGAGTTATGGCCCTTGTTTAAGGGTGTGGTCACTTCATATTTATAGCTCCAATGGATGTTGCATAAAGGAACATATCTACTAACTTTAGTTGTAATCCATCAATTAATGACGAAACGTGCAACAAACGTATCTTCCCCATAGGCTTCAATACTTTGAAAATATAGCAAGGGACATAACTCTGCTATTTGTGGGTGTGGTCACTTCATATTCGTAGCCCATATAGATATTGCCTAAAGGAACATATCTGCAGAACGGCGTTTTAATCCATCGATAAATGACGAAACATGGCACAAACATATTTTCCCCATAGGCTTCAATACTTAACAAGAGGCCCAAGGGCCTGTGGCGCTCACCTGACCATTGGCACTTAAACCATTTGCATTTAAATAGACATGATGGATGATTTTCTGAAAATCCAAGATGGCCACCAAAAAATAGACCAATAAAAACTCTCGTTTAATATGTTGAAGCCTACCGTCATAGGATCGTTCCACCCCAGGGTTATTGATTGAAGGAGTACTATTTAAAAATTGTTAAATTCTGTATACAAGTTCCGAAGTGTACGGGCCTAGGGTTCTTCCAGCTGAGTTTGGTTGAAATCGGCCAAGCGGTTAATGAGTAGTAGAGTTTTCCCAAAATATTCAGAAAATCCAACCGCCCTAGGCTCGTTCCAGCCAGTCTGCTTGAAATTACTCAAGAAGTTAATGAGTAGATGATCTTCAGCCATTTTTCAGAAAATTCAAGATGGCCACCGAATAAGTTGACCAATCAAAATTCTATATACCAGCTCTGAAGCATAGCACTTTAGGTCTTTCAGCCGAGTTTGCTTGAACTCGTTCCAGCGGTTAATGAGGAGTAGCCTTTTAACTGATCTTGCTAAATTTTCAGAAAATCCAAGATGGCTACCGGAAAAATGGACCAATCAAAATTCTGTATACTTGTTCTGAAATCGACCAGCCTATTATCCTTCCAGCCAAGTCTGGTTGAAATTGCTAAAGTGGTTAATGAGGAGTAGCGTTTTAAACGATTTCCTGCCATTTTTCAGAAAATCCAAGATGTATGTATGTATGATTACTGTATCAGAAACATCCTACAGCTGCAATCAGGCCTTCTTCGCTTTTGCCCACTGTGTCTTGTCCTCAGCCAAACCCTTAGCTTCCTCAAGTCCATTCTTGGCTTGAGTGTACCTAATCCTGCTTTCTTGAGGTCACCTCGTAGCACGCTTAGCAGATTTATGCAATGACGTCCTCTCCTGACTCTGTATTTGCTGGCTCCGAGTAGGGTGAATTCCAAGGCTCTCTGTGCTGGTGTGTCTTCTGGCATCCTTAACACATGGCCAATCATGTACCATCTTTGCTGGGCGACTTTTACAGACAGCGGCGGCGTATTACACATCTTGTATAGTGCATCATTGGAAATTATGCTCTCTGGCCATCAGTGCCCAGCGCTGGTGCGTAGGTTTCTGCGGTGGCAGGTGTCAAGTTTGTCTAGAGCTGCCTTTGGAGCTGCCCAGCTGTTACAGTTATACATCATCAAGGATACACAGGTTGCATTGTATAAACGTAGTCTTTTTACCATGGGCATCTTTGATCTACGAATCCATAGCTTCCAGAAGGACTGGAAAGTCATGTTCCCCATGATGCAGAGAGCAGCAATGTCAGCAGTACTGCAAAGCAGTGAGCCCAGGATTTTACTTTTCCTCCATTGTTCACCGCCATGAAGTGGCTCGTCATTTTCTTTAGTTTCATGCTTTGTAGATAGGTATATGTGGGTGAACTCTGTTTTAGATTCATTCATAAAGAGATTCTCAATTTTTAGTTTGCTTGCAGCTATTGGGAGAAGTTCATCAAGGGGTTTCTTTTCCTCATCTATAAGGTCCACATCGTCGGCGTATGCCATCTTTAGCGGCATGCCCAGTATTGACCCCACGGGGGTTTGGTGTTGTGGAGTTTTCCCGCACGGATTTCAATGCAGCAGCCAGGTAACAGGTGAAGAGCACAGGGGATAGACCATCTCTCTGTGGGGAACCGACTGATGTCTCTCAGCTTGGTGTCTGCAAGCAGTAGTCTCACTAGTCATTGCTCATCTTCATTGCAACTGGCCTGGCATAGTACATCTAGGATCTTTGAGCGTTTAATCGTGTCGAAGGCTCATGACATGTCATTGCCCATTTTGTGGAAATCCCATTGTTTACACATGACTAACGACACAAGCATGCGTTGAGCCCATACAATGTCTGCGTAGCTGCATTCACGTTTGAAGCCACTTTGACATGATCCGGTGAAGTCGTCGATTTTGTCTCGGATGCGGCATAGAGTAACATTGGATAGGATTTTCCGTATGCTGTTAAGGAGCACAATTGGCCGCAGATTGGCTGGGGGGGGGGGCAGGTGGCTTTTTGGGCTTGGGTATTGTGATAAGGATGCATAAAAGATGAATTGATTATGTGCGTGATCGGTTTTGAGATAATGTCACTTGCATATTTGAATAGTTCGTTGCTCATGCCATCAGGTCCAGATGCACGTCCATTTTTCAGGGCTTTAAGTGCCTTCTCAACGTCTGCTGTATTAATTGGTGTTAGTAATGACCTGGGGTCTCCTGAGAATGGGTGCAAGGGCTCATCATCGTGGTCAGTGAACTGTTCCTTGAACCATTCTCGAATTGCCTCCTCGACTTTGCCCTGGTCAGTCCCGATAGTGTCTTTCAGAGTTGAGTACAGTTAGTGGTGGTGTGTCGTCAGCAACTCTCAGGGCTCATGGCAGCGATCTCATCTGCTAGGGCATCTGCTTGTTGGATAGCAAGATCTTTTAAGCGTTCGCTAATGTGGCGCAGAATGTTATTGTGTTCCTGATGTAGTTTGGTGTGATCTTCACTTTGGCCACCTTGATAAAATCGCAGACGTAACGCCTTCTGTTCTGCTGACAGTTTTACTATGAGAGGGTCATCAGCATACCTAATCCTGTTGTTTTTTAGAACACCTATGGCGCTAGTAGCTGATGATTCCACAGATATCAGTATTCTGGTCAGGGCTTCAATCCAAGATGGTTGGCAGAAAAATTTAACAATCGAAATTCTGTATACAAGTTCCAAAGCATACTAGGCTAGGTTCTTCCATCCAAGTTTGATTGAAATCGGCCCAGTGGTTATCGAGGAGTAGGCTTTTAAATGATTTCCATAAATTTTCAGAAAATCCCAGATGGCCGTCGGAAAAATTTACCAATCAAAATTCTGTATATACGTTTTGAAACCTACCAACCTAGTATCCTTCCAGCCAAGTCTGGTTGAAATTGCTCAAGCAGTTAATGAGGAGTAGCGTTTTAAACGATTTCACGCCATCTTGTGGAAAATTGAAGATGGCCACCGGAAAATGGACCAATCAAAATTCTGTATACATGTTCTGAAGGATACCATGCTAGAGTTCTTTCATCCATGTTTGATTTAAATCGGTCCAGTGGTTATCGAGGAGGCTTAAGTGATTTCCAGAATTTTCAGAAAATCCAAGATGGCCGCCAGAAAAATTGACAAATCAAAATTCTGTATACAAGTTCTGAAACACACCACCGTACTATCCTCCCAGCTAAGCCTGGTTGAAATTCTCCAAGCAGTTAATGACTAGCGTTTTAAACGATTTCCCGCAATTTTTTGGAAAATTCAAGATAGCTGCCGAAAGATTTGACCAATCAAAATTCTGTAAACATGTTCTGAAGCCTATCCCCATAAGATCCTTCCAGCCAAATTAGGCTGAAATCTGCCAAGCGGTTAATGAGTAGCCTTTTTAAGCAAGAGTTGATAGATGGATGGATGCCGGACGGACAGACAGACGGTCGCCATGTCATATGCTCACTTGGCTATTCTGGCCAGGTGAGCTAAAACTGCATTAATAAACAGAGTTATGGCCCTTGTTTAAGGGTGTGGCCACATCCTTATAGCCCAAATAGATAATGCCTAAAGGAACATGTCTGCCAAATTTGGTTTTAATCAATTGATAAATGACAAAACGTGGCTATAACTCAGCTATTTGTGGGTGGGCCACTTCATCTTCATAGACGCAAATAGCTTTTGACTAAAGGAACATCTTTGCCAAATTTGGTTTTAATCTGTTTATAAATGGCAAAATGTGCCACAAACGTATTTTCCCCATAGGCTTCAATACTTTGAAAATATACTAAGGGCCATAACTCTGCTATTTGTGGGCGGAGCCACTTCATCTTCATAGACCCAATAGATTGTGCTAAAGGAACATATCTGCCAAATTTCATTTTAATCCATCGACAAATAGTGAAACGTGCCACAAATGTTGACAGATGACAGACAGACGCAGACAGAGAGATCGTGATTGTACAAGCCCACCTAGGTCAGCTAAAAATGATGCGCTAAAACTGTGCTACATGTACATAGCTGACTACATGTAGTGTAAATTTAATTCCAGAGAAATTAATATTTTACAAAATATAAGGCATGTTGACCTAAACGTGAGTGGCAAAAGATGTTCACCAATCATGTTAGAACAAATTCTGCGCTAAATTTGAAGAAACATTCCGGCCCACTATTTAAGTATGGTTAACAAATGGTAGTTTACTTTCGAAGTGAGATCACATTCATGTAGTTTTATACATGTATGAAAAAAACACAATATTCTCTACTTGTTTAAGGGGCCTTTTCACTGTAGCCAACCATCATATGACATCATAATCAACTATGCGATGTATAGAATGACATCACAATCAATGATGCCATTATGATGTCATGAATAATGTAGATAAGTACGTCATGCACACATAGTTGAAGATAGACTATGCGTTGTTGTATGATATGTCTTTTACTATTTAATAATTATCCTGTTGAATATTTTGAAACTAATTTGACTGGACAGCAACAGCACCCAGTCAAATTAGTTACAAAATATTCAACAACTTAACGGTACAGTTTTCAAGGCATTCGGGGATCGATCGATCCCAACACTGTGAGATGTGGGTGGAGCTTAGCTAGTGATGGGTGGAGCATAGCTAAAACTGGAAAAGTCCATTAGAACTCAAGGTATGACAATTGTGAATGATTTAATCACCTATTGGTTCCAAACACAAAATTCAAGAATGACTCTATAGAAACTAGGTCAGGCTGGCCTAATTCTTATGAGTGCTCAGTCGCTAAATTAAAATTACCGGGTACTATATATAATGTGTGGTAAAATATAATATCATTCAAGTATTATCTTTCCTAAGGGACAGGCCGAGGGCCACAGCTCTTGCATTTGACACAAAATTTATTTACACAATGCTGATATTACCGGTGCATATAGTGGGACAAATTCCCTAGATCTACAGTAAATAGCTGAAATATGACAAAAAATGATGGTCATGCATAAATATTTTATTATTGCTATTTTACCTGCGGAAAAGAGCTTGCCTTCTGCAGCCAGAACAATAGCACGGCATTCAGACTCAGTAGCTAGGCGTTGAAAACAATCTCGCATTTCACTAAGAAAATACAAAAGTTATTGATAAACTAGAAGTTAATCCTTTCATCTCCAAAATTTCAGTATCTCAATATCAAGTCCACCATACAGGAAATCAATAAAATATTAAGAAGCTGATTTCAAAGTCAAATTGGTTTTAAAATAATAAAGAAAATACATGTAACTGATTATGATGCAAACAGTTTATCATGTACTCCAAGCAGGGCTAGAAATTAACCGCTGATCCCATGATCCGTAGGTCCTTTTCGCATACGGATCAGCAACGGGTCACTGCTTTAGGACAGTAACTGATCTGGCTGGATCACTATGTTTCAGGTGGAATATCTTTATAATACAATTTAAACAAGATTACCACTTACCTCATCGACCAGCTAGTGTAATCTGAGGTGTTTTAACCCTTTAGTGGCCAAGCAAAATATAGCTTTTACAGTGGTCTTAAGAAATGTCCATTTACATGCCAAGAGAATATTTTTGAAAATTTACCACCGTAATGACTGGCTCGATAAAATGAGCCAGTCATTCCAAAGGTAAATTTTCAAAAATAGTGTTCTCCTGGCCTGCAAATGAACATTATGTAAAGAAACATTTTGATAAGTATAAGTTATTGAACAAAAATAACCCACAAAAGATTTGGTGACTTAACCCTTTCATCAACAAATCCTGGATAAAGTATATTCTTTATGATATAAAACGTATTCTGTTGAATATTTTGAAATTAATTTGACTGGAAGCCATTGCTGCCTAAGTTTCTTTATCTGGGTACATTGAAAATCAGATCTGGGGGAATTACTCGGTGAAAGAGTTAAATGCCAATTGGTAAACTAACATTTTATGGGATTCTTGTCATAAATCACATAAAAATGAGATGTGTCCAAGCACCAAACAGTGGAATAGTATGAAACAAGGGGCCTGTATTGCTCACCTGGTACATAGGCATTGCACCTAGGAAAGCCATCACCTATTTAAGTTTGTGGCCAGAATTGCAACAAGAACAAGAGGCCCAAGGGGCCTGTATCGCTCACCTGGACCATAGGCATTTCAACTAGAATGCTCTTTATCAACATGATGGCCACCAAACCATTTATCCGACAGTTTCGAAAATTGCAAATTTGAGATCAGAATACCCAAAAACACATAAAACCAATTTCGGCCTCAAAATCCATCAAATAAAAAAAGTCAACCATGGACACCAAACATGCTATGTTTTGGTTGGTCCATGGTGTCCAGGTTTTTTGATGGATAAACTTCCCTTGAACAAACTTCAATGGCTCTTAGTCCCTAATCATATCTGCCAAATTTCGCCCCAATCCCTTCAGCGTTCTGGAGAAGAAATTGTTTTCGCTACAAGTAAGTCAACCAAGATGGCCACCGAACCATTTGACCAATCAAGTTCCCTTCAACAAACTTGGTTCAGCTCTTACCATAAATCATATTTCATCAGGTATGCATCAATCCCATAAGCGGCTTCGGAGAACACTTTTAGACGTTTCTAAAAATCGGCCAAAATCCAAGATGGCCACCGGCCCAATTGGCTGATTGGCTTCGTTTGAACAAACTTGAATCTCTACACCTTAAGGATGCTTCCTGCCACATATAATTGAAATCGGCCAGGCAGTTCTCCAGAAGAAACATTTTAAATTTCCCATTGCTTCATTATGGGAGCTTTTGGCGGGAAAAAGATCCAAGATGGCCGCCAAACCATTTATCTGACAGTTTCGAAAATTTCAAATCTGAGCTCAGAATACCCTGTAACACACACACACACACACACAAAACCAATTTGGGCCTCAAAATCCATCAAATAAAAAAATCCAATATGGCCACCAAACATGCTATATTTTGATTTGCCCATGGCAGCCATGTTTTTTGATGGATCAACTTCTCTTGAACAAACTTTAATGGCCCTTAGGCCATAATCATATCTGCCAAATTTCGGCCCGATCCCTTCAGCGGTTCTGGAGAACAAGTAATTTTCGCTATAACTAGGTCAACCAAGATGGCCGCCAAACCATTTGACCAATCAAGTTCCCTTGAACAAACTTGGTTCAGCTCTTGCCCTAGATCATATTTCATGAGATTTCCATCAATCCCCTAAGCGGTTTCGGAGAAGATTTTTAAAGACATTTCCTAAAATCAGCCTACATCCAAGATGGCTGCCAGCCCAATTGGCTGATCGGCTTCGTTTGAATAACTTAAATCTCTACACCCTAAGGATGCTTCCTGCCAAATATAATTGAAATCGGCCAGGCAGTTCTCCAGAAGAAAACATTTAAAATTTCCCATTGCTTTAGTATGGGAGCTTTTGGCGGGAAAAAGATCCAAGATGGCCACCAAACCATTTATCCGACAGTTTCGAAAATTTCAAATCTGAGCTCAGAATACCCCAAAACACATACAAAACCAATTTGGGCCTCAAAATCCATCAAATAAAAAAATCCAATATGACCGCCAAACATGCTATATTTTGATTGGCCCATGGCGGCCATGTTTTTTGACGGATCAACTTCTCTTGAACAAATTTTAATGGACCTTAGGCCATAATCATATCTGCCAAATTTCGGCCTGATCCCTTCAGCGGTTCTGGAGAAGTCATTTTCGTTATTACTAGGTCAACCAAGATGGCCGCCGAACCATTTGACCAATCAAGTTCCCTTGAACAAACTTGGTTCAGCTCTTGCACTAGATCATATTTCATGAGATTTCCATCAATCCCCTAAGCGGTTTCGGAGAAGATTTTTAAAGACATTTCCTAAAATCAGCCTAAATCCAAGATGGCTGCCGGCCAAATTGGCCAATCGGGTTCATTTGAACAAACTTGGTTCCTGATGCTCTAAGGATGCTTCCTGCCAAATATAATTGAAATTGGCCCAGTGGTTCTTGAGAAGAAGTCGTTTAACGGAAAAGTTGACGGACGATGGACGGACGGACGACGGACGGATGGTCCCCACGGCATAAGCTCACTTGGCCTTTCAGGCCAGGTGAGCTAAAAAGGCAGAGGAAATCTGTATCACTCACCTGGAATTATTGACCACTAGCAAAGCCGAACAAAATGAGATGACCACTAGAAAAATTTACAAATCTAATTTCCTTGTAAAAGATTTAGCCAAGTTTTATTAAAATTGGACCAGTGGTTAATAAGTAGTCTTTTAAATGATTTTCTCAGAAATTGTCAAAAAAAACCTAGCTGGCCACCAAACATGTAACATTTTGCTTGATCCATCGTGGACATATTCCATTGACGTATCAATTTCCCTTTAGTCCCTTATCATATCTCCCAAATTTCAGCCGGATCCGTTAAGTGGTACTGGAGTCGTTTTCGCAAAAACTACGCCAACCAAGATGGCCACTGAAGCATTTGGCTAATCAAACTCTCTTGAACAAATTTGATTCAGCTGTTACCCTAGATGAGATTTGATGAGATTTGAAATCCCCTCGGTTTCAGAGATTAAAAAAATTGTTTCTAAAGATTGAGGAAAATCCAAGATGGCCACTGGCCAAATTGGCAGATCAGCTTCGTTTGAACACACTTGTATCTCTAAGTACTAAGGATGCTCCCTGCCAAATACAATTGAAACCTCCTCAGTGGTTCTCGAGAAGTATACATTTCAAACTTTCCATTGCTTTAGTATCCTGTGGGAGGTTTTTTGTGAGAAAAAGATCCAATATGGCCGCCAAACCATTAACCAAGTTTCTAAAGTGGTAAATTTGAATCAGCATACCCAAAAACCTATATAAAACCAATTTGGCTTTAAAATCCATCAAATAAACAAGAGGCCCAATGGCATTTGACATCCTATCAGTTTACTTTTCACAACACAGATATTAGATGCCGACATTAACATTGTGACCAAGTTTGGTGTCAATCCATCAAGAAATAACAAAATGAGCCGCCATTGTTGGTGATGGACAGACAGATGGATGGATGGACATACAGAAGGCGGATGGGGTCATCGCTATACGACAGCTGACTGACAAGTAAGCGGAGTTAAGAAAACCAATTTCGGCTTCAAAATCCATTAAATAAAAAAATTGAATATGGCAGCCAAACACGCTAAAATTTGATTGGTCCATGGTGGCCATGTTTTTTACCTATCAACTTCCCATGAACAAACTTTAATGTCCCTTAGTCCATAATCATATTCCCAAAATTTCAGCCCGATCCGTTCAGCGGTTCTGCAGAACACGTCATTTTCATGAAAACTAGGTCATCCAAGACGGCCGCCGAACCATATGGCCAATCAAGTTTCTTCGAACAAATTTGGTTCAGCTCTTGCCCTA
The DNA here is from genome assembly GCA_034401795.1 of Chaetoderma sp. LZ-2023a. Lineage (NCBI taxonomy): Eukaryota > Metazoa > Mollusca > Caudofoveata > Chaetodermatida > Chaetodermatidae > Chaetoderma > Chaetoderma sp. LZ-2023a. The sequence goes on from CM067373.1 coordinate 53,746,858, forward strand.
TATGATATTTCGTGAGTTTTGAATCGATCCATTAAGCGGTTTCGGACAAGAAGATTTTTAAAGCCATTTCCTAAAATCGGCCAAAATCCAAGATGGCCACCGGCCAAATTGGCTGATTGACTTTGTTTGAACAAACTTGGATCCCTATGCCGTAAGGATACTTCCTGTCAAATATAATTGAAATCGGCCCAGTGGTTCTTGAGAAGTTGTTGTTTAAAGAAAAGTTGACGGGCGGACGGACGGACGGACGCCGGACGGTCGCCATGGCATAAGCCCACTTGGCCATTCTGGCCTGGTGAGCTAAAAACAATATGACCAACAAATGCTAAATTTTGATTGGTTGATGCCGGCCATGTTTTTTAACATACAAAATTCCTTTGAACAAATTTGAATGCTCCCAAATATAATTGAAATCGGCCCAGCGGTTCTTGAGAAGAAGTCGTTTAAAGAATTCCCCATTGCTTTACTATGGGCCCATTGCTTTACTATGGGAGACTATGGCGGGAAAACAAACTAAGATGGCAGGAAAACCGTTTATCCGACAGTCTCGAAAGTGGGATATTTGAACTGGCCACACTGATAAGCATATATAAAGCAATTTTCGCCATCAAAATACATCAAATACTAAAAAGCCAATATGACCAAGAAATGCTAAATTTTGATTGGTTGATGGTGGCCATGTTTTTTAACGTACAAACTTCCCTTGAACAAACTTGACTGAACCTTGGTCCCTAAGCATATTTACCAAATTTCAGGTCTATCCTTTTAGCGGTTCGGGAGAAGTTGTTTTCGCGAAAACTAGGTCATCCAAGATGGCTACCAGGCAAATCGTCCAATCAGGTTGCCTTGAACAAAGTTGGGTCTACCGTTGCACTAGATGATGTGTTATGAGTTTTGAATCAATTCCTCCAGCGGTTTCGGAGATTTTTTAGTGTTTCTAAAAATCGGCTATTTTGGCCGCCGCCCATCTTGGATTTTGGCCGATCGGCTTCGTTTGAACAAACTAGAATCTCTATGCGCTAGGGATGCTTCCTGCCAAATATAATTGAAATCGGTCCTGTGGTTCTTGAGAAGTTGTTTAAAGAAAAAGTTGACGGACGGACGGATGGACGGTCGCCACGGCATAAGATCACTTGGCCTTTCAGGCCAGGTGAGCTAAAAAATCCAATATGCCCGCCCAACAGGCTACATTTTTATTGGTCCATAGTGGTCATGTTTTTTTTCTACGAATCCACTTACACTGAACAACGTTAACCTAAATGGCACTTAATGCCTAATAATCATATCTCCAAATGTCAGCCAAATCCATTCAGATTTCAGTGGTTCTAGAGAACTTGTTTTCGCAAAAACTAAGTCCTATAAGATGGCCATCGAAGCATTTGACTGAAGCATTTGGCCAATTAGGTTCCCTTGAACAAACTTGGTTCAGCTGTTGCTCTAGATGATGTTTCATGAGTTTTGAATCGATCCGCGAGCGGTTTCACAGATTTGTTTCTGAAAATCAGCCAAAATCCAGAAAAAAACTTGGATCTCTATGCCCTAAGGACGCTTTCTGCCAAATATAATTGAAAACAGCCCAGTGGTTCATGAGAAGAAATTGTTTAAAGAGAAAGTTTACGGACGACAGATGGATGATGGCCATTCGCCCTGGTATAAGCTCACTTGGCCTTTCAGGCCAGGTGAGCTAATGAGGATGCTTTTCACCAAATTTTGGTCAAATCAGTCCAGTGGTTCAAAAAGGCATTACAAATTTTCCATGGATTTACTATGGGACATTTTGACGGGAACAAAATACCAGATGGCCATCAACTGGAAATCTGTTTATCCAACAGTTTCGAAATAACCCTAGAAAATTTAAAATCTGCATACACAAAAACCCACATACATGTAAAACCAGTTTCGGCTTCAAAATTCAATCAAATAAAAAAATCCAAGATGACCACCAAAGCATTAGGACAATCAATTTCCATCAAATAACTTGGTTCAACTGTTGCCGTAGATGATGGTTAATGAGTTTTGAATCAACCTACCAAGCGGTTTCAGAGATTTTTAAAGATGTTTATAAAAAATGTCCAAAATCTAAGATGGCTGCGGCCAAATTGTCCATCGGCGTACTTTGAAAAACTTGGATCTCTATCCTGTAAAGATGCTTCACGCCAAATATACTTGAAATCGGCCCAGTGGTTCTCGAGAAGACATTTTAAATTTCCTTTTCTATGGTATGAGTTTTTGAGAGCAAAATGATCAATGATGGCCAACAAACCATTTATCTGACAGTTTTGAAAGTGATAAATTTTCAATCAGCAAACACAAAAGCCTATACAAAACCATAAGCTTCAAAATCCACACTAAAAAATCCAATATAGACTCCAAACATGCTACATTTTGATTGGTCCACTGCGGCCATGTTTTTTTACATATCACCTTCCCATGAGCAAACTTTACTGGCTCTTTGTGCCCAATCATATCTCCCAAATTTCGTCCCGATCCATTCTGTGGTTCTGGAGTTGTTTACGTGGAAACTGGGTCATCCAAGATGGTCGCCAAAGCAGTTGGCCAATCACGTTCCCTCGAACAAACTTGGCTCAGCTGTTGCCCTAGATGATGTTTCATGCGTTTTGAATCAATCCCCAAGCGGTTTCGGAGAACATTTTTAAAGATGTTTCTAAAAACTAGCCAAAATCTAAGATGGCCAACGGCCAAATTGGCTGATCATCAGCGGTGTCTGAACAAGCTTGGATATCTATGCCCTAAGGATGCTTCCTGCCAAACATGATTGAAATCGGGCCAGCGAGAAGTCGTTTAAAGAAAAGGTTGATGGCCGAACACTAGACAGGACAGATGGATGGTTACCATGGCAAAAACTTACTTGGCCATTCTGGCTCGTGTGGCACAGGTGAGCTAATAATCATCCGCACAATGCAGTCCTACTGACAAAAAAAAATTGATAATTTATGGAAAATCCAAGATGGCCACCAAACAAATTGACCAAGCAACATTCTTATTTGATTTGTTGAAGCCTACTGCCACAGGATCATTCCACCCAAGTTTTACTAAATGGGGCTATTGATTAAGGAGGAGTGACGTTTTCAAAGATTTGAAAATCCAAGATCGCCACCAGAAAAATTGATCAATCAGAATATTGGACACAAGTTCTGAAGCCTACCACTCAAGGGTCCTTCCAGGCAATTCTGGATGAAATCGCCAAGACAGTTAATGAGTAGAATTTTAAACGATTTCCCACCATTTATTTGGAAAATACAAGATTTTCACACAAAGATTGACATATCAAAATTCTGTACAGAAGATCCCACATAGTGTCCTTCCTGCAGGGTTCGTACACCATGACATGACATTTTATGACCAAAATTAACAAAATCCACCAATCTGTTATTGAGGTGCTGCATTTGGGCAATTTCCTGTAAATTTTTCATAAAATCTAAGATTTCCCACAAACATATTTACCTTCCAAATTCTGATTACAAGTTCTGAAGCCTACCCTGATAGGATCTTTCCAGTCAAATTAGATTGAAATCCGCTAAGTGGTCAATGAGAAGTAGCGTTTAAATCAAAAGTTGACAGACAGAGGGATGACAGTCGCCACGACATAAGCTCACTTGGCCATTCTGGCCATGTGAGTTAACAACAACGACGACGACGACCAGCACTCTGTGCTTGCTTTAACCCTTGTATCTAACGATGTAATTTGACTGAAGTTACCCGCTGTTAGGATAAAACATCTGTTTAGCTATTAGCATTTTGTTAATGCTAAGACAGTGATGGGACGTATTATTGGCTAGAAATAATTGGCTTCCGGGGTCGACGGGATGGATTATCGTTCCACGCTACCACCAGTTTTTGATCGCTAAATATGCAAGCATTACAGGCATTTTATCCAATCAAACTTAGCGTTACATTACGTTAGGAGGCTGAATTTTCTAAATCCACTGTCGATTTGTCAATTCAGTTTGTTCACAAAGTTCTGTGGGAAAATATAAATAGATCTTTGTGAATGAAATAGTTTGCATAAAAATGTCGAAGATGACGAAGCAATTCCTTTATTTAAGCGAGTACTCACGAGTACCCGCTTATCGGGATAGACGGAATCCGTTATAATTATTATTATTATCATTATTATTATACAAGCTGCTCAATGATTGGCCAAGCTGGAAAATCTTTCTAATGTTTCCACGCTTTTAAATTACTTTATAATGTCAATTTGTCATTACTGAATAACTGAAAGCCTCTCAGAATTACTATATATATATATATATATATATATATATATATATATATATATATATATATATATATAATACTAGAGGCATATGTGGTAGTAGTATGCATTGACAAAAATTTGAATGCCTGTGGTCTGGAACCTAGAAGGGCATATCAGCATAGACAATAATATTGTTTTAAAGATATTGACCCCGGTGGAGATATGGTTCACATGGAAATGGAACGAGGGTGAGGGGGGGGGGGGCAATTGGGAGATTCCGCCACCAAACACACAGACCCGCCCACACCCTAGTTTTTTCCTCTTGCACAGTTTAGCCGCCCCACCCCACCCACGTCAAAACACATTCCGACACCCCCGTTATTGCGCTTAATTGCCCTGTCCATTTTTGTCAATCTTACTGGGGTTTGCTGCTGTTCATCTGGCAATGTTATTAATGTATCTATCCTTTTAATTTTCAGCTTGAAACACCATTTCAGAGAAAAATTATAACAAATTTAAACTTAACGATTTTTATTAACCATGTAACACTTAAATTTGCTTAAAAAATTACATATCATAGTAAATATCCATTTCCAGACAAAGAGAATCTGTTTGAAAATTTACCACTCAGTTATTGCACCAGACATTCCAGTCATACATTTTCGAAAATATTCTCATGGTCTGTAAATAGACATTTTGCAAGGTCACTGCTGTAGCCGTTTTTGGCCGGCTTGCGTGTTATAGGGTTAATAATATTTAAATACTGTATTGTGTAACCTGTCCGTGCAAATATCAAATAAAGTTTACTCGAAGTGAGAGGGAGAGATAATCTCATATTAGGTAATCAGACTGGACTATGTATAGATTTGTTGAATATATCGAGTCCAATTTGATTGGAAACTGCTGCTGCATTAGGCAACAATAGATTCGAATTAAATTTATCAAAATATACGCAACATATTACTTTTTTAGACTGCAAGATCTTTACCCTTGTCCAGCAAGGGTGAGGGGGTATTACATTTGTTTTTGTGCATGCGTGCGTCCATGTGTCTGTCCGGTATTGCATCTAAAATACTGATCATATTGGTTTCAAATTTTAACACATCAAAGTAACATAACGTAAACAAGGATTTCCAGAAGTTGGCTATGATCTGGACAAAAACCCAGGATCCAGATTGGATACAAATTTTAATCTATGGACATCTCGAAAACTGCTCGTTAGATTTTGCTCAAATTTTAACAAAGGAGAGGGTGTGAGCATACAGTAAGATTTAACAAATTTGGATGTGTGAAAATTTATTTTAAAAACGCTACATTGTGAGAAAAATGGTAGGGCAGTCTCGGCAGTGGCTTACAATCTCTGATTACTCTTGTTCATAATGTTATCTATCCAGCATCAAGTCCTCGACAACACCGCTGGGCTTTAAAAACTTAATCTACCCGTCGATGGAAACTAAGTGATAACTAGATTGCTTGGTCGATGATGCATTATAGGAGAACCCATGTTCACTACTTTGACCTCTTTACCCCATCCCATCCCTGGGCGGAGCCAAATGTAAGTGCCCTCGTGCACTCTATAATCACCTACCAAATTTGTTTGAATTCCAATCACTGATTTTGGAAGAGTTGCATTACACAGAGACTGGAGTGGATTGTTGAGAACAATCTGGATGTCATAAGGGGAAATGATCTGTGACAGTAGGTGTTAAAAATTAACATGAGCCAGAGGATAGTAGAAATTGATTAGGACTAGTACAATCTGTAACTGACCAGGCCGATGGTAACAATTTGATATGTCAATGGTCAAGGTGGCCAAAAAATGCCATTGTTGCGATCTTCAGAAATGTCAATATTCAGAGCAAGAGAAGACTACTTTTTTTAAATTTACCACTAGAATGATGGCTCAGTAAGTGAACCAGTCATTCCAGTGTTAAAATTTCAAAGATAGTCTTCCCTTGGTCTGCAAAGAAAATTTGAAAGGCTAAAGTAGAATCTAGTAATCCTGCTAGAAACATGTTGTGGCTCATTTGGCTTAATTTCTATTCATGGAGAGGGTGTGCGAGAGTGGTCAGAAATATGAAAAATTTCGAAATCCAAATAAATTTGTGAGACTCCAATCTTTACAATAAATTTCTTGAGGAACCAAATCTAAATGTGGTCTTGCAAAGCTCAATCATGGGTAACCCACATAACAAATTTGGTTGAATTACAGCCACCTGCTTGGGATGGGATAGCATGATGAACCAACAGATGGGTAGATGGAGGCGATTATAATATCACCATTTTTTCAAAACATGGGGATCATGAAAGGACCCAAGGCGATAAGATAAAGGTAGGTAATTAATTCAAAATCTCTATACAAAAATGTACATTTCTTTCACACATGACAAGACAATGGTGGACAAAGCTGGGTGTGAATTGGTGTGAAACATGTAATATCTTGCATCGTTCCTCACCAACTCGAGCAGTGAACTCAGACCTTTGATCAGAAATTAAAGTATCACAAACACCATATGTTGTAAAAAGATGGTAAAGCGCTTCTGAAACTGTAATCGCATCTTAGTTAGCGATAGGTACAGCAAAGAGAAATCGTGCAACCAGATCTAGGGCCGTGAAGATGTGTGTGTCCCCGTGGTGTACATGGCAAAGGGCCATATAGGTCAACTCCCCACACAGAGAAAGGGCAAGTAGGTGTAGGATATGCAACAATAGCGTTCTTAATATGCACCTTGCTGACTTTCCTATATTAGCATTCGTGACACGATTGGACATAATCTGAAACCAATGTTGCAAATCACGGAAAATAGTAATGCTCCTTAATAGTCTATCGTATCTTGTATAAGTCGATGTGCGCCCATAGGTGAGTCGTGAAACAATTCCATGACAACTGGGATTAAGGACGACGGTAGCAATAATTGATAACTTAAATGCAATTTTGTATGTCTGGCTTATGCAATGCGTAAGTGGAACAACATACCATCAAATATGGCAGTCGGACTGCTGTAAGAGAATTGAACGCGACTGTTTTTGCGACTCGGGTAAGACACCCGCAGACAAATAGCTTATCATAGGTTGTAGATCACCGTCTACATCCTGAGTTGATCGGATACTGGCCGGACTCATGTCCAAATGATGTACCGCTGATATAATGTCATTAGGCGCAGATGTGGTATACTCATCTTCTGAAATTTCCCGATCTTGAATTACAGCCGCTACACGGCATCGATAATGAACAACTGGTCTGTTTGGATCCTCACCGGGTTCACTATTGACACCATAACCGCCAAACGTTTGAGTACTAGTCATAAATTCAGTAGATGTATCGGTGACATCACTAATACATACATCTGTCATACCACTGTCATTAGATTTAGAAGATATCGTAGACTCAATAGAAGTCAGGCCGTTATCGTGAGCCTGCTCAGAAATAACATCAGAAACAGTTCCAGAATTTAACACACTAGCGTCAGTCACAGAAGATTGAGTGGACAGATTGCGTTTATTTACATCAAATGTGCAGAAATGGCGGTTTGAATCATAGTCGTCACCATCAGAAGATACCATACAAACATAATTAGCATGATTTAGCATCATAGAACAGTGGCATCTGGCGAGACAAGCTTGAGCTGCTTGTATTTCTCTGGAACATAAGGGAAACACGGATCTTGTTCTTCAGGACTGGAATCAAGTAGTTTGGGGAATGCCACATCACGTGAAAATGCATCAGGAACCATCAGCTGTCTTGCAGATTTATAAACAATACCCAAGTCAAACTGCTGTAGAATTGCAAGCATCCTTTATAGATTGCGCCCTTTATCGGTTTCTGAAACAAAAGGCCGCAAAGCTTGGTGATCACATTCGACAACAAAATGTCTGCCACACAAATAGGATACACAATCCAGAATACTGGTAACCAAACCAAGTAATTCAAGTTTAGTGGGGCATATGATTGTTACCATCTGGATAGACCTTTGGAACCAAAACAAACAACACCCGAGATACCATTGTGAATTTGAGAGCATATAATCAATTCCTTTACTACTGGTGTCCACTGCCAGGCGGAATTCAAGATCAAATCGAGGAAAAGCTAATGCCTCTGAGTTGACCAGTGCATTTTTCAAATGTTGAAACCTCTCACCACATGTCGGAGTCCATCGGAAAAGAACGCCTTTTTTCAACAAATGATATAGCGGATTAGCAATAACACTATAGGATGGTATGAACTTGCGAAACCAATTAAAAAGTCCACGTACAGATTGAAGTTCTTTTCTATTAGTAGGTGTTGGATAGTCTTTGAGAATTTAAATTTTACAACTAGGGGGTTGGAATCTTTAGAAATATCGTAAACTAGAAAGGTACATTTACGTTGGGCAAATCTGCATTTATCTGGTCCAAATTTGAGACCTGCATATTTAAGTTTGCACAGTACTTCACTCAAATCGCTCAAGTGTTGGTCAAATGTTTTTGAGAAAATACTGATATCGTCCAAATAGTACAAGACAGAAATAAATGTTAACCCTTTCAAGACCTTACCCATTAGCAATTGGACTCAATTAGAATATTATATATATGGCCTTAATGTATAAAGGCCATATACCAACTCCTGTGATATGTTATGGGACACAAGCTGGTAGTTTTTTAGTCTATATAGAAAATAATTATTTACCTATAATAAGAAGGGAAGAAAGGCGGGGTCATATTTAACACGTAGAGCATACTATTCCTGCTAAAGTCCTATAAATATGTAAGGTATTAAACATTAGAAACGTTGTAATTTTAAGTTAAAAATTCAAATGAATAAATATTGAATTTACTTGAAGTACCTCCCTTGAAAAATATATGAGATGGTAGTCTAATTTGTATAACTCCACACCTGGTTGTTAAACGAAATGATCGGACACTTTTGAAACTGTGATATTCGGAATCAGCATCACCAAACACCTAAATAACGTCATTTTCATTGTGAAAACCCCTGCAGTAATGCTGGTTGCTATGTACAGCATTTTGCTTAATGAATTTCCAATGGCATAATTGCATCCTGATAGAAAATCGTAATATCTCGGGAACTGCTTGTGATATTCGAGTTCTGTAAACGGTTCCTGATATGGAATCTCGCTCCGAATTTGATAAACCAAACGCAGAAACAATCAACCTAGAATTGTGTCATTTATTGTCAGCGCGGATATAAGTACACAGCAGATAGAAACAGCAAGCAAGTAGCATCAACACTCCACTTGACAAACGGCATCTCTCCAGGGCAGGTTGCTTGCGGCTCAACGATAAGCCCATCTAGATCACCACGTGGAGCCAATACCACAGCCAAATTCCCATGTCTGGCTTCAGCGCGCGTAGTAACGTCCGTCCTCCAATTCTTTTTTTCTTTTCCTTAGTCTTTTTTCTTTTTATATACAATGTTATCATTATTCAATTTCATATGTGTGCAAGCCAATGTTATAATATCAACAGCGTTATCACACAAAGTGAATGTGGCCAGGACAGTTCCTCTATTCACAAACACCTCATTACCAGGATTCGGTATTTTAATAGGAACATTATTAGTGTGGTTGCACGTGACAACTGCCCTAGCAACAAGCTGATCTTTATGTGATAACCTTGCATCACCAACACATACACACACCTTGCATACCCAATTGAAACCTTTCAGTCAGTTTACCTGAAACAATACATTCCGAATTAGGCACAACAGTAAAAGATTTAGTACATTTCACCTTAGCTCTACTATTCAGTTTATTGTATGCTCTTGCATTTGCACTGAAATCCAATATAATATATACAGTCAACTCCGAGAATCAAAGGATGAGATGTTTCATCCAAAATGTACACAAATATGAAATGAGGTGTACCTGTCAGTGAAGTGTTAAATCTAATAGTGGCAGTGCCAGCAATACGGACAGACTGGTTATTGGCCAATAAAATATTGCTAGAATTGCTCTGAAATTGTGTAACTAGGTCTGGATGCAGGGAATTAAACAGTTGCCTAGAAATAATGTTAATTGTACTCCCAGATTCTAGTAGTCCGGTAATATTTAAATTTCCGACATATACCTGAATTTACATAAAATTATTGTCTTGACAATTCCAATTTATCACGCTTTGATTGATTACTGGCAGGATTGTCATGGCCAGCAGACCCACGGATGTAATCATCATCTTGAGTACCGGATATATAATTTAATTGGCCTGAGGGGTGCGTGTTGCCCTCAGACCTTGCATGTTTAACGTTTAATATGTCCGGTCGCATTACACAGTTGGCAGATTGGCGTTCTATCATAGCTAGCAGTCGGCCCGTGCAGCCTATTACATTGTTTTGCAGTGTGTCCCAATTGTTTACAAACTTGACATAAGCGGTTCGGAATTGCAGGTCTATAGCCATTCCAGTTATATTCTCACTTATAATGGCCTGCTACATTGCACTTGAAACAGGGTATTATTCAGCGATTTTGCAATGTTGTAGGCGTACGATCAGGCCTTTCTGTTCTTGAAGCAGAATAATTAGAATAATTTGTAATGGTTTTTTTGTGTAATTGAAGGTTCTGCCTTAACAACAATAGTAGGAAATGTATCCTTAAATCCACTACAACGGTGTTTCAGAACCAGGCATTGGTGATGGCGAATCAGATGCCATAAAGGTTCTAGGTGTTGTGAATGGATCCAGACTCATGTCTTGAAATATAATAAATAGGCCTATCAAATTATAATAGTCGGAAATAGCTCACGTATACTGTCCGACTAATCCAATGTGACAAAGGTCCATGCTGGCAATATTCCATGTCCTTTATATACGAGTAATTTGATCGTTTGTTAAAGGATTTCTGCCAACAAGCTGCTATCCTGTGTTTTATTGGCTCCTTATATTTATTTAAACTATTTATAAAGAAAAAATACATCATCATTGATAAAAATGTTCGTAATATTAAATATGTCTTGGTTATTTTGTTTTAAATATGCATATTTTGTCATTAATTCTCGGTAATTTCTGGCAGTGACATCATCTTAGCGAGGCAGATTTTGTACATAAAATAGTCGGTGCTATTTCTGAATAAATAACTATTTCCTTAATAAGTTTTGTTGAAATATGAATGGTTAGTGGCATACTATGCTGCATGTGGTTCAGGCATTAGCTTATTTTGTTTTCTAATGGACGAATCGTTACGTAAAGTGTGGATTACAGTGTATTAGGGGAGGTAATTTCTGTAAATTTTCAAAAATAGTCTTCTTGGTTTGCAAATGGACATTTATCAAGAGGACTACAGAAACACTAATGGAAATATTGCAACATCTTTTAGTATATTTATTCACGCTATTGAGAGCAATACATATTGTGGTGTCAGAGCGAACTGAGTTATACAGTGTACATTGCTGACCAAGATTCCAAGACTATTTTTGAAAATGGACCACTGGAATGACTGGTTTGGTAATCTCACCAGTAATTCCATTGATAAATCTTCAAAAATAGTCTTTAGTTGGTCAGCAAATGGACATTATAAAGACAACTACAGACATAACAGTAGTCATAATGATGGAATGTTAACATCTTTTTATACATTTATTCACACCATTGAGAACAGTATATATTGGGGTGAGCAAACTGAGCTTTAAACTGTGTATCGGTATGTCCATTTGCTGACAAATATTCCAAAAGAATATTTTTGAAAATTTACCACAGGAATGACTAGTTTGGTAATCTAACCTGTCATTCCAGTGGTAAATTAAAAAAAAATAGTCTGTAGTTGGTCTGCAAATGGACATTATAAAGACAACTACAGACATGACAGAAGGCCTAATATATATATATATATATATATATATATATATATATATATATATATATATATATATATATATATATATATATATATATATTGGGGTGAGCGAACGGAGCTTTAAACAGTGTACCAGTATGTTCATCTGCTGACCAAGACCCCAAGAGATTTTTTTTATTTACCACTGGAGTGACTGGTTTTGTCCCTAACCCTCACCATAGTAATTTTCAAAATTAGTCTTCTGCTGATTTGTAAATGGACATTTATCAGGACCACTGCAAAAGCGCTAATGATGGAAAGATTGGTTGACCAGCATCATGAGGCAATGAACACAATACACTAATTAATACATATATTCGGATGCGTAAAATGAGTTCATAATACATTGTTTGTCAATTTAGGGCCCAGATTCACACGACAATTTTTGAAAATTTACCACCATAATGATTGGTTCGGTAATCCAGCCTGTCATTTCAGTGGTAAATTTTCAAAAATAATCTCCTGGTATACACAAAGACATTGCTCAAGATCACTGCAGATGACGCCATTGACTGCGTTGACCAATAAAGGGTTTAGATATTAAATTATTATTAGCCAACCGAGGTGTGGTCAGTCACAAATTCTACTTAACACTCGCCACAGTCACAAATTCCACTTAACACTTGTCAATTTGTAGCAGCCTTGGGCTAACAGTGGTAACGGGCTAGTGTTAAATTAATTTCTGTGCATGACATGTGCAGGTAAAACTTTTCTCACTTTGTGACACAGTATGCGCCAGATCCACCATGCAAATCTCCTTCCTGTATGTACTCTCCCTGTAGGTTCTGAAAAATAAAATATCTAACGTAGTCTTCTAACTGGAAATAGATTCTCAGTTTCTGAGACTTCGTCGTTTAAAAACTGATGGCTATTAACACTTTAACACTCATATTAGCCAAAAACGGCTTTAGCAGTGCTCTTGAGAAATGTCAATTTGCAGACTAAGAGAAGAATATTTCTGAAAATTTACCACTGGAATGACTGGCTCGATAACCAAGCCAGTCATTCCAGTAGTAAAGTTTCAAAAATAGTCTCTTGGTCTGCAAATCAACATTTTTAATGAGAAAATTAAAATTTTTTTGAACAAATTTGAGGGTTAAAGGGTTAATAAGTATGAAAATGCATGTAACTTGAGTGTAGATTGTACAGCTTAACAACTTTCAATCAACTCATATTGCCATGATTGTTGTGAAATGAAAACACAAGATGGATAATTTTCGGAGAATTCAAGACCGCCACCAAAAAAATACACCAATGATAGTCAAGATTCTTGTTTGATAGGTTGAAGCCTCATAGGATCGCTTCACCCAAGTTTTGTTGAAAGCAGGCCATTGACTAATGATATCGTTTTTAAATGGCTCCGGAAAGTTTTCAGAAAATCTTGGATAGCTGCCAAAACATTGACCTAACAAAATTCTGAATAGATTTTTGCCTCAGCAGTTAATGAGGAGTAGCATTTTAAACAAATTCACATTTTTCATAAAAATCCCAGATGGACACCCAAAAAATTCAAGCAGTCAAAATCTTTTATACAAGTTCTGAAGTGTTGAACACTTAGTATTGACAATAACTGATGACTGACTAACCCTGTCATGCAACACTGGGTCATAGGAGGACCATGCAATCATCTGACTTAAGCATGTTATTAATCAACACCATTTGGCTCACACAAGTATGGACAATAGCAAATGAGATGCATTGATCCTTTAATGCTTACCACTCTGTCAAAATTGAAAAATTTTAAATTAAATTAAATGATGAACTAGTGTTTATTTTTCAACAAATTCAGTGGAAGATGTTGCTGTCTTAAACATCATCCACCAAATTTGTTGAAAAATGTACATTAGTTTCATTGCTATTGACAGTAAAATGTAGAACATTGACATCAGAGTAAGGGTTAATGGTCAAATTTGGTAAAGAAAATTTATATTTCTTCATAGAAATGTCCATTCTCAGACCTAGGGATTACTCTTTAAACTTTACCACTGAAATGACAGGCTCAGTGCTAAACAATAATTGACAAAAACTTTCTCTTAGCTTGCAAATGGATATTCACAATCAATGCAGATGGTATATCAGCAAGATCAATGCATAGGATAGGATGTTTCTGGAAAGCTTTCCCATTAAAAAGTTAGCCCACCCCACCCCACCTGCGTTTAGTGGTCCATTTTTTTTACCAATCAATAGCCTATACAGTGTATTTTAAAATACAGGTCAAATGTGCATAAGTCATGTCTTCTGTGAATCAACACTCGACAGATAATCATAATACATAAATAAGGCCACGTTTGGTAGATATACATCTGTGACAAGGCTTTATGTTGTGTATATATCTAATTAATGGGCTTCTATTGCAGGTTGTATAAGTGCATAATGGAGATTTTGCATCGTTTGAGAATCGAAGTAAATTATTACTGTCAGAGCATGACAGGTGTCAGCGTGTTATCTATATGTTGTAGAAATATACATACTTATGCGGCAGTTCATTGTCATCCAGTGGCCCTTCATCGTAGACAAATTCAATAGCGAGAGCGCTAGATGATGGTTTAGACAGTTGCCTATAAATCCCTCATGCCCTGTGATGCACTGATGCCCATCTAGTCTTTTCTCGGAGCAAGCGTATCTCCTTACAGCACACAGACCCATGTCCTGTAGTCATTGCCCGACAGTTTCCACATGAACACCTAAAAATAAGTTGCAGAGGATAAGTAAATATAGCCATTAATATTGCAGGCTCTCAGACATAAAGGGACAACTTTGAAAAATCATTTCCCAGTTTGTAGTTTAAATGGCAAATGTACATTGATGTGAACAATCCTCCTTGGTGGTATTCAATAGCTAAGAACATTCTTTTTCCTGGACAGAGGCTAGACGCTCTAATGACCAAATTTAGTCAAGGAAATCAAAATATTTCATTAATGAATGTCCATTTTCAGGTTATGAGACTATTTTTGAAAATTTACCACTGGAATGGCTGGCATGGTTACTGAGCCAGTCATTCCAGTACTACGTTCCCAAATGGACATTATTCAAGATCATTGCAGAGGCTGGTTTTGCCCCTAAAGGGTTAACAATTAACCCTTTCACTCATATCAGCCAAAAACGTGTTTTTTTTGCAGTGGTCCTGAGAAATGTCCATTTGCAGACCAAGAGAAGCCTATTTTTGAAAATTTACCACCGGAATAACTAGCTCGATAACTGAGCCAGTCATTCTATTGGTAAATTTTCGAAGTCTTCTCATGGTCTGCAAATGGACATTTTCTATGAGAAAACTGAAATTATCTTCAACAAATTCGAGGGTTAAAGGGTTAACTATGACAGCAACTGCAGATAATGGTAATTCTACCACTGTGTTGTGGTTGTTACTTTGGCTTTCTTAATTGGATGGAATGCAGAATGGGTGGGGTGGTGGATGGCGTGGACTGTCCAGCATCATTATTACTATCCCCATTACCTAGGCTCAGTACACAGTGGCATCAGCAGGAAAATGTTTATTTAGGGCGGGGTGGGCAGGGAGGCAGGCTTGTTCCAGGGATAAGTTCTCTTGGAGGGTGTCGCACCCTCCAAAAAAAGTGGGGTGGGTGAATGCACACACACACACCCAACCCCCACCCACCCGGAAAATTTAAATTAGATACTCTAAGCTGTTTCCTTATGCTTTCTAAATAAAATAACCATAGGCCTATATGAAATATTTTCATGCACATTTTTCATTCTTGGAATTGTATTGTCAGTGTGATTGACAGCAAAAAACTATTTCGAATGGATTTTAAGTAAGGGTAGGACTCTCTTTTTGGAGTTTAGCTTCTATTGTCAATCTTTGAGCAAATTCATAGATCACAATTATTACGGCATAAAAACACTTAGGATTACCGACGCCATTCTTATACTCTCATTATATAGTTTATTTACTATCACGAAAACAGGTGCTTTCTCAATAATTTACACTTGCAGCGTTTTTCGCTTCGTGTACTGCATTTCAATACTAATATCTAAATCTCAGGAATGTTTTAAAAAAGAAAAGTAAAGTTTGGATAATGTAACAGTTATATTTTCCTTACCATTCGACGTGTTCGCTGTATTCTACAATGAATGAACGATATTGTAGTCGTCAGATCCTCCTCTAAATCCGCCTCATCATCGCTTTTCATGTCAATATCGGGTCTATTATGGTTTCTAACTGATCCTACGGTGTGATATAAGTAACAAACTCCTCGTTAGACATCATCTTTCTGTACACCGACAAGGCAGACACACGCGGAAAAGGTACGAAAATTAGCAAATGTTAACTTGTCAGCTGCAATCAGCTAATAACGGCAAATTTTTCTTCCTCTAAGATGACGTCATGACGACTACGTAACCGCGTAGCTAATTAAAGTTCGGATTTATTCGTGAAGAGTAAATGGATTACCAACTATTGCACTATAAAATTGTTAATATTTAACCAGTTAGTTAAATTTAGTCAGATATAAATGCAGAGAAGGGAATACCACTAGTATATATAGCAATATTTTCATCGGAGTTCATTGTTGGAAGAAATCCTTTAAGCACTAAGCAACTTACGTTCTGTATATAAACTTCCACAATAACCCATTTCTCAAATAATATTATAGTACACAGATTTGATATATAAATATGCAGTCAAATAAACATAATATTCAAGGGATCACTTGATTTAGATCCTCCACCATGTCGGGGACTAGATTAGCTCTCGGCAGACAACATAATACACAAATTTAAATTAAACTCTTATTAAATTTTATTAATCTGAACACGTCGATGCTCTTGTTGAGAAAAATCCTCCCAGCTGCTTATACACATCAGATTATATACTAAACAAGGGAAGTCACTCCTTACAATGTGGATGGTGATGGTGGTAACTAAATATAAGTTATCTCCCCTAACATCATGGATTAAGACCAGTGGCAGTGATATCAGACAAACAAGGGAGATCACAACTCTAATAGCTCCTTAAGGAAATAGGTGAGTTGTCCCCCATTGTTAGCTATTACTTCAATCAGACTCATTAAATAATGATGGCCATACCACACTGTAAACGTGAAATTCTGAAATTTCAGGTTCAAATGTGGTAATTGTTTTTGATTTTGCAAGTTTGTTTCAGGGCCCCGGATCTCTATATCTTTGATTAGAGGCTACTGGCCACACAGTAAATGGTGATAGAATGTTTGTAACCAGGGCAATAGTAAAACATTTGTTTTCTAAGGAATTATTAGTAAGTTCCAATCATCAATGATTATTAGTAAATGTGCTGTTACTTCTAAGTTTTAAGTTACTCAAATACTAAATTAACCAAGAAAGTTATAGATTGTGGTAAGAGAGCAGCAGAACCAATAATACATAAATCCATTTCGCTTACCTCTGTTCGCGAAATAACAATAGGGTTATAGATAAACAATCCAATGCACTCAATCATCGATGCGTGTCTTTGCTTACAACTTCCGAGAAAACTTACTCTTCAAATTGCTGTCAGTAATAAGGCCGAGTTGAGATGTGAAAGCTGTCAGATATATATCAAAATCCCACTTCCCGATTGGCAATATTGTTAATCTAGTCATCTGTCTACTTTTTAATTTGTGGCGTACAAGAAATATGCCTAGATTGACATATTTGATCACACAAATGTTACTATTTTGCAAAACAGCTGATCATGTCGCCATCTTGCCGGGAAAATTAATATTCATGAATTCCCGACCAATCAGACGCGTCAATCTTATAGCACGTGATACGGTGTTGCCAATAACTGGTAATGAGCTTGTTACTCGTATATTAGATACGGGTACGATTCTACAAATTCCTCTCGTTCTCTTATGATCTTTCACGACAAACGATTCCTATTGGAGACGCCGCTACGAAAAAATGTCTGATGCTATAGAATCTTAGTGCAAAACATTCACGTTCGTTTTTTAAATGGCTGATTGCAATCAGCAATGCTACATAGCATAAAATTTGCAATTTATTCGCCGTCAATGCTGAGAAACCCTGGTATGGGTTCAGTTATGTATAAAGGAATTATTCAACATTGAATGAGGGCCCCAAAATTTGGACCGGAATTTCGAGAAATTTTACGGTACCATGGCATAATATAATTGTCATTTTCACATCTTATCGCCCCTTGCTACAAGTGCTAGGCCTCAAAGTAGATCTAAGATCTTGGGTCGGGCGCAGGGGTGTAACACTTTATCTGAGTACCAAGCCAGGTATTTGGAGCGAGTGGCCAACCATAGCACTAAACAACTCATCTTTCATGACAGTTAATATTATGAATATCCGTCATGGTGCTCGCCGTGTGAGTTCCCGCCAGGCATGGGCAGCACCGCCCCCCGCCCCCAGCCTCGAAGGGGTCCACCCAAGCTACTGGTGGTAAAGTTTGTAGACCTTGGAGAAAAAGGAAGAAGGTTGTCCAACCTAAAGTACAAGTAAGCAAACCACTGACTATCATGCAATGGAATGCTGAAGGAGTTTCTGAAGGAGTTTCTAACAAGAAAATGGAGCTTAGCCAAATTCTCAAGGAGAAAGGCGTAGATGTTGCGTGTATCCAAGAAACTCATCTAAATGCCAATAGAAGATTCTGTATAAGAGGATTTCAGTGCTTCAGATCTGACAGGGATGGAAGACATAAAGGAGGAGTCATAACCCTGGTCCGGAATAACCTAAACGCCATTGAAGTTCAGAGACATGGACGGACCTGAAATTCTCACAATCAAGATAATTCCAGAGAAACGTCCTATCACTGTTGTCAACTATTACTGCCCTAATAATCAACCATTGAATCTCAGGAAAATCCCAGTTCACCCAGATTCAACTATCGTTGCTGGTGACCTCAACAGTCATTCTCAGTTATGGGGCTATCATTCTACTGATAGGAGGGGTGAGGACATTGAAAATTGGATGGATGAGCAGAAGCTGATTCTCTTGAATAAGGCAGATGACCCCCCCCCCCCCCCCTACATTCTACTCAAGACGATGGCATACCTCAAGTTCTCCTGATATAGCATTTTCGACAGAAAATCTACATCAAGAATCTTTGCGTATTCTTGGGGAACAGCTTGGAGGCAGTGATTACTGCCCTGTTTTCATTACCATTAACATGGATGTTGAGATTGACCGGAATCAGACTCCTCGATGGAACTATAAGCAGACTGGGACAGATATCAGAAAGAGAGTGACAGATTGGTAAAAGACATTGATGTTAAAAACCAAAATATCAATAAAGTTGTTAAAGAGCTTAACTCTGCTTTACTCTCTCCTGCTGGCAAATGCATTCCTAGCGGATCCAGGACCTTACTGGAATACATCTCTGCAAAAGTTACACGAAGAAATGTCCAACGCAAGGGAAATTGCAGAGAATGTCCCAACAGAAGCCAACCATGTGAAACTCCAACAATCCAAGGCAAAATATCTGAAAGCCAAAATCAGAGCCACCAGAGAATCGCGGAGAAAAAACGTCACGTTTAAATCTTGAAAAAGATACGAACAAACTCTGGCGGCTTGTGAAGCAGCTTAACGATGAAAACACCAGAGTACCGAACATAACTCTTGAAGAGGATTGTGAAATTAAAACAGGAGAGGATGCTGCTGAACACTGCTTGTATGTTTCAGAAAGTAAGCAATCTAGATGTGCCAGTGAGTTGTAAAAAAGCTGCAATGAAGTCTGCAAAGTGGAACGGAGACACACAAATAAAGTTCTGAAACACAGGAAGTCTCCTGGACCAGATGGAATAAGCAATGAGATGTTGAGGAATCTGGGTACTATTGGAAAGCACACGCTTTTGGAGATTTTCAACCAGTTGGTACACAGGAGAAGTTCCCCAGTCTTGGAGAGAGGCCAACATGATCCCTGTACTGAAAAAAGGCAAGAATAAATCCAAAGAGGCAAGTTATCGACCTATCAGCCTGACTAGTTGCACTGTCAAAGCCATGGAAAGAATCCTCAACCAGAGACTTCTTCGACATCTTGAAAGCAACAATCTCTTAGCGGATGAACAAAATGGTTTCAGAAAGTGTAGATTTACTGAGGATCAAACAACGTATCTGAAATAGTCTATTGAGGAGGCATTCCAACAGAAAAAGCATACCGTCACCGTGTGGGTTGATCTGCAGAAGGCATTTGATAAAGTGTGGAAGCATGGACTCCTCCAAAAGCTCAGGACCAGTGATATTTCTGGAAAAATGTACAGCTGGATATGCCAGTATCTCCACAACCGAAAGGCATCAGTACAGCCGAATGGGACGAGCAGCAAGAAAGTCCTGCTACGACATGGTGTACCTCAGGGTGGTGTAGTCTCTCCCACCCTCTTCACAACATTCATCAATGACCTGGTGAAGAACCTTCCAATGGGAGCCAGAGCTGCATTGTATGCTGACGATCTTGTGATGTGGAGCAGCGAGGAGTATGTGTCAACAGCCAATTACTGCATGCAACTCGCAATTGATCACCTCAATTCTTGGGTTACAAGATGGTTTGTCCAGATCAACAAAGAGAAGACAGTCGCAACTCTATTCACACTATCCACTAAAAAGGAACACAAGACAAGTCTGAAATTTGGTGACTCAGTTCTACACTTTGAGGATGAAGTAACTTATCTTGGTCTGATATTTGACAAAAGACTAACCTGGAAGGCGCAAATCAGAAACGCTGAAGGTATAGCCAAGCGAAGACTGGCAGTTATGCGGAAGCTCTCTGGAACAAAATGTGGAGCTAACATGAAAATTTTGAAACAGGTTTACTCTGGATCAGTTAGGCCAATCATCGAATACGGCTCATCATCATGGATGACAGCTGCTACAAGCACCCTTCAGACATTGGATAAGGTACAAAATCAGGCTCTTCGTATCATAACAGGGTCTATGAAGACCACTCTAATAGCAGCGATGGAAGAACTTACCAATATCCAGCCACTCCAGCAGAGACGAGAAATCAAGGCCGAGATTCAATACGAGAAACTCAAATTGAGAGGGAACCGTGGAAAGCTTCTGAAATATAAAAACACAATTTCAATCTGGCCCTCGATTCCAGGGATTGAAAGCAAGTGAGATCAAGCAGAGGTGACAAACAAAGTTCTGGCATTGAGTCATATTGCAGAAAACTACCCTGAGGAAGAATGGATACATGTTTATACAGATGGATTAGCTATCCAGGCTGTCAAGAAGGGAGGGGCCAGTGCTCACATTCGGTTTCCATGTGGAGATATAACAGACTCATGCTTGCCAACAGGGAAGCACTGTAGCAATTACACTGCAGAAATCTAGGCACTGATCTTAGCTAGCCAAATGCTGATACAACGAAAAACCAGAAATGAAAATATTGTCTTCCTGACAGACTCCCTCTCAGCGCTCCCGGCGCTGGAGAGTGGAAAGGAAAGTACATATTTAATTCATGAAAATCTTACGCAACTGGCTAAGGAGAACAATGTCAACTTATCGTGGATCCCCTAGCATTGTGGCATATTAGGAAATGACAAAGCTGATCAACTGGCTAGGGAAGGGTCAAATAAAGAACAATTCAACCGTGAGGTTGACTTTGAAGAACTGAAGCATATCATTAAAAACACAAGACCCACCAGCAGGCAGCATAATGATGCAATACACAGCCCAGTAGAGGATCAGACATGTATCTTCAGATTGAGGACTGGTCACAATCGTCTCAATGCACATCTTCAACGTCTCAAGATTACAGATTGTGAGTGTCAGTAGTCAGAAGAAACAGCAGAACATCTCTTGCAGCACTGCCAGCGATATGAACAGGCTAGGAGAAGTTTCTGGCCTATTGAAGTATCTTTTGAAGAGAAGATCAGAGGAGATAGAGACAGTTTGATGACCACTTCAGCTTTCATGCACCAAATAAGGAAAACAGTCTAAGATTACTGTCATGAGAAAGATGAACGCAAGAAGAAGAACATCTTATCGCATGAAAACCTTGACGAAACGTTGCTATCTGTTAGTTTTAATACATTTAATATATTTTATTCATACAAATTTTATATGTACCAAAAGGAATTTTATTGCCCTTTCTAATGATATATAGTTTTATATATAGTGGTCTGTTACTTTGCCAAAAATAGTTAATATAGTTGGCATGGTAGCACTAAGATAGGCCAGCACGATATTTCGATTTAATCGTGAAGTTCGATTTATTTTTAAAATTGCGATTTTTATGATGTAATTGAGGAAAAATCAGAAAAGATTTCATGTTTGTTTAAAATCTGAAGTGTACTTTTCCGTTGCATTTTATGAGTACATGACTACAATTATAATCCATTCATGCCTGTGTTCATTGTGTTTATATCCTGCCGTGCCATGCACATGTCGAATAATTACTAATCACAACACAAAGCGCTACGATAAACAAGTTAACAATAACGAGGTAACACCTTTGTCATTGAGAAAACCAGCTAGTTACTCAGTCGAATCGCCATATAATTTTCTTTTTTTAGCTGCATACCCTGAGTCTGTCGTGAAATACCAATTATATACTTAGTTGCAGAGTGTTAAGCAATAATCAGTGAACATAATTCTTTTTAATTCTAGAGTTAGCACTACCAGGCAGTGTAATAATTTTTCCTTTTTGATTCGGTTGTCATGTCTAATTAAAGAAGATAAAGCAACAGCATTCCAGATTGTTGTATTTTGAACTGTGCGTTCTGTTGATTACTCTTACATGTAAATCATACATTCTGAAAGCAACTATAAACTGCACTATAGGATGAGTTTACGCCGTTACACTCATACCTACTCAAAGCTACCATTCTATCATTCGTATCTCGCGAGATCTCCTTCGAATCGAGATCGAGAAAAGTATCTTGTCTGTATTGAGTAGCCATTGGCGTAGTGATTTCCACCAGAATATGGTGGTAGAGAGAATTGACACTTAAAAGGACACGAGCGCTACTCTCCTCATACCAGACAATATTAATTCATGTAAAACGAGATGATATAAAGCCTATAGTAGTCTGTATGACAAGTAGTTAACAGAAAAATAGTCCCTCTGAATTTGTCGTAAAATTCAAATCTGTCGCGCACCTCTGTCGCACACAAAATGAGATCAAGAATTTGCCAACGTTGTGTGGATATTGATATCACACGAACCACTGGGTGGATCAAGTCCATGTTAATGTCTGTATTAAGCTAGTGATACAGAGGTTAAGATGATACGAAACTCAACATGATCCATAGTATTCCTTTTACAGTCCGCTACAGAGATGAACTGGGTTCCGATATGTCTGGTCGCTGAAGTGGAGTCTGTGTAACAGTCTAGTCATTGTGATGACATAATAAGATGGCCAGCCAATACATTAGAGGTGTATTCTCGTAGAAGCCACGCCTCTATTTTTAGATTGACGTTCTATGTATGTGGATTGTACAGTATCTCCCCGGGTACTCATATTAGCGTCTCCGTGTTACTCCGGTAATTACCTAAACTCATCCTACAAAGGGAGGCTATAAGCAGAAGCTGTTACATCACGTAATTTATATTTTTTCTCGGCATTTTATGTCAAATTTTGATGAAATACATGATGTATATTAAACTATACGCAATATTTAGGCGGTCCCAATTAATAATTTCACTCCCGTGATGATGGATATAAGGTATACATTAAGCATAGCTTTAGGATGGTAAGAATTTGTCGCATGAAATTGTGTTCTAATTTTGTGCTATTTTTGTATCATTTATTTCAACTTTTTCTAGAAATTTCAAGTCCCAGTTTTCTTGACTTGTCAAGTTAACACCTTTTACACTTTTGGGAATTTGGACATATGATTGAATAAAAAAAAAAAAAATCACAATTTTTGTTTTAAAAACCAATCGCGATGTTTCAAAGCAAAAATCATGCACGCCTACACTACGCTGTTATCACGCCACTACCGCTTATAGGCAGGGCTCTAAGCAAGTTTCTAGCTTTTGGCTGTGGAGCACTTTTTTGTAAATTCTTGGTAGGGCCCAGAGGGTTAAATAGAAACAATATTTCTTAGAATTCAGAATGTACGGTATAAAGCTCAAGATGAATAACTGTTACATGTATTACCTCCAGAATGTCATATTCATAGCATTACGTTTTTCCGGTCTATTGAGATTGACCTGCCACACCCAGTCTCGAGGCTTGGTCACTTTCAGGGTCTCATATTGGTATCCCTCTGAAGACTGGAGTCTGATGGACATACACGATGGAGACACTGGGTTAAAATATGGGAAAATATATCATGAAACTAATCGAATGATAATAAATAATAGTAATTTAATATTCATGTACATGTATGGCTGTACACATTGACAGCAGTTTGGTGAGACATGTTCATATTACCACACCCAAAACATTACCAACTGAAGGCTTTAAACCTTTAGCACTCATATCAGTCACGAATGGCTTCTGCAGTGGTCTGGATAAATGTCAATTTGCCCACCAAGAAGACTTTTTTGAAAATTTACCATGGGAATGACTGGCACGATAACCGAGCCAGTCATTCCAGTGGTAAATTTTCAAAAACAGTCTTCTGTTGGTCAGCAAATCGACATTTTCTATCTTTCTTGAATAAATTTGAGTGTTAAAGAGTTAAATAATACGATCAAAGTTACATAGATTTATCGTTGATCTGCACAGTAGTGTTCAAGATTGAACATTGCACCTGGACGATCATAATATTGTAAGCCTCCCATGTAAATCCGATGTTTTGGAGAGGTATTGTACAGAGTACAAGAGGTGGAATAGCCATGTATCGCTCGCCTACACATTAGTATATGATGTAGGAACTTGGAAAAATCGGAAAATTTTGGCTGAAAGTAAAAACATTTCTGCATGAAGCATGGCGAATTAGGGTTCACACTACATGACATTGGATTCAAAACATTTATGATTGTCACTGACACAAGAGAGGAGTTAAATCTGTCAGTCAAGTATATTCCTGACGATATAATGAAAATATGTCATATGTAGGCTGACGTTACAATCAGCTACTCAATGAATGACGTAACTAAGTCCATCAGGAACTTTTAAAAGTCTGTCAGTTGTACGAATTGTGTGTCTTTACTATTTAATAAACATTCTGTTGAATATTTTGAAACCAATATGACTGAGCATTATTGTTACAATGCTCAGTCATATTAGTTTCAAAATATTCATTTGTTGCTGCCATAGGCTATGGCAGCAACCTGGCCTGAGATTAAATACAGTTGATCAAATACACATATGGGATTTCTATTTCTTTCAAATACAAATATGCCATTCTCAATTTTAACAAATACAAATATCACCTTTGAATACAAACACAAATATAAATACAATTTATTACATATAGACACAAATTATTGAAGCAATATCGATATTTCAATCATGTCTCACATTAAGGCCAGCATGTTTATTTAATTATTGACATCTTTCTGATTTTGTCCGACCAAACCAGACGCTGTTTCAAAACAAAATCTTTCTTTGGTTTACTAATTTTTAATAGGCCTATCTGGTCATTGGAGATAAAAGGGTTAACCATACATACAACTAAAGTTCAACATAGAAAAATTAAAGTTATATTGATTTCTTAGGTTATGTTTAAAATTTGTGACAATTTTCTTGAATTATTTAATTTTTACAAGATTTTGCTAGCTAGTTATTCTAGCACTGTCCTCTCAATTATCTGGCAAAGTTAGTTACATACACTATGTAGTTTGGATCAACTGATTCAACTTCAATAAGTTTTGCATCTCCTTCATTCTGAATACGTAGGATCACACTTTAAGTGAGCTAAATATGAATTTGCTGAATTTTTTTAGAATAATTTGAATGAAAGCTGTAATTGACTATAGCATCAATCACTTTCTGTTAAATTGTCTAAATAAGGTACAGTGCTTATACTACATGTATATTTGTTGTTGTAAATACCATATATCGGTGCATGCACATAGAATGGAATGGGCTTAGTATCAAAGTCAAATTATGAATTAAACAAAATTTCCAGAACAGAGACTATTAACCCTTTCAACCACAAATCCCTGAAAAACTACATTCCTTAAAATATAAAAACCCCAACAGACCCTCCTTTAGTGGGTTGGTCTGTAGTTTTATTAACCACTATAAAAACATACTTACCATTCAATCACTACTTGCTAAATCAAATATCTGCATTTAGCTTTCAGAATAAGATTTTTAGCTTGCTTACATTCTCCCTAATGCCAATACCATCACCATGTTGACCCTCAACCAGGCTTCTGGTAGAGGGTACCCTTGCATTAGCCTCACAATAGACTGGCTCCAGTCTGTACCCACTCCTTGGTGACGCCTGTCACTAAGCACGCCCGCGAATGCGCAGTAGGTCCCAAATGAGAAAACTAATTCACTTTTCTAAATTTAAGTGCCATGTATCCTGAAAAGATTCTCAAATCAATACGGAGGCCATAGTGATTGAACGGTAAGTATGTTTTTATAGTGGTTAATAAAACTACAGACCAACCCACTAAAGGGCGAGTCTGTTGGGGGTTGTTATTACACGACAAAAACATCTTGACCGTTCAATCACAACTTGCTAAACCCGTAGATTTGGTCACTGCCCCACTATGAAACTTAGGTGGGAGGAGATTTGAGAATCCATAAGCAAGGATAAAAATCAAACAAAACAAAACCAAATGTTAATAACATAACATAATGGTGCATCTTAATCAATCACAGTGATTATCAAATAAGCAAAACTTTAAACTTAATAAATAAAAACCAAAGAACAATTCTCACCAATACACGCAGATGCATGGTCCTAACGAAAATAAATGGTGGGATGTGCTTGGTAAATGGGCTTCAGCCCTTTTAGCTAACATCGTAATGTTTCTAAAAAAGGAAGCCGCTGCACTCTGGTCTTTTAAATAATAGGTAGTAAAAGTACTCAGATTTCCATCCTGCAACTTGCATAACTTCGTCTACAGAAGACCCAGCAAAAAGAGGAAAAGAGGTAGCCATCCCTCTAACGTCATGCGCTTTAATGCGAGAAAGACTAATTTGCTCAGGAGAAGCAATCTCATAGCAAAGGCGGATGGGCTCACAAATCCATCTGGCAATAGATGCCTTAGAGACAGGTCTCGCTACCCCTTCCACATACGGGACCCAGAAATGGGATGGATCGGATCAAGATTCGATAAACCTATCCTTTTCAGCGGAAAAAGCATGGATTTCAGATCGTCTTCTAGCAGAAGCAGATGCCACTAGAAAAATGGTCTTAAAAGTTAAAAGTTTCAAGCTAATCGAAGAGATAGGTTCAAAATGATGACCTGCCAAAACCTGAAGAACAAAAGCCAAGTTCCAGGAAGGTAAAGGTTTAGCAACTGGAGGACGAATATTGCCTAAACCTCTAATGAAACCATTAAGAACCTTAGTACCTTTAACATCAGCGTTCAACAGACAAGGAAGAGAAGATGCTAAAGAAAATCTATATCCTCTAATAGTGTTAGCAGACAAATGTAAGGAATCGAACAGATAAGATAAAAAGTCTAACACCTGGGAAATAGAAACAGAATCAGACTTGAGACCATGATCTGTACACCATTCTCCAAAAATTTTAAGTCGACCCTTGTAAACTCTGCGGGTTGACTCCCTCCTGGCAGAACCAATGATTTCCTGAGACCTTGCAGAAACTTTACTCTGGTCTCCTGGGCTTGGATGAAGGCAAGTTCCTCTCACTTGAGACAGCAGATCTGGAGAAATTGCAAGAAGACGAGGGAAGTCTACCAGGAGATCGAGAAGATCTACGAACCAAATCCTCTTTGGCCAAAAGATAGCTATCAGCATGATCTCGCAGATCTGGTCCCTGACCTTCTTCAGAACCAGCGGAATCAGCATTGTTGGTGGGAACACATAAGCAAAAGATTCCTGTCCAGGACTGAGACAGGGAGTCCACCGCCAATGCCTGATCGTCCGGAAAATGAGACATGAAAGGGGAGATCTGGGCATTAAGAGAAGTCGCGAACAGATCTATGTGGGGACGATCCATGAGGTTGAAGATGGCTTTGACAACCGACCTCTTTAACTGCCACTCTGTGTGGGCGAACTTGTTGGGACGAGACAGTTGGTCCGCAAGAAAATTCAGACAGCCTGGGACATGAGTGGACACGAGAAAAATGTGTTTCTTGCGACACCACAAGAGGTTCCACATTTCCAGACAGAGGAGAGATGACTTCGTGTCCCCCTGCCTGTTGATATAAGAGACTACTGTTGAATTGACTGATCGAATCGAGATTTTGAGACCTATTACTTGATCCGACCAAGAAAGGAGAGCCTTCTTGACAGCCCACAACTCTAGAATGTTGATGTGGGCTGACGACTCCTCCAGGGACCACAGGCCAGAAACAGACAGGGAGTCCCAGACTGCTCCCCATCCCTCGTGGGAAGCGTCTGTGAAGCTAATGGCTTGAGAAGACTTGACCAGAGGAACACCCATCAGAAGCAGAGAACGATCCTTCCAAAAGTCTAGGTCGGGAATTAAATGTTCTCTGATGGGGATCTGATGGTAAATAGAGTGAACCGACTGTTTCCAAAGGGACATAAGATACATTTGTAAAGGTTTTCTCATCAGCGCCGCCAACAGAGTGATACTCTCGACGCTGACCATCAAGCCTATCACCCTTAGAATGAAATTTGCTCTGACCACGGAAGAAGAAGACAATTTCCATCGCTACTAAGATGGCTTCTACTCTTAGATCTGAAGGGAAAACTAAACCCCGAGCCAGGTCGAAAGAAATGCCTAGGTGGGTGAAAACCTGAGATGGGACTAAGCTTGACTTTTCTAGATTTATAACCCAACATAGTCTGCAAGCCAGACTGCAGACCTCTGGAACGATTCCTGACAGAATTGAGAAAGATTCTGCTTTTACTAACCAATCGTCTATATAAACGTGAAGGGGGATAGAATGACGGTGCAGAATTCCTGCTACAGCTGACACTAGGCGGGTGAAGAAAAAAGTAGCCGTGGTCAGGCCGAAGGGCATGGCTCTGAACTGCCACACCCGACCCTTGAAAGCGAACCTCATGAATTATTGGAATGAACGGTGGATGAGAATATGAAAGTAAGCGTCCTTCAGGTCTATGGAAGAGGTCCACATACCTGGACTCAGACTGGCTACAATCTGAGAAACTGTCTCCATTTTGAACGTTGGAGTAGAAAATAAAAGATTTAACCTTTTTAGATTGATAATTGGACGCCATCCACCTGTTTTCTTGAGGACTAGGAAAAGAGTTGAGTAGTAGCCCGGGTCTACTCGCCATAAAGGAACCTCTTCTATAGCCGTCTTTAGAATCATTGACTTCAATTCATCTTCCAGGGCTCCCAGCTTCTCCAGATTGGAAGGAACCGGAGTCCATATGGGCAGGTAAGACAGAGGAGGAGGAAGAGGATGATGATCTATCCATGAAGGTGCATAACCCCAGCGTAGATGGTCTATAAGTCAGGAGTCCTGGACGAGGGCTTGCCAGGTCTCCCAAAACAGAGACAGGCGCCCTCCTACTGGCACGCTGGGAAGAAGAGACTGCACCGACAGATCCATAGGTGGTAGAAGAGGGAGAGGAAAGACTGGGAGAAAAGAAAGGCCAACACGGGTTATGGCCATCACTTCAAACCCATCTATTTTGAAAACCTCTAGCGGAGCGACCTCTAGAATTGGATCTAGACCCTCATGAAAAAGCCTGACCCACTTCATACCTGAGAAGGTGCTTGACGGACTTGGGATCTGGTTCTATGGGACGAAATGGATTTGAAACGATCCTCCTCCGCGGATCGGGATTGGGAAACAGAGGACCGATTTGAGCTGGTGATTATCCCAGAAAAATAGGCGCCATACTCATCCGGCCTGAGACTCTTCCTCTTGGGGGAGGAATTCTGGCTCTTGACCGAAGAGGAGCCTCTCTTGACAGATGGCTTCAAAACAGAGATCTGATCTCGCAGATCCTTAGCCGATCTAAAGCTCAGCTCGAAGAATATTAGGAGAAGCCTGGCCAGAGGCATCCAATCCAAAAGGAGGAGATGAAATAAGGCTACTCCTGAGGGAATTCAAAATACTGACCTCTGAAAGTTTCCTAGATCTTCTTTTAGAGGTAATGAAGCACAAGGACCGGCAAACCGAGTTCAAAGAACCTCTTGAAACATCGGCTAAGGAGCAAAAGATCTCAGGAGGAATCTGATCACCTTTCTCCTGAGCCTTAAGAAGAGCCTCTGAAAGAAGGGCTGGAAAATTTGCTGATGTGATCTGAGCTCGACAAACAGATTCCCATTTGAAAAGATCGGAAGATAACTCAACCTTAGAAGACTCTTTAAGATTTGAAGAAAGAACATCCCAAGTCGGACCATTAATAGATTGAGTAGAGGCCAATCTCATAAAATCATCTTTCAGAACTTGAACAGGAGCATCTAACTTAGGAGAGAGAACTCTTTCGAAAGAACATCATTTACGTAGAAGTTGAGCACATCTACAACCAAGTTATCTACTGGAAGGACACGAGGAGCACTAGACGAAGGATCCGATGAAGATAGAGCAGACCCAATTGAAAATTCATCCTGAGGAGGAAGGGAGCGAGAGGAAGCTATCCATTGATGAGTCAAGGACCAATCATCTGCAGAGGCCATAATCGGATAAAACCTCCTCAGATCCCTGGCCTTGACTGATCTCTGAATAACATTAGCAGAAGAATGAGATGGAGAAGAAGGAGGAGGACAAAGGTCAGAATCTAGAGAAACAGAAGAATCAAAGTTCCTTAAGGAGGAAGGAGAAGTTAAACCTCTAGAGGAAACAGCAGAAAATGAATTCAAAACCGAGGAAGCCTGATCGGAAGGGACGACATCAAGTTCCTCTTGCTGACTAGAAGAAAAAGAATGTGAGTCCAAACCACTGGCAGAAAATCTAGAGAATAAAAAATCTAGCAGAAACAAAGGAGCAGTGAAGGGAGGAATCACGAGCTACTGAAAACAATGAAAAATCTAAACCTGAATCTACTATCTGAAATTCCAGTTCTGGAGAAAGAACAACAGATACAATAGGATCCAGATGGTCAAATGAAGGAGAGGAAGAATAAGAAGGAAGAGAAGATGCAGAAGAGGAAGAACGAACATGATCAGAAGAGGGATTCTGATGGGCAGAAGCAGGAATATGAAAAAATCCTGGAGGAGGAGATATAGGAGGAATGAAAAAGAGAAGATTGAGAAACATTATTAGAAGAAAAATCTCTAGCAGACACAGCAGAAGAGGAGGAAGAAGAAAGATGACTACTACCTTCCTTAGAAACTACAGGGGAAATGTTAGAAGATAAACGAGATTGAGAGGCTACCTCACAAAAGGATGAACAAATTCAGAAGAAAGAACAGACTGAGAAAGAGAAGGACGATCAAAATCATGCTTAGTAAAAATCTGAACAGGAGAATCGCGAAAATAATTAGAGTCAGAAGGATTAAACATATGACTATAATGAGAAGCTGAGTTAACCGCCAACTCATAATCAGATGCGCAAAAATAATTTCCAGAAGAAACTGGTATGCCAGAACCGGAAGTAGGACGCTTAGCCAGATCTAACTGACCTGGAGAAGCACCTCTCAAACCGGAAGTAGAAACACCACTACCTGAAGAGAAAACAATACCTCCAGAACCAGAAACGGAAGTTGGATGCAATGCCGGATCTACCAGACCCGAACAGGCACCTCTAATACCGGAAGCAGATACACAGCCACCGGAAGCAGAAAATTTAGAAGATGGATGCAAGGACGGATCTGACAGACCCGGATATGCATTATTCCTACCGGAAGTAGCTGCACTACTACCGGAAACAGAAGTTGAAAAACCGGAACCAGAAATACATGATGGAAGCAAAGCCGGATCTACCAGACCCGGATATGCATTCTTCCTAACGGAAGTAGCAACACCACTACCGGAAATGGAAGCTGAAAAGCCGGGACCAGAAATAGATGATGGATGCAATGCCGGATCCAACAGACCCGGATATGCATACTTCCTACCGGAAGTAGCAACACTACTACCGGAAACGGAAACGAAAAGACCGGAAACGGAAGTGGGCGGAAAAGGCAGATTATCATGAGACACCGGATGTTCAGCCAAGCCAGAAACAATCACGGTGCTCATATCCGGATGCCCGGTCAAACCAGAAGAAAATCCGGAATGCAAACCCGCTTGCCCGGACAAGCCAGGAGCAGAGACAGGAGCAGAAGAGATTGGAGATTGGCTATTGGGATCACCGAAAAATGAACTTTAGCATGAGATGAAAAATCGGAAGCTTCCGCCACCGATGCCATCGCATGAGGGTTATGCGGTCCCTCAAGACTTGCATGGTCTTTAGTCTGGCTCCTACCTGAGGAAACTTTACCAGACTTTTTCTCTTTTTTAGTTTCATTAGACTTGGGTTTTGGAGATTTCAACTCCTGTCTAGAAGTCAGCGAAATAGGCTTGCCCCACTTCCGGGAACGACCACAAGAATGGGAGCTATGATCAGAGTCTGATGACTCCTCTTTGGAAGCTCTAATAGCAGAAGAAATACGCTCATCAAGCGACTTAGTTAGCACACTTGCAAAAGATTCAAACCGGGCGAATAATGCCATGACAGCGTCCGAATTTGAATTAGAAGAGGAGCCCCCCTCCGTTGTTGGAACAGAAGTTTTAACTGAGGTAGAGGAAGTAGTTGCTACCTTGATAATCTCAACAATGGAGGAAGAGTGACCGGAGGGCAAAGCAGGCTTTGACACAAAATCCTTGAAAAAGCCCTTAGATACAGCTAACGGCCAGCCCCTACATATCCCACACATTTTGAAAGGGGAGCAAGTGGTGCATTTCAGGCAGACGTGACCCGAAAAATCATTGGCGTGTAAACGGTCACTTAGCTGACGAGCATTTGACTCTCTCAGAAGTTAAAACCAAGTCCTATAATAAAATAAAATAGGAAATAAAGCAACAGCTTCGCTAAAACTAATGAGAAAATCTAGAAAGAGGAGGCGTCAAACACTAACTTAACACTTCTCACTGAAGACAGAATCACAAGGAGTCATGAATAATATTTTTTGAAAGCACTAAATAGGAAACTACGTATCAGAGTGGTACTGGCTATTTTTATAACATGGTAATTGATCGTATATAATAGGCATGGTTTCCCAAACACCATGACATGAAAGTTAAACATAACTTAGGCAATATAGATTTCATGGTAGTCATGATTTTCTTGTATCAGAGAATTAAATGTAGCTGAACTTCAGTTGCAAAGCTATAAACTTATTATCAATTTGATAGCAGGCGAACTGATCTGCTGGCAGAATATTTGAAGTGAATTAGTTTTCTCATTTCGGACCTACTGCGCATGCGCGGGCGTGCTTAGTGACAGGCGTCACCAAGGAGTGAGTACAGACTGGAGCCAGTCTAATGTGAGGCTAATGCAAGGGGACCCACTATCAGAAGCCTGGTTGAGGGTCAACATGGTGATGGTATTGGCATTAGGGAGAATGTAAGCAAGGTAAAAATCTTATTCTGATAGCTAAATGCAGATATTTGATTTAGCAAGTAGTGATTGAACGGTCAAGATGTTTTTGTGGTGTAATAACAACTTATTATGTTGAATATTTTGAAAATAATTCGACTGGAAACTATAAGGCAGCAACGCTCTAATCAAATTAATTTCAAATTATTCTAAGATTTTCC
Organism: Chaetoderma sp. LZ-2023a; assembly: GCA_034401795.1. Classification (NCBI taxonomy): domain Eukaryota; kingdom Metazoa; phylum Mollusca; class Caudofoveata; order Chaetodermatida; family Chaetodermatidae; genus Chaetoderma; species Chaetoderma sp. LZ-2023a. The sequence continues at coordinate 53,780,570 of CM067373.1, forward strand.
TATATTGCAGCATTGAAAATGAGATATGGGGAATTTATTTGTGAAAGGGTTAAATCATGCACCAGTGATTATTTTGTTCTAGCCAATTTCAGGGGAAAATATTTGCAATGGGCTTCATTAAAATCTCCTGAAATCATGTTTCTTGAAATTCAGAAGGAAAACAGTTGATTTGAGATATAAAATCTCAATTATCTAACATCCAGTGTGTGTTTTGATTATATTTTATTGAGTCGATGACATGCATGCAGACTGTTTGAATAGAGGAGGGCTAGGGATTTATGTAGAGGTGCGAGATCTTACATAGCATGCTATGGGCATAAAATATATAACCTCTTTGATCTTGTAGCCTGTCATCTACATTGCAAGCCAACTATATAGAGGACAGTTGAAAACGACCCAGACATATATACTGGTATGGCGTTTTGTTAGCTTACTAAAACACTTACCACCCAATTCACTGTTTGCTATAAGTTACCTGACTTAGATCTCTCAGAAAATTTTAACCTATTCATTCCCATGGTGTGTGGGTTCCCTAGTAAACAAGGTTGCCAAAGATCCATCCCTACATTGGGTATTCTTGATAGTATCTCTTTAACTCTAATGCAGTCATTGCCCTAGGGAACCGGTTCCTCTATTCCTATAGAGTACATATAAAGGAGTCTGTGAGCATGAGCACTTATGCTACTATGCATGGGACCGAGTCCAAGCCGTCATTAATTAATTCCACAAAATTTAATGATTTGCAATTTAACAACGTGGGGTGGCCGAGATGGGCCACAGGGAATTAAGTGGCAAGTTTTAGTAAGCTAACAAAACGCCAGACTAGTATATACGTCTAGGTTGTTTTGTAACACAACAAAAGTACTAAGCCACTCAATTCACTGTTTGCTAAAACATAGAATTGGTCAGAGCCCAAATACTAAATTGCAAATCAGGAATGGAAGGTTAATCACCAAAATACTAAATCACTGAAGTGCTGAAAGAGCACGAACAAACAAATGTTCTAAACAAAATACACTAAAATAATGATAATTAGAAAATCACAGTAAAGGGAATTTAAAAACAGACGCGAGACGATGAAGAAGACAGCTGACTAAAGAATCTAGGCAATTGAGCCTAGGTTTGAATGGCGAAACTAGAAATGTCAGATTGTGAATTGAATCTGATCTTTCAGATAAAAATAATGTAGAATCTGACATTTATACTGCAACTTACATAATGTCGTCCACTGATAGATCTGCATAGAATGTGAAGGAGAAGGCCATACCATGAACATCGTGTGCCTTAACACTTACCGAGCGTCACGTCGCGATACATTCTAGTGTCAATTAATGGGGTCTGAAATCCAGTTGATGAGATGCGTGCTTACTAAACAAATTTGCATAAGTAATCTAAATGGTGTTTCAAAAAGATCTTTTAAATTGGGTATAGTTTTCGGAAAGGATTGAAAACAATTAATTAGGTTTTATATATATAAGATCTCTTCAAGGGCAAAGAATGTAGCCAGATCTCCTACCACCTAGAAGAGATCATTCACAAACATATGAATATCAGAACGCCATCTAACAAATGCGGCAATTAGTAGAAAAAGAATGATTTTCGAGTTATACAATTAAACAGATGGACCCAAGACATGAGTTAATAGAGGAATTTATTATAGGCATTTGTCTTTGCGCTTTACCATAAAAATACCTGTACCATGGATAAATGATGTAAATACTTAATAACTCTCGAACCGGCTTCTCGAAAATAAAGGATAGATGCTAGTGAAAACGATAACACCTCCCCAGCATACAGAGATTTAAGTCATCAAAAATATCCCATGAATCTATAACTTGATGATGGGATGCAGAATCGGGCGTGATAATGTGTTGTTCTTACAACCATTTGAAAACCTTAAATATACTGTGGTAAATTCTCCTGTAACAGATAGATTTGAATTGATTAAGATTACAAAATAAAGTTGACCAAAAAAAAATCAATTTCTGAAAAACATGTCTCTTGGAAAATACCAAATCTACATATTGAATATTGAAGATTTGTGGAATGATGAAATGAAAGCTGCTGTTAAATGAGATAGAAAATCCGCAAAATTGGGACGACTCTGGATTTCCACAAAGAGGACTACGAGATCCACTGAATAACTCTCATTGGGCCAAGCAGGAGTGATTAAAGGGATAATAAATTCCGCTGACAAAAGTTCTTAAAGACAATTGCACTAGAAACCGCTGACAAAAGTTCTTAAAGACAATTGACATTAGAAAGTTAAATTGAAGATATTTAAACAAGATGTGATGTCTATGACCGGGCCAGAGCATCTACCGTCAGAGCCTAGACTGGAGGAAGTCTATGAACATCAGATCTGGATGCTATACTGAGTAGAAACTTAATGGGATGTAATAAATGAGCTACAAGGAAAATCATTCTAACTGGAGTGTGAGATGCCGATAGATTTCCTGACATCTCCACCGCAGGAGGAGGACAAGACAATTTCAACCACCCTGCTTGTCACTACTATAGAAATGACTGCATGAGCAGATAGGTGGCTTGTGAAAGAGACAATATCTCTTCATTTTCCGATATTCCAGAGTATTGAAGAGGGAATAAGACTACTTTATCTGATTCCATAGACACAAGAACGAGAGGAAATTCTATAGCAATCCCCTCCCCCAAACTCTTAGTAGAAAGGATCAAAGGAAGGATTTGTCCGAAGACTATGGGTTCAAACATATGATGAATTTAAACGAGACTCGTAAAAGATATGGCTGAGGAATATTAGAACTGGCCATGAGACTGAAGAAATTCTGAGGAAGAAGCTTAAACATACCATTGTATTCTTGAGAAGAAAATACATCATGCTTCATATTGAGTCCAGCATATTATGGGGAAAAAATCCCAGCAATAGATCAAATTTATATATGATGATGAAGGATTGGTATGGAACTATATTCAACTTTTTCTCAATCTGTTATCCTGTCTAAGACCGGACTGAAAAACTTGGGTGATTTGATGACGCCACTTAAGAACAAGACATCAAAAAGGACCTGCAGATGGATAAACTGGAGAATTGGTACCGATGACACCCAGCGAATGAAAATGCAGTGTATGCAGGACAAAATTCTGAATTACCAGACTTTACCTTCGTACACAAAACTGACTCCATTCGGCCCAAATTTTAACACAATTAAGGAACCTTCCAAGCCAGAGGAATCCCAGACTGCCCATGATGTGATTAAAAGAATCCAGATCCAGTTAGGATCAATTCTGTATGTATGGAAATATTAGAAAACACTGTCCCTTATCCTTGACGAGACCAGTGATGACTGGCCAAAATAACTCCATGTCCATATTATTCCTTTCATCGATGAACTCCATTTCTGAGACAAAGTATCAGGAAAAGAGTTGAATATTTTAAAGCGATTTGACTGTAAGTCATCGTTGTCTCAAACAGCAATAAAGCAGCCCTGGGTTCCAGTCATGAAGTGTAAAATTTTCCTGGGAGTCGTCGGAAAGGATAAATATGTGAGTTGAAGATAAGAGCTGAGACCCTATAAAAAGATGATCTGCCAGCACCTCATACTCCTTAAAATCCTTGGATTCTGCCATTCCTCCACTGTATCCTACTTAAAAAGAGCAGAAATTTATTGATCAGGAACAGAAGCAGGACTAATGTCACAGGAGACTAACATGGTTTGATAGCAAAAAGGGGGAGGATTCAATGACTAAGTTGATTGTACCTTATATGTAGGAAGTCTGCTACCTATGACATGCATGAGGCTAGCTATATCCATCCCCACCCCTGAGAGTAGAAATTATCTAGAAGCGCTTAAGCATGACAGCTAGGACCAGAATAAACCTGCAGAATTTTATTTTACAAAATCTAATTTTAAACAAAGCTAGTATGATATGAGCCCAATTGTTAATATCTTTATCAGATGATTAAACAGGAAAGAAGTCCACCAAACCTGTTACCAGATCAATGAAGGATAAGGAAAAAGACTGAAACTACACAGAAGGGTGAAAGGAAAACCCATATGCCACAATCCATGAGAAGGCAATGTCCCAATCATCTTGGTTAAGGTTAAATTTATTTAATAATGCCTGGAAAAGTTAGAATTTAAAAGATTAAAAATAGGTGTGAATAGATAAGGCAGAGAAAACAGCTCCATATGAAAATAACATAAATAGACATATCACTAGTCAAAGTAAAAGATCAAAAATTTTACTGAACTCAAGAAAGGAGCAATGTAAGTCTTGAGGAGGTAACATATGTAGACTAACTTTATTATTGTGACAAGCTTACATTCGCACATAAATCTGCTTCATCATGGTGAGGGATCCTACTGACTGACAGAAAGGAAAGACTGATGTAAAAATCTATCTGAAAAATAAATCAGGCCAGATATGATACTAAAAGAGAGCAAACCACTATTCACAATTAAAATAATGACGACTGACGCACTGATTTGCAGATTGATATTATAGAATCGGAAGATAATTGATCCCGGTTTTTTGAGAGAACAGATCGAAAGATGGAGGCTGATATGAAGAGACTAATACATGAGAAGATTCAGGAGCAAAACGAAATCTAGAGAAGTCAACGACAAAAGAACTGCTAGGATCATGAGAAAAAATAAAATTATTCCTAGAAGATAAATGCAAAGATGTATAAGGGTGACCTAGAGCATAAAAAATTAGGACACTAGGCAGAGATGGGTGTACACAAGGTTCCGAAGGATGAGGATAATTGGATGGTTCGGCCACTGCGCTAAGAACAACTAATAAAGAATTAAAAATGTTAAAATAAGAGCCCCCGAGATAGGGCATTTAAATTGTCAAACGTGACTTAGAAACAGAACAATACCAGCAAAACAACAGAAGTGAATTGATTTGGCATACCTAAACCAGAAGTTTAATTATAATCAATTGCTATACCATAAAAATTGTGTCATCAGGAATATAGGACCCGGTTCAATGACTGCTTTAGAGTTAGAGATACTATAAAGAATACCCAATGGAGGGATGTATCTTTGGTAACCTTGTTTACCAGGGAACTCACACGCCATGAGAATGAATAGGTACAAATTTTCTGAGATATCTAAATCAGGTGACTTATAGCAAACAGTGAATTGAGTGACTTAGTATTTTTGTTGTGTTACAAAACAACAGGCGCAAGGGGCCTGTATCACTCACCTGCAATTATGTACCACAGACACAACTCAACAAAATGAGATGACCCCTGGAAAATTTACCCATCTACTTTGTGTGAAGGTCTAGCCAGGTTTTATTAAAATTAGCCCAGTGGTTAATAAGTAGTGTTTTATACAAATTTTTTGTGAAAATCCAAGATGCCCACCAAACACGCTAAATTTTGATTGGTCCAATGTGTCAAAATCCAAGATGGCCACCGGCCAAATTGTCTGATCGGCTTCCTTTGAACAAACTTGGATACCTATACGCTAAGAATGCTTCTTGACAAATATAATTGAAATCGACCCAGTGGTTCTCGAGAAGAAGACATTACTTCAGTATTCAAGTTTTTAGCGTGAACGGTTTATTCGACAATTTTGAAAATGGCAGATTTGAAATCAGCATACCAAAAAAACTATATTAAACCAATTTCGGCTAAAAAATCCATAAAATAAAAAAAATCCAAAATGCCAGCCAAAATGCTCTACATTTTGATTGGTCAATGGTGGCCATCTCAACTAGAATGGTCATTAACAAAAAGTAGAACTCTAATGAGTTGAACAGACATGCAGCAAGAAAACAGAGGTTGTGTTTCTTTATGTATCAACTTCCTTGAACAAACTTTAATGGCCCTTAGTCCCTAATTATATCGCCCAAATTTCGCGAAAACTAGGTCATCCAAGATGGCCACCGAAACGTTTGGTCAATCAAGTTCTCGTGACGAAAAACAGCAAGATCCGATAGAGTAAAGCTCCGAATATGACTCATGATTAGCCAGCACTAATCCCAAGATTTATAAATAGAGACCTTATCGATCTCAAATTTGAAAGTTATTTTAGTTTCTTTGAGAGAGTATGTTATCGAGATAATCATAGATTCATGCTCAATACCTTACAAGCATGTCAAATCAATAGCTCTACAAGCTACTGGTTAAAAAGAAGCACAAATAGACAACTCAAATGTCTATACACTCTGGGCGCAAGTAACCAAAACTGGTAACGTGCCTACCACAAAAATTGAAATGATCTAAAAATCATTATTAAAACACCAGGACCTACAACCGCTTATCTTGGGAGGTTTCTTACTTTTATCCGACGTCTCAATGATCTTTGCTTCACCGTACAATAATCCACAGCGATTTTAACAAGTTATAAATAACTTTTAAATTGGCTTGTAAATTTTAATGCCTCTTTCTTCATAGAGTAGGAAAAGGAATGAAGTCTTGGTTGCTATCAACAAGGTCATGTGATAGCTATCAGCCAATGAGGTTGTCATTGTGCTTAATGACCTACTCAGTGGCTCTGGGTATTGGAATAACCCTCTTCTTGCCTTATTCTGAGATATAGCATTCAAGCGAATTACTATGGATCTCATCATTAGAGTAATGAAGCCTTCAGTCACTCTGTAACCACAATACCCAGCAAACATTGGCTGTAAAAATTCATCCCACTATGCTTCCCTTCAGAGTAGAAAGAGCAATAGTAATGCAAGGAGGTAGGAGAGATTGCGTCGATCCATCCACCATTGAATATGATGAAAGAATGGCTCCATGATTGGGACAGGTTTGAACAACAAGTCCGTTCACGAATGACTATCTGCAGATTTGCCTTCAAGCTTGATAGATTGCCTGCTTTTATCAACTAGTTGTCTGTGTATGTATGGAGCAGAATATCTCTCTTGCTGTGGCCGGGCGGCCACCATCCAGCACCTGTCCCCATCCGAGGGGAATGTGTGGCCAGTTGTCACCCAATCTATCCTCTCCTTCGAGTCCCCTGAGCCGAGGTGCTAGTCGGGCATGGCCGGTCCGCTGTGGCAAAGGCTTCCACGCACGTGAGTCCTCCTGAGCGACTCTCAGGTATCTGTCCTGGTCTTAGGGCTTGTGACGCCATTCTCTGGACACAAGGTTGGGGCTCGGCCACAATAGTTTGCTGACTGCAGCAGTCAGCCATCTACTTTGAGACACATAGGTCCAGCCAGACATTTCCGACATGGCAGTGTGCCCAAGTTTGACGCAACTGGAAAGCTGAGTTTTCCCCAGCAGTCGGGGTGCCGGTCTCGTCTCTGCTATCTACGGGCGGCCTGGAGCATTTTATCCGTCATCGTATGATCTACCTCTGCCTCTAGTTCACTTCCTTTTTTCTGTCCGAGGGGAGTAGGGTCATGCTGATGTGTATGTTCATTCCGACAGAAGCGGTCTGCGCGTCAGAAGCGGTCAGTGATGCGGCGGCTGTTGTCACAGCGGTTATGGGGACGATAGTGGTTCCTGCAGCGGTGGTTTCAGTTGAGGTGGTCTCTGTGGTGATTCCTGTGGCGGTAGTGTTGGCGATGGTCTCGGTGACGGAAGCCTCTGTAGCAGTGGCTCTGTCAGCGACGAGGGAGGCGAATCTCTCACACGCGCGCTGTCGAAAGGGCATCCCCAGGCCAATGAGTGATTCCTTCCGAGAAGAGGCATCCGGTCCGGTTAATCCTGTTGGGAACTGGAGGTGCATGCGGATGTGGTGTGTGTGAAATGGGTGGAAAGGTCTGCAGGTGGCTCTCTTTACCGCAGGTGGCTTTCGATCTTTCCTGCCTACATTCGAGCCAAGCTATTTTTATGCTTCTCTCTCAGGCGCTAGTGTGTTGAGGAGAACGGGAGTGAAAGGGCGTTTTCCTAAAGCTCCATGCACAGTATTTTTTTGTAGGCCACAAGTAGGAACAATTCGCCACCCTATCCATATCGTCACTTGAGAGGCAGGTAAGCCTGTGAGGCGGTGGAGAAACAATTGTCTCTCGGGAGGGTCCAAAGCGGAAGGTAAGGAGCGGGGAGAGAAAGCTGGCTTTGCTATCTATCCCGGACAGTCAGTATGTTGCTATCGGTCACTAGTCGTTTCGTCCATCTATATATATCTAAGGTTAGTTCGTCATTTGGCGCTGAAAGCTAACTATTTCCTATTGGTCCACTTATGGCGGAGCGGAGAAAGGAGAAGAATCCTACTTTTGTGTTCTATGGGGTAGGAACATGCAGGCGCATTTAGTAGTTGCCGCCTGGTTGATCCGATGTTTTCAGTAGACATCCAGAGGCCGGCCTTTCATATCTGCCTAACTCTAGCATTAAAGGGGATTCCACGCGAGGCGGTAGTTTATTTACCTAAGATGTTTTGCAGTTTAAGGCCTCAGGCAGCCGCACAAGGACATGATCAGTTAGATTAAGTGAGAACCTCTACCCTCGCAAGGTTGGGCGAATCTTTGGCTCAGAGCCTAGACCGACTTGAGTGACATCAAAAATATCTTGACACAGTCCAAGCGGCGGCGTTCTAAGTTACAGATGTGCAAACCGGCCCGTGTAATTAAAGAGGAAACAGTTTAGTGGAACTTCTGCCGAGTCTGGGCACCGCTGCGGTCTAATGCGACGACAGACTGAAAAGGTATGGCAAACTAAAAACCGATTCCGGGTGATGCGGTGGTTATCTGGTTCAGTCGCTGGGAACCGGTGTTAACCGCAGTATCGCTTAACTATACGCTGCATTTATCCTGACCGCTGGCCAAGTGGTCTAAAAAGAAAGATTCGTAATCGACGGGGAAGAGTAACCGCAGTGTTTGTTCTTTCCCAGGAGATAGCCCTAGTGAGTGGTGCAGAATTTATGCGGCGAAACCTTCTCTTACAGACAAAAAGAGATGCAAGTCGTTGGACCTGAAGGAGCGGTCAAAAAGATAGCAACCGTTATTGAAGCCTTAGGAAGAATGCGTCCGTGGGGAGTGGTCTCGTGTGGCAGTATGTATGCTGGGAGGCGACGAGATTTTCAGACGTAAGAAAGGCAAGCTGAGAGGCACAGTGAACCGACGAACTCAGCTTTCCTAGTCCTAACTGTATTTCCTACTCTAAGTAGCACAGATGGAGGTGTCGGAAGGTATGTGCCAATTGTGTGGAGTTTAGAACAGGAGCTAATTGGGGAAAATGATAGAAACCTCCACAGGCAACTTTCCACTATTTAGAAGGGAGTTCAAGTGAAATGTGGGGAATTTACAGTACAAAAAAAAAGTAGACATTTTGGCAGTGGGAAAATCACATCTCCAATTGCAACATTGTTTTAATTTCTTCACGCTGCACAATTGGTGTCACCCGCCAGAAAGGCGGCAAAAGATGAACATCCTCATTTAAACTTGTGCTCGAAAGTGACACCACTACAACGCTACCATTTATCTTTACGTTGAGTGAACTGCGAGATCGTCATCCGCAAGTGATGACAAAGACAGACGATCTTCTTTAGTTTCCTGAGCGAAAAAGAAACAGCCGCTAAATGAGCGGGAGAAAAATAAGCTGCACATAAGGCAGTATATCTAGGAATCTGTAAGGAATAGAAAGCTAGATTGGTAAATACATTAAAGATTTAACATGCACAGTTCAAGTCCTAAAGGTGTGGTAAAAAGTTCACAGTCACGGAAAGTCCCGCGGTTGCGAGGTCTAGGCTTTGCTATTGCAGGCGTTGCTGGCTTTGAACCAACCTTGGTAGGTATATTCCCAACATCGTGCGGTGACCTGAAACTCAACGGTCAGCGATCACAAAAGCCGGGTGGGCGGAACTTCTAAGAGTGGATGAAAAGTTCAGGCAGATCCTCATGGAGAAGTGGTCGCAAGAATGACGCAGTAGACATTAGTTTTCACGGGATGTTTCTGTCGTAAGGACGGTGCAGTAGAAGTTAGTGTTTACAGGGTGTTTCTGTCCTAAGAGCAGCGCTGTGGAACGTAGCTTTCACAAGATGGTCTTTCGTTGTGGGAGAAGTGTCCTTCAGAGTAAGACGATATGATACAATCGGAACTCGGTTGGAGACTAGTACCGAGCTAAGTTTCTGAGTCCCTTCGCAGCAAGCAGTAGGCAGCAGCGGGTGGTTTGTAATGATTTTAGACTGCAGGAAGCATTGACAGGTTCAGCCGCGGTAGAATCGGCCTTGTCTTGTCTTTCGCAGCAGCAGACGGCGCGAATATTCCGTACATGAAGTTTCTTGAGCAGCACAAGAACGGTGGAATTTCTGAAGACGGGAGAATTTAGGCTGTTATTTGGCCACTATTACTTTAGCGGCCTTTCAAAAAGGAGGTTCTCGTGCTGTCGACTATGTAAATGATGTCCATCTCTGAGCTGTTTGTCTCAGAAGTTCTGTGGTGCTTTCTCTGTCATGTAGTAGAGCAGAGAAGTGGGACATGGTCGTTAATGAGGTGTCAGCATGAATGCCTAGATGGGTTTCACGGTAGTTTGTCGCAGAGCGGGCAGCTTTTATAATCTCGGCTCTGCATCTCATTATCTTTTGATGAATGGTCGGCTTCCTTACAATATCTCCAACCAATCAGAGATCGTCTGTACAGAAGTGCCAGTCTCAGCATCGTATAGCAGGAGTCAGCCGTTCAATGTGAGGTCGTCTACTCGCGGTTGTCATCGTGAGGAAGCGGAACCTTCAGGCTCTCTAATGGTACCAAACACTCCTGGGAACTTTTGTGATCATGGCCATTATTTCGAGGAAGAAGTCGTGCAAAGATCATATATAATTATATGCAACCTAAAAGTCTCCACTCAGTCACTGGCATCACGTGACTGTGGGCATTCCTACCCTATGAAAGAAAACCTGTCCATTACGGGGGTACTCCTAGTGGCCCGGCGCATGCACAAAGGGAGCAAATTGTGTCTTCGACATTCTTACCTTTGTGCATGCAATGAGTATAGCCATTCATGGGGGCAGCCATGGCATAGTGCGGGGCGGCGTTTACTGGTTCCGGGTTGGCTAGTCCTTCCCGTTACCCGACCACACATGCGTAGAACCGTTGTCATTGTAAGAACTACTTTGGTGAAGACCCTGGGAGCTGTCGTAAGACCGAATGGCAAAGCTGTGAACTCCCAAATGCGACACTGAAAAACAAATCTTAGAAATATTCATAAATGCTCTTGCATATTTTAAGTTGATTGACACTGTCCACATTCCTTTTTCTAGACCTGCTAATACCGACCGCACAGGTTCCATTTTGAAACTTGGAGACTGAATAAAACAGTTGAGCGGCTTCAGGTTTAGAATTGGTCGCCATCCTCTGGTGTGTTTGGTTACCAGAAACATGTTCAAATAATAGCTGGAGCTGCGGCAATCCATCCCCTCCGAATGGCCCCGTTCACCAGGAGATAAGCTACTTCTTCCTGGATTGCTAAAAGATGATCGGACTCCTTCGGAATTGGACTACAAACAGGATGAGTGGATAGAAGTCTGAGGATCCGGAATTAACCAATGGGGCACATAGCCTTGAGTAGTACATCAGTGCACTACCTTGTCTCCTGTTATCTAAAAACAATCAGTCATAAAAAGACTTAGTCTTCCACCGACTAATCTCTGATTCGATTGATCTACCCTCGTCAGAGTCATTGTAATTTTGCAACCCATTAAATATCGAGTCCCTGATCGCACCGGTATATGATCCTCATAGGCAAACCCAAAGGACTGCCTCTCTTAACAGAAGTCGGGCCTGCACCACCCCTGCCTCCACGCCTCTGGCCAGGCCCTCCACAGTTCTCCTCATGGTCCCAATCATACATAGGACGATTTGCCCACTTCGTGCTACCATTCCAACCGCCCCACTGGGTTCCATAAGGACCACAAGGAGTGGGTCGCACAGGATAGCGAGGACGAACCTTGTGTGGTCTATTAGACATATCAGGCTGGTGACGCGGCTGCCGAGGCGCCTGCAGCTGATAAATCTTATAGATCCCGTCCACTGCCTTCTGTTTCTGCGACAAATTAGCTACATTTGTTAGAGCACTATCCACTGTATCACGAAACAGCTCTGGCCAAGGTGTGGCATACATAAGCTTAGACTTAATGGATAGGCAAGGTCTAACATGATCCAAGACTAGATGCCCCCGGATGCAGTTTAAACTCTGTATCACAGCTCGGCAGTTCTCATGGAATCCTCCATAAACCCCAACTCCTGATAAACATGAGTCATGTTGGGATCAATGGCAGCCTTAGGCTTCCTGGACCCTGAGGCTGGATCACGGTGTTCCTTTCTTGAGAACAAAGAGTTGGAACCACATTATACGCCTTAGCTTTAGCCAGAGCTGCTTTATTCTTCTCAGTCAAGAGTTCAGTAATTTCGCTAAGCTTAATGGGCTCTGAGGCCAGGAACTCGAACCTCTTGCATGGCTAGGTAATCGCATTTACCCATTCCGCCTCTGAAGCCCATATCTCTTCCTCCAGAAGCATTGGGTCATCAACCCACTGTTTAGCACACCCCACCTGGCCTGAGAAAGACGCCATACTCTCCAGAAACAGATATGGAACCCGTAACGGTTGGGGCCAAGATGGGTTAAGCACCAATTGGAAGGTAACCGGCCAGTAATGGTCCCCATCTCGCTAGGTGACTCCCGTTCTGGATTCAAAACCAGCTCCTGAGGCTGCCTAGCTACTACTGTCTGACCAGGACCCATCGTGATGGCCCAATCAGAGATCGGTTCAAACCGACTCTGATGCTGGCACCTGGTCAACGGAGGCAGACCCTCCCACGGCTGATCCGGGACCATGGGCTCGTCCAAATGGGCTCCTCCAATAACCTTTCCTCCTCTACTGATGACCGGCTCGGAACCTGCACCAGAGACCTGCCCGGGTGCAGTCTTGGAAAAACGGAGTAGTCTCCATCTCTTACTCCACCGGATCCACCAAGGCTGAATCGACAATGGACTCGAAGCCCATGACTCCATGAGATACGGGAACGAAAGATGAGCCAGAGGCAATCGCTCCCTGTTGCTGGAACATTACAAATTGAGCCCGAGTTGCACCTGGGCCATAATTGTCTCCATGAAGGTAGACATCCAGCCCTCCATCCGCTGTTCAATATCTCGAAAACATCAAGAGGCAGGATTCTCTCATTTTCCAGGCTCCTTGGCGTATCTGGACAGGATCAACAGACTCAGGAAAGAGCTGAATTTTATTATGTTAGGTATTTCGATGGTTGATAACATTTGACAATATTATCAAACAGTTCTCCATTGGTGGGTATTCATTGACAGATAAAGGTAATTCTTTACATTTACCTACCTCAATTGCTAGGGGCGTGTGATTGAATTATTTTTTGGTTTGGCCTACTGTTGCATAAATTTTGTGTATGTAGTTAAAATAACTGAGGACCACGCATGTAGAGCCTCACTTCCAAGTACTACAAATTCTGCTTAACAATCTGCAAATAATAGCAAAATTAAATATAAATGATTACATCATTTAAAATATGGGTGACTGAAGTGATTGTTTGGTAAAGGAGATGTGTAGTATCGATAGACCCCCCCCCCAACAGACCACCACTTGTGGGTTGGTCTGTAGTTTTATTAACCACTATAAACATACTTACCATTCAATCACTACTTGCTAAATCAAGTACTCCGCATTTAGCTACCAGAAAATTTTGTTATACTTGCTTACATGCCTCCATACGCCTATACCACTTCATCACACTCTCAACCAGGCTACTGGTAGAGTGCACTCCCTGCATATGGCCTACTAGTGACTGGATTCCAGTCTATACTCACTCCACTGCGACACCGGTCATTGCGCATGTCTGCCCATGCGCATAGGAGCCCAAATAGGAAACAGTTTCACTTTTCCAAATAGATGCAAGACACAATAAACAGATTCTCAACTCATCCCCACGTGGGGTGGTTGAAGCCGGGTCGTAGTGATTGAATGGTAAGTATGTTTATAGTGGTTAATAAAACTACAGACCAACCCACAAGGGGGGGTCTGTTGGGGGTTATTACATCACAAAACACCTATACTGTTCAATCACTACTTGCTAAACCCTTAGATTTGGTCAGTGCCCCACTTAAACCCTTGGTGGGTGGAGATTTGAGAATCATTAAACAAGGATAAAAATAAAACAAAGTCATATCCTGAAGTTATTAAAAGATAACATAATAATGCATCAATATCAATCACACTGTGATTATCAAACAAGGAAAATTGAAAACTCAAAGAAATAAACAAAACATACGAATATTCTCACCATTTCTGACAGACATAGAGTCTAGCGAAAATGACGGGATGTGCTTGGTAAATGGTCTTCAGCTTGTTTTGTTAAAATAGTTATATTTCTAAAAAAAAAGGAGGCTGCTGGATTCTGATCCTTTAAGTAAAAAGATGTAAAAGTTGATTCAGATTTCCAACCTGCGACTTGCATAACTTCTTCCAAGGATGAGCCGGAAAAAACAGCAAAATAGGTAGCCATCCCACGAACGTCATGAGCTTTAACATGAGCTCATTGAATTTCGCCAGGGGAGGCAATCTCGTAGCAAATTTTGATGGTCTCACAGATCCATCTGGCAACAGTGGCCTTTGAGACTGGTCTGGCTACCTCCTCCGCATACAGAACCCATAAGTGGGAAGAATCTGATCTTTTAAAATTGGTTCAACGTTTATAGACCTTTAAAGCTCTGACCGGACACCAGAACTTATCTGACGGCGAAAAAGACGATAAAGATTTAAGAATAATCGGCTTGGCTAGGTAACGGTTAGACTGAGCCTTAGATAAAAAATCCATTCTGGGATATAAAACTAAACCGTCCCCAGATTCGATAAATCTGTCCTTTTCCGCAGAAAGAGCATGAATTTCAGATCTTCTTCTGGTTGATGCAGAAGCAACAAGAAAAACAGCATTTAGAGTTAAAAGTTTAAGACTAATTGATCCAATTGGTTCGAGGTGACGACCTGAATGAGGGATCAAGTGTTCTCTGATCGGAATCTGATGGTAAATAGATTTGTACTGACTACTTCCAGAGGGACATCAGGTACATTTGAAAAGGTCTTCTCATCAGTGCCACCCAGGGAATGACCATCAAGCCTGGAACCCTGAGAAAAAAATCTTGCCATGACTGAAAAATAGGCTGTCAGAATGTCCATTGCCAACAAGATTGCCTCTACCCTTGCCTCTGATGGAAAGACTAAGCCCTGTGACAGATCGAAGGAGACGCCTAGATGGGTGAAAACTTGAGAAGGAACTAGGCTTGACTTTTTGAGATTTAGAATCCAACCTAGCCTGCATACCTCTGGAATAATTCCTGAAAGAGTTGAGACTGCTTTTATTAAGCAGTCATCTATTTAAACGTGAAGATGAATCAAATGATGGTGCTGGACTGCTGCCATGGCTGAGACCAGATGGGTGAAGAGAAAAGGAGCCCTGGTCAGACCGAAGGGCATGGCTCGAAATTGCCATACCCTATCCTTGTAGGCAAATCTCATGTACTTTTGGAAGGAAGGGTGAATAAGAACATGAAAATAGGTGTCCTTTAGATCGATTGAAGCGGTCCACATGCCTGGGTCTAGACTTGCAATGATCTGAGAAATGGTCTCCATCTTTAATTTTGGGGTTAAAATAGGATGATTTAACTTCTTCAGGTTGATATTTGGATGCCAACCTCCTGTTTTCTTGGAGACTAAGAAGATCACTGAATAGTAGCCCGGGTTTACTTTCTAAAGGGGAACCTCTTCTATCACCTCCTTGATAATCATAGATTCCAACGCCTCCTCTAATGCTACCAACTTTTCCAGATTGGAGGGAATAGGAGTCCATTTGGGAAGAAGGAACCTGGATCCAAGGAGGAGCGTACCACCAGCGTAACTGATTTATTAGCCAGGAGTCCTGAATGAGGGCTTGCCAAGTCTCCCAGAACAGAGACAGGTGACCTCCTACTGGCACGCTCGGAAGAAAGCACTACACCGAAGGATCCGAGTTTAACCCTTACCAATTTGGTGTCAAAAATTATAAGTTTTCAAATTAAATAAAAAGATGAATCAGTGTTCATTTTTCAACAAATTTGGTGGAAGATGGTGCTGTCATAGACAGCAACATCTTCCACCAAAATTGTTGAAAAATGTACACCAGTTTCTTTGATATTGACACAATAAAAGATAGAATATTGACATCAGAGTGGTAAGGATTAAAAGAAGAGGACGAGAGGGGACTGGAGAAGGAATAAAGGCTGGACCTACCCGCCGGAGACCAGACCTTCAAACTCTCTTACCTTGAAAACATCTATAGGAGGCGTGACCTCTGAGCCTAGATCTATAGCTCTGTGAATAAGACTGTCCACCTCTCGCTTGAAAAGAAGAGGCCGGCTGAACCTGAGACCTTGGTCGATGCAATGAAATGGATTCAAAATGATCCCCCCTCCGTGGATCTCTCCTGCGATCTAGAACAGGATCTATTGGAATTTGCGATTATTCTAGAAGGGTAAGCCCCAAACTCATCCAGCTTTAAACTCTTCCTCCTAGGAGATGAATTTGGGCCCTTAACTGAAGAAGAGTCTCTCTTAACCGAGGGCCTAGAAGAAGCAATTTGAGAGTGAATCTCCTTTGAAGACTTAATATGCTCAGATTCAGCAAGGATTAAATTAGTCCAAAAATATCTTGACCAAATGGAGGAGCCGAAATCAGACTGTGCTTGAGGTTACTGGAAACACGAATCTCTTGAAACTTCCTTGACCTTTTATTAGAAGTGATAAAACCAAGAGAGCGACCAACCGAATTGACAGAAACTCTGGAAACACCAGCAAGGGAATGAAGCACAGCAGCAGGAACCTGCTCTCCTTTCTCCTGAGCAACCAAAACTGCTTCAGAAAGCAAAGCTAGAAAATTGGCAGATTCTAGCTGGGACCTACAGACTGAGTCCCGCTTAAAAAGATTAGAAGAAGGATCAACACGAGGAGGACCCTGAGAACCGGAAGAAAGAATATCCTAAGTAGAACTACCGACCGATTGAGTGGAAGCTACCTTGAGATAATCATCCTTAGGGACTTGAACAGGAGCATTAAATTTCGGAACCAAGGAAAACTTCTTCGAGTGAACATCATTGACATAAAAATGTAACATTTCAAGGACTAGATTCTCAATAGGAAGAACCTGTGGAGGGACAGAAGAGTCAGAGGAAGAGAGAGCAGACCCAAAAGAAATAGGGTCAATTGAAAATTCATCCTTGAGAGGAAGCGAGTTTCTCAGCAATCCACTGATGGGACAGAGAGCAGTCATTTAGAGAGGCCCTGACCGGACAAAACCTCTTCAAATCTCTGGCTCTGACCGATCTAGGAATCGAAGAGGAAGAAGAATGAACAGGAGAAGAAGCGGAAGAATGATGAAAAGACAAATCAGAAGAAGCACTAGAATCAGGGATTCTAGCAGAGACAGGTGAAAGAGATCTATAAAGAAGACAAAGATTCCGAGACTGAAGAAAACTGGTCTGAAAGGATAGGATCTACACGTGGTAGTGAGTTCCACGGGACTGCTGAAAAGCTTGCATGATTGTTAAATATTAATTAGTTTTATAGGCTTTTGTACAAACATACCCACAAAATCTTTGCATGAGACCCCCATAATTCATAGCTGTGCACCCATGGTACTCTCTAATTGTTGGGTGAGAAAAAACGCATATTGAGACCCCTATATTTCTAGGTTTGGGGGGTCCCTGGGCCTCCAAAATTTAGCTGCCATGAGAAACACTGGCTAGAACAATCAACATATTATCCGCTTTATCTCAATTTATGAAAAACCCCAACAGACCCCCCTTTAGTGGGTTGGTCTGTAGTTTTATTAACCACTATAAAAACATACCGTTCAATCACTACTTGCTAAATCAAATTATCTGCATTTAGCTACCAGAATAAGATTTTTATGCTCGCTTACATACTCTCTTATGCCTTTATCATCACCATGCATCCCCTTAACCAGACTACTGGTAAGGTAACCCCACCATAAGCGGTATCTTTACGGTCAATACACAAATACACTCTCACAACACAAGAACACGAAATAACCTGCACACAAGACACCACCAAACAAAAGCAGCTCAACAAAAACCCTCATATAAAGCAATACAATTATGGAATAACACAGATACAAAGACACACACAGACATTATTACTCTACAGTCATTTAAACAGAAGATCAAAAATATGATTATAAACACTTTCTAGGCCCGTAAAAAAAAATTTAAAAAAACCCCCCCAACCAATAAAAAAACAACCTCCCGAAAAACCTACAAAAAGCCCACACCACCATATGATGGTATTATCATACTTGCACCCAGTCACCAAAACAAATAATAATAATAATAATAATAATAATAATAATAATAATAATTTTAATTAGCAAAATAAGCACACCTATGTACCTGTAAATATGTTGTCTTTCTGTCCCATGCCCCATGTCTCTTGTTCGTCTTTTAGGACTAGGTTAAACCTGAACTAATTGTGTCATATATTTTATAGTGTCAGTCCTTCATGTATAATATATATATATATATATATATATATATATATATATATATATATATATATATATATATATATATATATATATATATATATTATACATGAAGGACTGACACTATAAAATATATATATATATATATATATATATATATATATATATATATATATATATATATATTGTTATATGTAGGGGTCCACCGTCTATATAGGCTCTGCCTTTGGTGGACCACCTGTTGTGTATTTACAAATTGTACATTTTATATCAAAATAAATGAATCTGAATCTGACTGGATAGTGTTGCTGCCGAAGATATCAAGACCTTTCGTTCAAATTATGCTTAAGATATGCAACAACTTAACAGTATGACTTGAGTTCTAATACTAGTGATGAAATGATTAGATGTTGGAGACAATATACTGCGTAGACCTACTATATTGGATGTAAACTCACGAGAGTGTATGTACATGAGTTTGTGTGCGTGATTGAGAGTGCGTGTGCTTTGGTGAGTTCTTTATTTCAGTAGCCTATATATATGCCTAATTAACCTTTAAGATGCAAACCTTCGATTGAACCTTCTGATGTTATCCTACATTATGAATTGCTGTCAAATTTGGTGATTCTTATGCTCTTTGACCCATAAATGCACAAGCCTAGAGACAAGTCCATAAAATGGGCTAGAGAAATGACCATTTGCAGTCCAGAGGACTATTTTTGAAAATTTATGACAGGAATGACTGTCGTGATAATCGAGCCAGACTTTCCTGTGGTAAATTTCCAAGAATGGCATTGTCTTGTTCTGGAAACAGACATTTCACAATAGATAGGCCTAATCGAAGTTTTTCTGTCTAATTTAGTCACTAAAGAGTTAAGACATTCGACGGCGTGGGTAATGATAATAATTTTACTAATTCTATTGTTTCTGTATGTATGTATAATCGTATGTTATAATGTGCTTAGCTGTATTTGTCTACGAAATTGAGAATTAGTTTCTATATTTTAGCACATAAAAATATCGTTATTTCTATTTCTTCCATGTTTCCAAAGCATTTCAGCAGAAAAGAAAGGAATTTACTTTACAATGCTGAATACCGGTATATCAATGCTAATTTGATTGGAAGTTGCTGATGTTGAAAGCATCAGTAGCTTTTGTTCAAATTACTCTTAATACATTCAGAATATTATATGATTATAAGATAAAAAAAAAAAGGAAAAAAAAGGAAAGAAAATGATGATGCAAAATAGAAATACATTCCGTAAGTTCCTTGTCTGTACATAGATGTATAAATTTGTACATATTGTATAAAATTATGTATATATGTTAATGAGGGCCTCTGCTAGATCAGGCCTTGCACTTGAAGTGTTACCCTCAATAAATAACGATCATTAATTTAAATTATTATTATTATTATTATTAATTAGTGTTAATGGTTTGGATACTTCAGAAGCAGGTAGTTGGCGGTCCAATGAACTGCTCTTTGACGTTATCTTCTTAGCTCTAAAAAATTTTGAACAGGATAGTGGTTAATTTCAAGATAGTTTGCTATGTTTTCTGAAAGTACTCGTACACCGTGATAATTGGATGAATGTGATCCCTGAAGAGCTCTTCATTTGCTTCGGCACACTGGTTTGTAAACAATTCAGTATTATCTATAAAGACTGCATTGTGACATGATGCAAGAGATTGCAGGAAATTTCAATTTCCCTTTCTCCGAGATCTAACAATATTCACCATTCTGTTACTTCTGATACACAGCTGGCCTTGACAGCTGGCTCTAGGACTATAGACTTAGAAAGCTTTACCGACTCCTTGGAACCGGGTACTCGGCTCCCAACTGCTGAGTACCCGTCTACCATAGAGCTCATATTGTTTGCATAGCCACCAAACAAGAGAAATCCATGGCTTGCCTCCGTGGGGCTGGGAGGCTGGGTCCGTAACAGAATGGTGAGTATTGTTAGATCCCGGAGAAAGGGAAATTGAAATTTCCTGCATTCTCCTT
Organism: Chaetoderma sp. LZ-2023a; assembly: GCA_034401795.1. Lineage (NCBI taxonomy): Eukaryota > Metazoa > Mollusca > Caudofoveata > Chaetodermatida > Chaetodermatidae > Chaetoderma > Chaetoderma sp. LZ-2023a. Next base: position 53,801,016 of record CM067373.1, read on the forward strand.
CGATCAATACTCACCATTCTATTACTTCTGATATACACCAGATTTGATCAGTAACCTGGTGGGAAGGGGCAAGCCATAAATGCTACTTTTGCCCCTTGGAGAAAGATTTAGACGTAACAACTTGACTAACGGAGACCTAAAAGGACCGTCAAGTTATCGGAACCGAATCACATTCGCGTCACTGCCCCCCCCCCCCTTTTTCTCCTAAGAAAAGGGAGAGAACTCACGAACATGTATCTCGCCTGAAACACAAATATGCCAAGAGGGTTAACTGCTCCTTGCATATCCACATGTATTAGCCTGGGAATGAGCATGAATATATAAGATGAATGAACATGATATATAGACATAATACAAAAAACTCTCACTAATGAATTACCTTATGATAATTGGACTTCAGACGTACCGCCTCCAACCATTCACTGGTCCGGCCATCAGTGACACAATCTGGTTGTCATCCTCACGCTCGACCATGCCTGCTTTAGGTTCTTTTCTTAGCAAAGTGAAAAAAGGGTGAAGAGCAGTGTGGTCACTTAACTATCGTCTCAAAACAGCTAAAGCGAGTGGATTGGCTGAGTCTGACACATCCCTCATATAGTAATCCATAAATGAGGACTCACAGTGCCATTGTGCCACGGCCATGATGTCCTCTAACGGAACACCACTGTAAAGGGCGGGGCGGTCGAGGCAGCTATTCCTCGAACATCGTGTGCCCTTACGCCTTGCACCTGGTGCCCAGTCGCCATCTCATGAGTAGTCTGAATGCATTCGACTACCCAATGAGAGATAGTATCCATGGATGCGGCGCCATAAGGCTTCTTATGACAGATCCACAGATGTCTATCGTTCGACCGTAACGAGTCAGTCCATTTTCTGTACTTAGTCAAAGCACGGACCGGGCACCAGACACTGGCATCACGATCAAACCTTGTTAACCTCGGTATTATGATCGGTTTGCCGGGATATCTCAAAGATTGATTCTTTGACATAAACTCTGCTCTTGGCAGAAGACGCAGACCCTCTCCAGAGACAATAAATCGGTCCCTCTCTACCGAAAGCGCATGGATCTCACTGCGCCTTCTAGCTGAGGAAGCTGCCAATAGAAAGACCGCCTTTAGAGTCAAATGCTTTAGACTAGCCGAACGCAACGGTTCGAAAGGGTGCTTGGCCAGTACATTAAGCACTAAAGATAGACTCCAGGCTGGAATGACTACCGGTTGTCTCAGTCGGAGAGTGCTCATTCCCTTCACCATCACATTTAACTGGGCCACCTCTGGACTATCCCTGTTGGCTAGACAAGGGATAACTGAAGCCAAAGCTGACTTGTATCCAGCAATTGTGACGGGAGCTAGTCCTGAAAAGAACAGCTCACAGAGAAAGTCTGCTATTTGCTGAATAGTGGATTGAAAGGTATCAATACCCTTTTCTTCACACCAGTCTGCAAATCTGTTAACCTTGTTGTTATATGACTTGAAGGTTGACCTCCTTCTCGCAGCCGCGATGAAATCAGCAGCTTGTCGAGAAAAGCCTTCCGACGTGGAACGTTGTTTGATAACATCCACGCAGTCAATTTGAACATTTCGGGAAGCTCGTGTTGGAAGCGTCCCTTGGCCTGGGAGATTATGTTCTGAATCTCTGGCAACTGCACTGGGTTTTCCACCAGCAGATCTAGCAGATCTGTGAACCACGCCCTACTTGGCCAATACGGCGCTATTAGCAGGACCAGACACGGTTCCTCCCTGATCTTCACCAATACCTTCGGCAGAAGGATGGTGGGTGGATACGCGTAAGCGTGCATCCCCCTTCAGTCTGTATCGACGGCATTTGGATCTGGAATCGGCGAGACATAAGTCATGATTTGAGCATTTTCCCGTGTGGCGAACAAGTCCACGTTGGGTTTGCCCCAATGCTCGAAGATCCTTCGTAGAACTGGAGGGTTGAGGGACCATTCTGTTGGCAGAATTCTCTGTCTGCGAGACAAAGCATCCGCCAGAATGTTCAATCGGCCAGGAATGTGAGCTGCTTTCAAAACAACCGAGTAATTCCTGCACCAATGAATCAAGTGCCACACTTTGATACAAAGTGTGGGTGACCTGGTCCCGCCTTGGCGATTTATGTATGATACTACTGTCGAATTGTCCGACCGTATCAATATCACCATGCCCCTGATCATCGGAAGAAACTCTTCCAACGCCAGTTCCACTGCCATCATTTCCAACAGATTGATATGCAGCTGACTCTCCAGGAGAGTCCATGTGCCCGAGACCTGGTGTTCTCCCAGGCAGGCACCCCACCCTTCCAGCGACGCATCCGTGTACACGGACAGCTGGGGGCGAGGTAGGTGCAGCGAAACCCCTACTAGGAGATTCTGATGCTGTGTCCACCATACAAGAAGCGATATTATCTGCTCCAAAACTGGCACCAGTTTTGACAGGGGTTCTGTTCTCTGTTTCCACAGAGACATCAGATACAACTGGATAGGTCTTCTCATTAGAGCAGCGAACGGGATCCTTGCTCCATGGAGACCATCATGCCCAGCATCTGAAGAAACCGCCTCGCCTGAATGTGGTTTCCCACTCGAAAACTCTCGAGGATGGCTAACAGAGACACCACTCTGGGCTCTGACGGGTAAACCCTGCCCTCCTCGAGATCGAATCGCATCCCCAAATAAACGAAATGTTGAGTGGGTGTCAACTCGGATTTCTCCTTGTTGACTATCCAGCCTAGATCTGAAAGTACCTTCAGAGTCAGAGCAGTATCCACGTTCAACCTGGCTGCCGAGTCTGCCTTGAGCAGCCAGTCGTCTATGTCGGTGTGTAGCGCCACGTTCTCTTTTCTGAGAAACGCTGTCACCGCAAGGACCACTCTTGTGAAAACCGTCGGAGCTGTCGACAGGCAAAACAGCAGAACAGTAAACTCCCATACTTGATTCTGAAACGCAAATCTCGGAAACCTGTGCCAACTCCGGTTCATTGGAATGTGGAAATATGCATCTTTCAGATCGATCGACACACACCACATTCCCTTCCTCAATCCCGCCATTACCGATCTTGGCGTTTCCATCTGGAACCGAGGCGTATGGATAAATTAATTTAATGGCCTGAGATTGAGTATGGGTCTCCATCCCCCCGTGCTCTTGGGGACAAGGAACATGTTTGAATAGAAGCCTGGAGTGTTCCGGTTTGCTGGTTTTATTGCTCCCTTCAGAAGCAAACCCGACACTTCCTTTTGAACAGCTTCTAACTTGTCTGGCTCCCTTGGTATGGGTGTCCAGACAGGTGCCAAAGACAGATTTTGTGGCGGAAAGTCTCACCACTCCGGCATGTAACCATGGCATAACCATCCCAGGACCAGACTGTCGGACGTCACACCTCGCCAGGCCTCGACGAAACGCATGAGCCTTCCACCCACCATAGACGCCTCGACGTCTAACGGGGTTGTCCGGCTCGCAGTCCGCTCCCCCCCCCCTTTCTTAACAAGAGAGAGAACCATTTCGGTCTCGGCACGGCGGGTATAACTGGCACCGCTGTTCCTGTCGCACAGGTGCGGTCCAGGCGGATATGAAGGGAGCTCTCGTACCCTCAGGTACGATCCGCTCCCCTCTGTCCGCCTTAACCCTGCATAGCCGGACCGAACCACGCCGGCGGTGCCATCTCCGCCACCTCCAGCCGGGGATGTGGAGCGCCCCCACCGGCCAAACCGGACGCTCCACGATTTAACATCGGACTGCCTGACCCCGCGTCAGACCCAGCCACATCCTTCTGGGCAAGGAACTTTACCATCATATCGACGGACCACACTGCGCACACATTACATCTATGATCAAGGTTACAGGGCGTACACCTAAAACAGACATGGTCCTTGAACACGACGCGTACAAACTTATGACACTCGTCCCATGATGGCGGGACTGGCTTGGCCTATAAAATAAGCACAAACCTACAATAAGCAAGCGGAATGACACGGATGAAAGGCAGACAATTAATTTTCGAATAACTTGACCACAAATTAACTGTAACCCTCCCGCACCCCACCCCGCAACGTTACAGCAAAGATCGCATTGATTATGACGACAAGAACGAAGCGGGCATAAATACACCCATAATTGATCCTCCAGGATGTATCACGGCTCCAGGAATCATATCGCATAGCATTCGGGGTATATTTACCAATCAATATAAATTATACTCCTAACGAAAGCCGACATGATATGTGAAGAAACAACAAAATGTAAACAAACTGCTGTAGTACACGGTAAAACCGCAGACCACGCATCTCTCAAGAATTTTGACACCACCGATCATTGCAAACCGATCGTGATCACACGTAAACTTGACCATTCCAAAGTTTTCTGGTACCATTTTTAGTACGCAGCACCCAGAACAAGATGCGCGAATTAATGAAAAATTTTCTTCACATAAACATCCGAGCATCCGGGTGTGACGTCACCCGCTCGGACCCTACGGAGAACGACGTCAGCCGATATTCGTGTTAGAAATACCATAGCAAACACCTATTTTCATATCTGCTGATCGCCTGTTGGGGTTTAAAGGCGATCGTCTGGCATATCTCGTTGTTAGCACACGTCCCAGATTCTACGGGGTCAGAAATTGGAACATGCGACACAACGAAATTTAGAGACCTAAGTCTTTTAACTATGGATAATAAGGAATTATACAACCTGGTTATCATCGTCGGTATTCTCCATTTTATCCAGTTATATCCTTTCAAGAATGCACAAACTATCAAATCACAGATAAAAGACTTAGATTTCTTTTCAAAAATCTTTAAATCTCTCCCTGCAAAAAGCATGGACAGCTCTTGTTGCTATGCAAACAAGAATGAGCTATGGTAGACGGGTACTCGGCAGTTGGGAGCCGAGTACCCGGTTCCAAGGAGTCGGTAAAGCTTTCTAAGTCTATAGTCCTAGAGCCAGCTGTCAAGGCCAGCTGTGTATCAGAAGTAACAGAATGGTGAGTATTGATCGAAGGGGAAGCTAACATTTCATTGAATTCATGCACAGTGTTGTTCTCATATGTGTTGTTGGGTCGTGGTAGCAGAGATGATACACAGATTTGGATGTTGCGTGCCAGTACCTTGATGGTCTCTATTAGTGAGTCATAGTCGTTAATCATACCGTTTACTTTCCGCCTTCCAATATCATTGCTACCAACATGGATAACAATTGTATTAGATGATTTAGCAGGTAAGTTGCTGAATATTTTGAAACTAATCTGACTGGGTGCTGTTGCTGTCATCATACACGGCGCTCAGCTGATTATGACATCATACCAGGCCAGATGATGGATGGATACTCTGGAAAAGTGAATTGACAGCCAGTTGTCTGCGCATGCATAACAAGAGGCCCAATGGGTCTGTATCGCTCACCTGGAACATTGGCATTTCAACTAATCTTACTTAAGTTTTACATCCATCGGTGTCACTTCCAATGACTTTCAGTCAAATGGTTTAGTTTTCGAGATATTGACAAAAATCTGTGCTGTTTTTTTTCATTAGTGATTTTGAACAATGTTTAAGCGAAAATAGATGATATCAGTGCTAACAACAGCTGGTTTCTTATCTGTCTCACTGCTGCAAGCCAGTGCAGCCAATAATTTCAATTTTCAAAAGCTCTTGACTTGTTGAATATTTTGAAAACAATTCGACTGAAAGTTGTTGGCGGCTTAGCCACCAACAACTTTCAATCCAATTGTTTTAAAAATATTTATCACGTTCAGAGATATAACCTTTGGAATATGTCGTCTGCAAAAACTCAGCAGTCAGACAGACGGTTACTGGAGGTTCAAATACAATTGAAGAAAATGGTCTCTAAAGGCAGGTAGGTGGTCTTTATAGCAGGTTATTTCACACCACCACACATCTGGCTGAATCACCGAGTTAGCAGCAGGGGTAGGGTGAGCAGGAGTTGATTTAGAAAATAATTTGACTGAAAGTCATTGCTGCCTTAGCAACCACTTTCATTGCGGCCTAAGGCAACAACTTTCAATAAAATACATTTCAAAATATTTTTAAGAGCATAGATGTCAGAGCACATAATACATATCTTAAATATTTAGGCAGTATTGGAAAGGTTAATCTGTTAATTGGAGTTTAATCTACTTTGGCAATAAAATCTGATATGGTGATAAAGCAGTGGATGGTGGGAACAAACCTGCATTTCTCCTATGAAAGTGAGGACGCAAATATTTAAGGGGTGATAACTCTGGCATTTGACGTCCTATCAGTTTGATTTTCACAACACAGATATTAGATGTGGACATTACCATTGTGACAATCCGTCAAGAAATGGCAAAATGAGACGGCATTGTTGGTGATGGACAGACAGATGGATGGACGAACATACAGAAGATGGACGGGGTCATCGCTATACGACAGCTGAATGACAAGTAAGCCGAGTTAACCCCATGGAACCGACGGGACGTATTATCGGCACAAAATCATTAGGTTCCTGGTCCGACGGGACGTATTATCGGCTCGAAATAATTGGCTTACTGGTTCGACGGGACGTATTATCGGCAATTTTCGATCGCTAAATACACAAGCATTACTGGCATTTTATCCAATCAAACTTAGCGTTACATTACGTCAGAAGGCTGAATTTTCTAAATCCGCTGTCGATTGGTCAATTCAGTTTGTTTACAAATTTCTGCGGGAAAATATAAATAGATCTTTGTGAATGAAATAGTTTGCGTAAAAATGTCGAAGATGACGAAGCAATTCCTTTATTTAAGCAAGTACTCACGAGTACCCGATTATCCGGATAGATGGCATTGGGTATTATTATTATTATTATTATCATTATTATTATACAGCTGCTCAACGATTGGCCAAACTGGAAAATCTTTCTAACCGGCATCCTACACTAGCAGTGTCATATATAATATGGAAATGCGAACGCAACCCGCTCTCCGTTTAAGAAGATCGTGATTATCGTTCGTTATCTTTGTCACATGATATGATGTTACCAGCTTATGAGTTAGTTTAATTTTAATGAAACTACATTTCCACTCTTTTAAATTACTTTATAATGTCAATTTGTCATTACTGAATAACTGAAAGCCTCTCAAAATTACTGAACATCCATCATGGTGAAATTATTTAAAATCAATGGTCGAGTGGGGTTTAGGTATTGAGAGACAGTTGTCAATAATTTGAAAAAAATTATATTTTCTTCCAAACCTTTTATCACATAAAATATATATTATAGTAGGCGGGGTGCGTGTGTGTGTGTGTGGGGGGGTGGCGTGTGGGGGGTGGGGGTGATAGTGGTATGCATGGATGAAAATTCAAAGGCCTGTGGTCTGGAACCTAGAAGGGCATATCAGCATAGACAATAAAATTGTTTTAAATATATTGACCACTGTGGAGATATGGTTCACATGAGGAAGGAACAAGGGGGCCCAATTGGGAGATGTCCCCTTTTTTCCTCTCCCACAGTTTAGGCCCCCCCCCCCACACCACACCCAGGTCAAAACACATTCCGACACCCCAGTTATTGTGCTTGATTGCCACATAAATTTTCGTCAATCTTACTGCGGATTGCTGCTCTTCATCTTGCAATTTTATTAATGTATCTTTCCTTTTATTTTTCAGCTTGAAACACCATTTGAGAGAAAAATTAAAACAAATTTAAACTTGACGATTTTTATAAACCCTGTAACACTTAAATTTGCTTTGAAAATTACATCTCATAGTAAATATCAATTTCCAGACAAAGAGAATCTGTTTTAAAATTTACCACTCAGTTATTGCGCCAGACAATCCAGTCATACTTTTTCGAAAAATATTCTCATGATCTGCAAATGGACATTTTGCAAGGTCACTGCTGTACCCGTTTTTAGCCGGCTTGCATGTTATAGGGTTAATAATATTTAAATACTGTATTGTGTAAACTATCAGTGCAAATATCAAATAAAGTTTGCTCGAAGTGAGAGGGAGAGAGAATCTCATATTAGGTAATCAGAACAAAGAAACATAACCTAAACAAGGATTTCCAGAAGTTGTCTGTGATCTGGACAAAAACCCAGGACCCAGATTGGATACAAATTTTAATCTATAGATATCTCGGAAACTACTGGTTAGATTTTGCTCAAATTTTAACGAAGTAGAGGGTGCGATCATACACTACGATTTAACAAGTTTGTATGTGTTAAAATATATTTTAAAACCACTATGTACATTGTAAGAAAAACGGTAGGGCAGTCTCGGTAGTGGTTTACAATCTATGATTACTCTTGTTCATAATGTTATCTATCAAGCATCAAGTCCTCGACAACACCGTTGGGCTTTAAAAATTTCATCTACCTGTCGATGGAAACTAAGTGATAACTAGATCGCTTGGTCGATGATGCGTTATAGCAGAACCTATGTTCACCACTTTGACCTCTTTACCCCATCCCATCCCTGGGGGCGGAGCCAAATGTAAATGCCCTCTTGCGCTCCATAATCACCTACCAAATTTGTTTGAATTCCAACCACTGAATTTGGAACAGTTGCATTACACAGTCTGGCGTGGATTGTTGTGGAAAATCTGGATGTCATAAGGGGAAATGATCTGTGAAAGCATGAGTTAAAAACCAGGACTAGTACAATTTGTAACTTACCAGCCTGATGGTAACAATTTGATATGTCAATGGTCTAGGTGGCCAAAAAATGTCATTGCTGTGATCTTCAGAAATGTCGATATTCAGCGCAAGAGAAGACTATTTGTAAAAATTTACCACTAGAATGACTGGCACAGGTGCGGTCCAGGCAGATACAAAGGGAGCTCTCGTACCCTCAGGTACGATCCGCTCCCTTCTTTCCGCCCTTTGAGGACTTGCCCTTCCCGCCTCTCAGAGCAATATTGGGGAGGGTAGGAGCCTCCACAACCTTCTTGGCTTTCTTCGCCGGAGGCGGCTGAGAAAAGCCAGACGAAGCAGAAGCTGCACCAGGCTTAGCTTTCGCCTTGCCTTTATGCTTCTTCTGCTTCTTAGGTTGCATGGTCGGCGGCTTTGCTACAGCCCCTAGTGCGTGCGCTTGCCACACCAGCTCTAGCTGTAGGTTCACTGCCAACCGATTCTGCGCAATGCTAGCCGTGTCTTCTAAGATGGCCCGCGCCTGGCCACCGAAGATGCTAGGGCCTGTCAGGGGCGTCCCAAGAAGATGCTCCCTGACGGCCGTAGCCGGACGCATATGGTCAAGAACCATCTGCCTCCTAGACTTAGTAACATGCGCCTGCACCCTTGCCAGTGCGTCCATAGACAGCACCAGGCCGTCATTGACGCACGAAAGCACCACAGGTGGCACAGGGTGGCCTGCCCCCGCTTCAGCCCACACCGACTGAAGAAGGCGATAAGAATGGTTGACAGCACTCATAGCTGCCCTCACACCCTCATCACAAAGGGCCAGGACTTCATCGTGGTGTCCCTGGGATTTGTCCACCAGTGCCGGGGCGGGGCCACCCGCTCCAGCACTCTGGACACCCAGAATCCATCGGTCATCCTCGGTGACCGACGGTACAACACCATACCTGTCGTATTCCCCCTGTGGAATGTGCAGTGTGGTCCGTTGATATGATGATGAAGTTCCTTGCCCAGAAGGACTTGGCTGGGTCTGACGCGGGGTCAGGCGGACAGAAATCAAATCGTGGAGCGTCCGTTTCGGCCCTTGGGGGTGCTCCACGTCTACAGCTGGAGGTGGCGGAGATGGCACCGCCGGCGTGGTTTGGTCCGGCTATTGTCAAGGTTACATAACGTACACCGAAAGCAGACATGGTCCTTAAACATGACCCGGACGAATTTGTGGCACTCGTCACATGATGGCGGGGCTGGCTTGGCCTATAGATAGGCACACACCTACAATAAGCAAGCGGAACGAGACAAAGATGGAAGGCAGACAATTAATTTTCAAATATATTGACCATAAATTAACTGTAACCCTCCCGCACCCCACCCCGCAACGTTACAGCAATGATCGCATTGATTATGACGACAAGAACGAAGCGGGCAATAATACACCCATAAACTGATCCTCCAAGATGTATCACGGAACCAAGAATCATGTCGCATAGCATTCGGGGTATATTTACCAATAAATATAAATTATACTCCTAACGAAAGCCAAAACGATATGTGAAGAAACAACAAAATGTAAACAAACTGCTGTAGCACACGGTAAAACCGCAGACCACACATCTTAATCAAGAATTTTGAAACCACCGATCATTGCAAACAGATCGTGATAACACGCAAAACTTGAAAATTCCAAAGTTTTCTGGTACCATTTTAGTACGCAGCACCTAGAATAAGATGCGCGAATTCATGAAAAATTTTCTTCACATAAACATCCGAGCAACACGGGTGTGACGTCACCCGCTCGGATCTTACGGAGAACAACGTCAGCCGATATTCGTGTTAAAAATACTGTAGCAAACACCTATTTTCATATCTGCCGATCGCCTGTTGGGGTTTAAAGAAGGCGATCATCCGGCATATTTCGTTGTTAACACACGTCCCAGATTCTTTGGGGTTAGAAATTGGAACATGCGACACAGACAAAATTTTAGAGACCTAAGTCTTTTAACTATGGAATAATAAGGAAATATACGACCTGGTTATCATCGGCGGAATCTATATTAATCCAAATATCCTTTGTAGAAACGCACTAAGCTATCACAATTAATCACAGACAAAAAGACTTAGATTAAAACTCTTAAGATCTTTCCAACTGCAAAAAGCATGTATTCTCTTGTTGCTATGCAAACAAGAATGAGCTCTATGGTAGACGGGTACTCGGCAGTTGGGAGCTGAGTACCCGGTTCCAAGGAGTCGGTAAAGCTTTCTAAGTCTATAATCCTAGAGCCAGCTGTATATCAGAAGTAATAGAATGGTGTGTATTAATCGAAGGAAAATTAGCTATGTCATCCAATAGATATTTTGATTGTGACGTCAGCCTACATGTGATGTAGTTCATTATGATGTCATATACATGGGTGACAGATTGGATTCATCTATTATTTAACCCTTTCTCATTTTCACCGACAAATCCCTGAAAAAGTATGATGCTTACAATATAAAATTTATTCTACTGAATATTTTGAGATTAATCTGACTGAAAGCCATTACTGCCTAAGGCAGTTTGCAGTCAAACTAATTAAAAAATATTCACCAGTTTTCCTTTATTGTATCATTAAAATGGAGTATGGAGAATTCATCGGGAAAATGGGTAATCTTACTCTCGTGTGCAGATTTATGTTGTATATTGCACTGCCGTCGAATCATATTTGCTGCAAGTCGTTCTTGGCTGATTCATTGCGATGGAGCCTAGTGTATACGGTGTCTCCAAATCCATAATCATATCAGTAATTTACATTAACAATTTTGATTGAATTCTACCAAAAGCTTTTGGAGATGGATGGATAGACAGATGAATGGAGGCAATTGCAATATCCCAGCAGTCTTATTTTACACAGATCACCAAATTTTTCTCTTTATAAAATCCATGTTAGTAAATCCATCAGCCTACTTAGCAGGAGGAAGTCTCTGATTTTTTTAAGCCATTGTCCACTCTCCTGAAAAAAAATAGGAACAATAAGTTAGAAATATACACTCCAATTCGATCTCTTCAGCAAACCCACTGACACCCATGGGTACCTACATTACCAGTCAGCACACCCGACCTCCACCAAAGACACGAGTCCATATGGCCAATTCCTGAGATTACGCAGAATCTGCAGCAACACTGTAGACTACGAAAAACACGCTCGTGATACGATTGCACACTACGAGAATCGTGGTTATCCCACCAACCTCCTAATAGACAGCTACAACAAAGCCCTACACATGGAGAGACTATCACTCTTAAAACCGAAAGAGACTAAAACCAAAAACAACCGGATACCACTCATTACAGATTATCACCCACACAGTATCTTTCTCAAGAAAATTATCAACCGACACTGGGATCTCCTTCAAACCAGTCCCAAATGCAGGGACACCTTTACCGAGAAACCACTCTTCGGCTACAGAAGGAACCCAACGCTTAGAGACCAACTAGTCCGTGCTGATTTCTCCCACCCTGCTATCAAAGGATATCAGGGCAGTTCGATACCCAACAAAGTCGAACAGTGTCAAAAAGGAAACTGTTCCTTTTGCCACAGAATGGAAAAAGGGAAATCTTTCCAGAGCACACACACACGTCTAACATACAGATGTCACGTGAAAACATACTGCTCAACAATGAATGTGGTGTATCTCCTAACCTGCGCCGTTTGCAATAAACAATATGTGGGTGAAACTAAGAGAGAATTCCAGATCCGCATCAAAGAACATTTGAGAGATGTCAACAAACACAAAGACACACCGGTCGCACTACATTTTAACCTGCCTGGACACGATGCAAATAGTATCAGATATAGAGTCATAGAAGTTCTGCGTCACGATCCCGAAAGCACTGAGGCCACTACCCCACGCGTGAATCTTACTGGATCCACCAACTACACACAATGGATCCCGTTGGTATTAATCACGCAGATTGGTAACCCCCACACCCTGTGGGTGAGACACAATAAGTTAGAAATAGGCAAATTCTAAGAGTTATATTAAGACTTTAACAATCACATTTTTTCATGAAAATTTCCATTTTCTCATAGACAATGCCCATATCCAGACCAAGAGCCAGTTATTCCAGTGATACATTTTCAAAAATAATCTTACTTTGGTCGGAAAATTGATATTTTCTTAGACAACTGCAGCAGTATTGGTCTGACTCAAATGTTAGATAGTTAACAATATACATGTACGGCGCAAGGTCATAGGGATATATAGTCCGAGTCTGCTCTGACTCAACCCGCCCCTGTGACAGATATTTGGACAGACTGACAGTCTGTCCAAATATCTGTCACAGGGACAGGTTGAGTCAGAGCAGACTCAGACTAAGGGATATACGGGTAAACATTATGACCCGACAACAGGTGTTATGGTCATACACCGCCCTCAGATTTTAGCGCAGAAATGAAATCAATAATATAATAAATGGTGGGCATATATCGTCCAACGAGCGAGTACGACTACTAGTTACTGGATTAAACTTTTCAATCGACAAGAGCGAATAATAAATTTGCTATGAATGTTTCAAAATTCTGTTGAATATTTTGAAACTAATTAAACTGGCTAAGGCAGCACCAGCTTCACATTGGATTCAAAATATTCAACATCTTACATTTATAATGACTGTAAACGTGAAGTTCTGGAATTTCAGGTTCAAATATGACAATTGTTTTTGATTTTTGGTACACAAGTTTATTTCAGGGCCCCGGTTCTCTATATCTTTGATCAGAGAATACTGGCCACACAGTAAATGTTGATAGAATGTTTGTAACCAGGGCAATAGTGAAATATTTGTTTTCTAAGGAATTATTAGTAGTTACTCAATGACTAATTTAACCGAGAAAGTTATAGATTGTTGTAAGAGAGCAGCAGAACCAATAACATATAAATCAATTTCGTTTACCTCTGGTTGCGAAATAACAATAAGGTTATAGATAAACAATCTGATAGGCTCAATCATCGATGCGTGTCTTTGTTTACAATTACCGAGAAAACGTACTCTTCAAATTACCGTCGGTAATTAGGGCGAGTTGAGATGCGAAAGTTGTCAAGTATATCGGCATCCAATTTCCCGATTGGCAATATTGTTAATCTAGTCATCTGTCTACTTTTTAGTTTCTGGCGTACAAGAAACATGCATAGATTGACATATTTGAACACACAAATGTGCTATTTTGCAAAACAGCTGATCGTGTCGCCATCTTGTCGGAAAAATTAATATTCATGTATTCCCGACCAATCAGACGCATAAATCTTATAGCACGTGATACGGTGTTGCCAATAACGGGTCATGAGCTTGGTACTCGTATATTAGATACGGGTACAATTCTACAAATTCCTCTCGTTCTCTCACGATCTTTCAAGATAAACGATTCCTATCGGGGACGCCGCTACGAAAAAATGTTGGATGCTATAGAATCTTAGTGTAAAACATTCGCATTCGCTTTTTAAATGGCTGATTGCTCCCAGCAATGCTACATAGTATAGCATTTGCCATTTATTCGCTGTCAACGCTGAGAAACCCTGGTATGTGTTTGGTTATGTATAAAAGAATTATTCAACATTGAATGAGGCCTTCCCCCAAAAACATGACTGGAATTTCTCAAAATTGTAGGGTACCATGACATAATATAATTGTCATTTTCACATCTTATCGGATGAAAACCTTCACAAAACTTTGGTATCTGTTAGTTTTAATACCATTGTGATTAAATTTATCAATGGCATTTGCAAAATTAAGAAAAACTTTGCAAAAATAGACCAATGTATTTATCCTACAAGGTGTGGCCATTTCGAGAGGCACGTTGGCTAACTAAAAAATATTTTATTCATACAAATTTTATATGTACTTAAAGGAATTTTATTGCCCTTTCTAATGATATATAGTTATCTGTTACTTTGCCAAAAATAGTTAATATAGTTGGCATGGTAGCCCTACGCCGCTATCACGCCACTACAACTTATAGGCTAGGGTTCTAAGCAAGTTTCTAGCTTTTGGCTGTAGGGTTTGTAGCACTTTTTTGTAAATTCTTGGTATGGCCCAGAGGGTTAAGAAAACCAATTTCGGCTTCCAAATCCATCAAATAAAAAAATTGAATATGGCAGCCAAACACGCTAAATTTTGATTGGTCCACGGCGGCCATGTAGGCATGTTTTTTACCTTCGAACAAACTTGGTTCAACTCTTGCCCTATATATTTCGGGAGTTTTGAATCGATCTACCATGCGGTTTCAGAGATTTTTAAAGCCATTTCCTAAAATCAGCCAAAATCCAAGATGGCCGCCAGCCAAATTGGCCGATCAGATTTGTTTGAACACACTTGGATCCCTATGCCCTAAGGATACTTCCTGCCAAATATAAATGAAATTGGCCCAGTGGTTCTTGAGAAGTCGTTTAACGAAAAAAGTTGACGGACGGATGGACAGGCGATCGCCATGGCATAAGCTAACTTGGTCATTCTGGCCAGGTGAGCTGAAAATTATGCCATACAGGAATTTTGTCCCATATCCAAATGGCTCAATTACACACATAATTTAAACTAAAACTGCCCCTATTAGGCAGGTTAGCAAATGTCAAATATCGCCGCATCTGGAAGCCCAAATGTGCAAGAAAAAAGCCCTTTGACTGAAAACTAACAACTGTGTAATATGATATTTTACCAATCTTTAGAATGGTTCACGTCCAAAGTTGAAAGTGTTGCGGGGTTGGAAATTGGGACGAGTTGTCTGCAATAATGCGGTCCAATCAAACACAACCCAACCCCAGCCCACCGCTATGACATAAAGCTACAAACCTTGTTTAAGATCACATATGTTTACTTTGGACCCAACGGCTCTGCATATTCGATATAAGACCGATGACATGATTCGTTTTAAGTGTTTCGACTATTAACACTAGATGCCTTATTATAACACAAACACAAGCTGAAATGTGTCTGCTAAACTTTGTAGACTACATTTATAGCCATTGTTGCTAGATTGGGGCTCACTTGTTCAGTTCTGATTTACGGCAATCTCGCCCCGATTATCTCGCCCTAGTGGGGATGTCGATCTCGCCCCGCCTGTTATGGGTACACAGATAGTTTTTAATATTTTGGTTCTCATTTTAGATCAGGGACCGTTGTTGCACACATAGCTACCACAATATACAGCACAATCAGCACCAGCACAACCAACGGCCACCACCACCACCGCCATCGCTGCTGTGCCACCACCACCAATACCACCACCAATACAAGCACCAATGCAACACCCATTACAACCACCACCACTACAACCACCGAGAAACACCACTATGATCAAAATCACGACCACCGCCGCCGCTACCACCAGTCCACCACCACCACCACCACCACCACCACCACCACCACCACCACCACCACCACCACCACCACCACCACCACCACCACCACATACTACTACTACTACTACTACTACTACTACTACTACTACTACTACTACTACTACTACTACTACTACTACTACTACTACTACTTCTACTACTACCACTACCACTACCACTACCACTACCACTATCACTACCACCACCACCACTACCACTACCACTACCACTACCACCACCACTACCACCACCACTACTACTACTACTACTACTACTACTACTACTACTACTACTACTACTACTACTACTACTACTACTACTACTACTACTACTAGAGTTAGAGTTACATTAATGGGCGACGTTAGGCTTTTACCTATGTATGTGTCCATGGGTATATTATGCGAGGATAAAGTATTTAGTTAATTACCAATGTCTATCTAGTGAATTCTTAAATGTGTTTACAGTTTCTGCATTAATAACACTTTCGGGTAAGCTATTCCATGTATTCACCACCCTGCAGCTGATAAAATTCTGCCAGAATGGTTTGCTAGCGTAAAAAATTGGTTTGCTTTGATGCTCTTCTTTCCAGTTCAAATTGTGTGAGTTTCGATGAGGTCTTCTCTCAATCTGCATCTTGACCTTGATTAGTTATGGCGAAACATCCAAAGGACATTATTTTTGCCCCGCATTGTACGAGGGATAGTAGATCCAATTTTTAGGCATTCCTCATAAGTTTTGTTTCGTAGGCCAGTTACTAATTTAGTACATCGTTTTTGCACTTGCTCTAGATGAGTTATGTCTTTAATTAAATAAGATGCCCAGGCTTGCACGCAGTATTCCAAATGTGGCCTAACATAGGTTTTGTATAGAATTTTGAATGATTCTTTGTCCAAATGGTTAAACGCCCATTTGATTCACCTCATAAAAAACCATGGCTTTGTTTGCGGCCTTTATACATTGATTTGATGGTTTTAGGTCACTGTTAATCAATACCCCTAGATCCTTTTTTTGGTTTGTTGTTTGCAAGATATGAGTATGTCATCCTTCTTTCATGGTATATTCATGTCTCTGATTTTTGTAACCGAGGTGCATTGTCTTGCATTTGCCCGTATTGAATTTTAACAGCCACTGCTCCGCCAATGTGTCAAGGGTATATAGATCTTTTTGCAGTGGAATGGCGTGTGAGTGGTCAGTAAGAGCTCCCGCATATTTTGGAGTCACCCGCAAACATTTTGATGTTGGTATTTATGTATGTATGATTACTGTATTCTGTGGCTGTAGTAGTAGAAACATCATACAGCTGCAATCAGTCCTTCTTCGCTTTTGCCCACTGTGTCTTGTCCTCAGCCAAAATCCTTCACTTCCTCAGGTCCATTCTTGACTTGAGTGTACCTAATCCTGCTTGTGGAGTTTTCCCGCATGGATTTCAATGCAGCAACCACGTAACAGGTTAAGAGCACAGGGGATAGACCAAACTCTACAGACTTCACTGATTTGACTCGTACTCTCAGCTTGGTGTCTGCAAGCAGTAGTCTCACTAGTCATAGCTCATCTTCACTGCAACTGGCCTGGCATAGTATGTCTAGGATCTTTGAGCGTTTAATTGTGTCGAAGGCTCGTGACATGTCAATGCCCATTTTGTGGAAATCCCAGTGTATGGACATGACTACCGACACAAGCATGCGTTGAGCCCATACAATGTCTGCGCAGCTGCGTCCACATTTGAAGCCACTTTGACATGATCTGGCGAAGTCGTCGATCTTGTCTCGGATGCGGCATAGAGTAACATTGGATAGGATTTTCCATAGGCTGTTAAGGAGCACAATGAGCTGCAGATTGGCTGGGGGGCCAGGTGGCTTCTTGGGCTTGGGTAGCGTGATAAGGATGCCTTGGCCTACAGCGACGATGTGGAAGGTGGTGCATACAAGCTGAATTGATTATGTGCATGATCGGTTTTGAGATACTGTCACTTGCATATTTGAATAGTTCATTGCTCATGCCATCAGGTCCAGATGCACGTCCATTTTTCAGGGCTTGGTATTTATAATGTCTGGAATATCATTGACGTAAACTAAGAATAGAAGTGGACCCAAGACAGACCCCTGAGACACCCACTATCAACACTTAACCAATGAGAATGTATGCCTTGAATATGGACACTCATTTGTAGGTTGTTTATAGATTCTATGATCCAATATGCAATATGCTCTAAGACTGTACCAGTAATTTTTGTGTGGGATGGTATCGAATGCATTTTGATAGCCTAGGTAGATAGAATTGACACACTGATTTCTGTCCAGGCTGGCTGTCCATCTTTCAAGGGTCTCAAGGAGGTTAGTTAAACAACTGATGGTGATGGACAGTAAGAAGATCGTCGGTTTCAATGTGCCTGACGATTTTGTCTTTAAGAAGTGATTCCAGAATTTTACATACTACACATGTAAGTCAAATTGGTCGATAGTTTCCTGCTTGTTTTTTATTTCCTTTTTTGAAGATGTGGTTGATTGTTTCCACATTTTTGGGAGCATCCCAGTTAATAACGAATTAAGTTTGACAATTTTGCTGAGTGGTGCTGCTAATTCATCAGCACATTCAGAGAGTAGTTTTGGGTGTATATTGTCAGGTCCAGGTGAACTATCAGGTTTTAGTTTTTAGCTTGTTGACAATGTCAGTATTTCTTATATCTATGTCCTGAATATAATTTTGTTTAGGCAGCCTGTCAGGAAAATCCTACTCGGACAGACGACAGACTGCGGGCATCTTGCTCTCTTAATAATATTGACTGTTATTACGTGTGAATGATGTATATGATTTTAGCTGTTTCCGTATGAGGATTCCGGGGGGGGGGGGGGTGCTGGGTGTGTGTGTGTGTGTGTGTGTGTGTGTGTGTGTGTGTGTGTGTGTTGGGGTGGTGGTGGTGGTGGGCGGTGAGTGTGGGGGTGGGGTGGGGTGGGGTGAGGGTGCGGGTGGGTGGGGGTGGGGAGGGGGGATGTGTGTGTGTGTGTGTGTGTGTGTGTGCGTGCGTGGCTGCGTGTGTGTGTGGTGGGGTGGGGGATCCCCCGTAGCGCGTACTGTAGATGGCTGTGGTGTTGCTCCTCCTTTCCGTATGATCAGTTTTCCGTAAACCGGATAAGAAGGTGGTTGCGGAAAATGTTGACTTGTGTTGATGGTGGTAGGGATCTGTTGTAGGGAGGTCGGGGTTGCTGCGTGACGCTGGCCTAATGCGGATTGGGTATATCCAGGTTTCCAGGCTGGTGAATGTCGAGTCTTTTGCGGTTGCGGAAAAGTCGGGTCTACGGAAAGTGATGAACTTTCCATATCTGTGCGGGAGGGATTGTTGCGGAAAAAGGTGTCTAATTTTTTCAATTAGAAATGCTAGGTGAATGCTACACTTGTTTCTGATGTTGAATGTCCGACTTACACTATTATACAACTGGGTGTGCATGCGATGTTCGTGCAACGATGAATTAACGTATCCAGCCTTGCGGGCAAGTGTGATCTGTATGCTCGTGGGTTTCTGTGTCCCGTGTAATGTTGTGAGTGCTCACGGGGGGGGGGGGGGGGGGGGGGGGGGGGGGGGGGGGGGGGGGGGGTTGGGGGGGGGGGGGTGGAGGATGGGGGCATGGTAGTGCTGTTGTTATAGGGGATGCCCTTTGGATGGAGAGTGGTAGGGGGGTGGTGGTGGTGGAGGATGGGGGCATGGTAGTGCTGTTGTTGTAGGGGATGCCCTTTGGATGGAGAGTGGTAATCTCCCATTACACGATGGTGGTACTCTGTCGTAGTTTTTATGTACCGGAAAAATTCGAGCTGAGAGTCTGCTGCTGAACAGGCTGCTTCCCTGCCCACCACCCGTGGGGAGGGGTGGGGGAGGGAGGTTGGTTGCTGCGTTGCGGGATGCCACCTCCTCAGCGAACTCTCTCATATCTGAAGAATGACGGTCAACAGACAACGAGTGGCGTGTGAAATGGACAGGACGAATGATGTCCGAACTTGGTGCATAGACTAGAGATGCACGTTGGAGATGGGGTGGTGGTGGTGCCTTTGGGCGGGCTGCACCTTGGGTTGGGGTGGTTGCACGATTTGGGGGTATGGAGAGGTACACTGAGTTGTGCTGTTATGCTGTTCTTCAAAACAAGCCAAGGCCTCATCCGGCCTCTTCACTTCTATGCTATTTATTACATGTTCCACCCCACAATAAGCATGACGTGGGGCAGCCTCAGCTTCTGCTTCTGGCGACTCTATAATGGGAGTAATAGCATGAAGTGGGTGGGAATGGGAAGAGGTCAGGGAACCAACTTTTCTGTCTGGAAGATGGCGAGTACGTATCTCGTCATCGTCTTCAGTGTTAGTTGATCATTCATCGGATTCCTGCCTTGGTAGGAGAGAGGTCGAAATGGCATCGCAGTGCTCTTGACTAACATCGGGAATACTTGTTTCCATAGAGACATCTGTCTGGGTACTGGTGTCATGTCGAACGCCCAGCCCGAGCTCTGGCACTGGGTCGTCACTGACACAGGGTTTAAGTCGATCGAAGTGGATGACTGAGTTCAGGCCATCCGAGACGCGGATATGGTAGGTCACATCCGACTTCTTACCTACTACCACATAGGGGCCTTTCCACTGGTAACTCAGTTTACTTGGCATGTTTGCACAATGTCGCGAATCGTGAACCCAAACCATTTCCCCCGCCTCATACAGGTCTCCATGCATCCGCCGGTCATGCTATGTTCTCTGACGCCGGTGTGCAGTGGATAAAGCAGCTCTCACTAGCTCATGGGTTTGTTCTATCTGCTGCTGCATTAGCTCTACATAGAGAGATGGTGAATTTTTCTCTCCCTGAATCCTGGGCCTGGCCAGATCCAGGGGTAAGGCTAATTCAAGGCCTAACATTAACCGCGCAGGGGTATAGCCCGTGCTGGAATGTATTGAAGTATGGTATGCCATGAGAACATATAGGGGTTGTAGATCCCAATCTCGACAATCAAGGCGTGTCTCCTTCGTCAACATTTCCACCAATGTGCGGTTAAATCGCTCCACCATCCCATTGCTGCGTGAATAGTAGGGTGTAGTTCTAGTTTTGACGATGTGAAACAATTTGCAGAGCTCGGAGATCAGCCGGCTCTCAGAATTACTCCCTTGATCAGAATGCAGGTCATATGGCATTCCAAACCGGTAGAACACATTGCTTGCCAAGACCTCTGCTACTATGGATGCCTCTTGGCCTGGCAAAGCAAATGCTTCTACCCACTTTGTAAAATAATCTTGCAATACGTGGATGTACTTGTTTCCTTCATCCGTCGTACTCAAGGGTATGAGCACATCAATAGCCACTCGCTCCCACGGTGCACCAACAATCTTAATTTGAAGAGCTGTTGAATGGTGCTGGCCATGTCTTTGACATGGAACGCATTTGGCAACCCATGCCTTCACACTATCGCATATCCCGATCCAGTGGAATCTCTGTTTTATCCGTGTTAATGTCCGTTCAACGGCCAGGTGTCCAGCATTATCGTGTAGTTGTTGTAGGAGTGTATTTCGATAACGCTCCAGAATCACCATGCGGTTGTTGATATAGAGAACACCATCCTGAGTGTGACATTCCTCAAACCGCTGGTAGTAGTATTTTGCCATTGCGGATAATGGTGTAACATATTTCCTGGGAGGACGTACCCCCTCCTGGATCCACGCCTATATATTCTGTGTTTGCGCACCTGTTGCTTGTTTGTGAGCAACTGTCTCCATGTTCCACTCTGAGCACCACAATTCGGGGAACACTGGAGATGGCTGTGTAGTATGGTGTCACGGTGGTGGCCACTTCTGGTTTATCTTCACGCCCGATTCTGCTCAAGGCATCAGCATTTGCATGCAGTTTGCCGGGTCTATGAACAACATTGAAGTTGAAGGCCTGCAGGGACTCCTGCCACCTCGCTACCTGGCCCTCTGGAGTTTTAAAGTTTCTGAGCCAGCGTAATGCGGCGTGATCTTTACAGAGGGTAAATGGGCGCCCGTACAGAAAGTGTTTATAATACCTGATGAAGTGCACTGCCGCAAGTAATTCTCGCTTGGTGGTAAAGTAACATTTCTCTGTTTTATTAAGAGTGCATGAACCATAACCCAGTATCAGCTCCATTCCATATTCCGTAACCTGAGATAGAACTGCACCGATGGCGTAAGCCGATGCATCAGTGTCCAAGATGAAATCGAGGTTAGGGTTGGGATGAGCAAGGATTGGAGCGGCCGTCAAGAGTTCCTTCAGTTCCCTGAAGGAACCTTCACACTCACTCGTCCACTCGAATGGTCGATCCTTTTCGGTGATCCTGTATAGGGGTGATGCAATCTCGCTGAAATGATGGATGCAACGGCGATAGTACTGGCCAAGGAAACTCTGGGTGTCTGTGACAGATGTCGGTGTCTGCCACTGCTTTTGTTTTTGATGGTTGAGTAGCCACTCCATCGCCAGATATGACGTGTTCCAGGAACTTGACACTCTGTCTGAAGAGATGGCATTTCCTTGGCTTGAGCTTTAAGTTGGCCGTGCGGAAATGAGTTAACACGGTGTCCAGGTTGGATAAAGTTTGCTCAAATGAGGAACCAAAGACGATTACGTCATCAATGTAACACAGACAGATTTCCCATTGCATGGTAGTTAATACCTGCTCAATGAGATGCTCGAACGTTCCAGGACCATTGAACAAGCCATAGGGCATTTTGCGGAACTGAAAGAGACCATCTCTGCAGACAAATGCAGTCTTCTCCATGTCAGCCTTATCCATGGCTACCTGCCAGTATCCACTAGCTAAATCAAGGGTACAAAACCACATAGCTCCAGACAAGGAATCTAAGGCCTGATCGATGAGTGGTAACGGATATGCGTCTATACAATACTGCAAAGGTCCATCCTTTCTGCCTGCTAGTACTATGGGACTGGCCCAGAGGGATGCTGATGGCTCAATTATTCCGGTCCACAACATATCCTCTACCTATTGGTGTGCCTCCACTTCCTTATGTATAGGGAGACGTCGAACGGGCTGTCAAATGGGTCTGTTGTTTCCAGTGTCAATGGAGTGTCGTACGAGATGATTTTCACCCAGATCAATGTCTCTGACTGAGAAACTATCGCAGTAATTGTAAAGTAATTTCCTTATTTGTCATTTTTTAGATTGCATCAATCCAACTGTGGCACACAAATATAGGTCATGTAAATGTTCATCAGAAGTTATTGCTGGTGTGGGTGCGGTGGAAGCTGTCTCCAGTGAGAACACATCCACCAAATGGCCACAGCGGACTTCTGGTTCAAGAGTTATTGGGTCTGCAGTGCCATTGAATACCCTAATGGGTATGGGGTCCTTGTTGGTGGTGTCCACGATCATGCGGGGACTGGCGCATTGTGAGGCAATCATGTATTCAGGGTCGGGTTCCAGCATGGTTATGTGAGTGTTGCTTCCTAACTGTGGTGTGGTGGCCCATAAAGTTTTTCCTGTCCCGGCTCAACTGTGGCTGTTGATGCTAAAATCACTGCATATGAATCGTACAGTTATGACTCCGGTTCAAGAGGTATCCGTCAGCCGTGTATGTCTAATTCCTGTTGTCTGCAATGTATGACGGCTTCGCTGGTACTGAGGAAATCAGAACCAAACAGGGCATCGTTTTGAATAGAGGTGATAACAACTCGATGAATGAATTGCATCTCCTCTATTTGTATTATGAGGTTTACTGTACCAGCCACTGGGACATCAGCTCCTGTAGCTGTTTGCAAAAATATGTTTGTAGACTTAAGAGGTGGCTTCTTATGAGGTGGGATGCTCTCATACAAGCACTTGTTAAAAACGGTGATGGAAGCTTCAGTGTCTACATTGGCACTGGTGGAAATACTGCTAAACAGGCAGGCGCACTTATATATCACTTTACGGTGGACCTGCGGAAGAGTTTCCAATGATACCATTTGCGGATGGTGCGGTATCATTCTGTATATAGTCGGCTTGTTTTCGGATGGCTTCCGTGAGTGTGATTGGTGGCTGAGTGTGGAAAGGGCCAACCCATCGTTGCCGCTGCTGCGATTGCTTAGGCGAGGACAGAGTTGGGGGTAGGAATGGTGGTAGCGTTGTTGCTGGGTCCGTGTATGCTGAGTTGGTGTAAACAGAAGTGCGGATAGGGTTTTCGCGTTTGCGGATGACGACTGCCTGTGTGAGCCACTTTTGACAGTGCATCATGGGATGTTTGGCTGAAGCACAGAAGAAACAGTGACGGTGTGCTTGTTTTCTGTCCTTTGAACGATGCTTCTTCTTGTGGACCCATGATGCTGAATGAGTGCTCTTTTCGGAATCACTACTGCTACTGGTGGACGTTGTAGGTGATGCTGTAAGGACTTGTGAATTGCATACCACCAAGGGACCTAGTTGTGTTCTACCCACTTTGTGTTGTGTTGTGTTAAGTGTTAAGTGTGTCTGTTGTGTTAAGTGCCTTAGCGGTGGGTTGTTGTGCTTGTATAAACGTTGTTTCAGTGGAGGTACTACAACCTACCACTGCCGTTTTACATAGGAAAGAAGGTTGAATAGAAGCAGAATTTGCGGGGTTACAGTTTCCATAAGGGGAGGGTGTCAATGCCGCAGATGCGGTGTGCATCATTGGTACCATCATAGAGGAAGCCGGGTGCTGGTATATGCATAGGGTAGTAGGAGAATGAATGTGAGCATTGGCCACCTGACGTCATAGTTCAGAGGCCGCAGTTGAGCCGGGTTGTGTGAATGGGCACCGAAGTGACTCTGTAATCAGTGCCCTTGCTAGTTTGATGGATTCTCAGGCTGCGGGGTGCATCGGTCAGCGGTCGGAGTTGTTGAGGGAGGCTGGTTAGGGCATCGATCCTTCCAGTGGCCCGGTTGACCACATCCAAAGTACATGTTTGGTGGTGGTACTGAAGCTGTAGTGGTGGCTGGTCTGGTGGTGGATTGTGTCGCTACTGTTGTACTGAGTGTGGTGACCGAATTTGGTGAGTGCGGTGATCTGTTTTGTAATCTCTTCTAACCTATCGTGTATGTTTTGATGGTTGTTATTATTATGCTGGTTCCTGCGTCCTGTGGCATTGTTGTGGACCCTACGATGGGATTGACCACGCCCCTTCCTCTAGATGCGTGATTTTGGCTGGTGTTTGGTTCTTATTGTGCGTGTTGGTCGGATGCTGAGCTAGTTACGGTTGCAGTGGTTGATTCAGTCTTGGTGGTGGCGACGTTTACATCATTAACTTTGTTTATAGGATGCAGTTGGCGGTGATTGTTTTTCTCCCGCTCCAAGAAGTTTTCGATACGAACCGCAGTGGCCATTAATTGTTGGAGGCTACCGTGCTCCATAAGGAACAATTTTTCCGTCAAGGCGGGTTCCCCGCTCAGCATGTCGATGAAAGTGTCGAAATGTAAGTGGGTGATACCCTCGAGATTTGTTCTGGGATAAGCGCGGGTAACTAACTGACAGATGCGACGAGCTAATTCCGGTTATGTTTCTTCCGAGCGTCGACATAAGTTTTTAAGCTGTAATCGACTTGTTTCCCTGAGGGCTGTGTCACCGAATCTTTCCGACAACACGCTCTCCAGTTTCGTGTATGTTGGTGTGTAGTCTGTGCCTAATTCTGCCAGGAGTTGTAGAGCTTTCCCAGACAGCTTTGCAGCTAAATACTCTCCCATTTGACGATTGGTCCACCGGTTGGTACGACTTATGATTTCGAATTGCACTTTGTAATTGTCCCAATCAGTCGCCACGTTAAATTCGGGGGGGGGGGGGGGAGGGGGCGGAGGGGGGGGGGTTGCGAATGATCCGGCCAAGTCCTCGTGGAGAAGTGATGGGCGCGAAACTTGGTGGTGGCGCTTGTGAAACTGATGAAAACGCTGATGCTGGTCGACGTGTTGGTGGTAGTGTGGGTGGTGTCACCCGTCGATGTCCCTGACGATGCTGATGGTGCCGTATCCGGGAAGGTGATTCCCGTCGTTGATGCTGCACGTAGGTTCTGCCAAATACCGCCCTGATGCGGGTCCATAGACAGGTGTAGGTCTATGGACGGGTGCAGGTGTGCTATGTAGACGACGTGGATGTTCTGTTGGTTTCTGCGATGGATATTCCTCATACGGTGGTGGTGCAGGTGACTCACGAGGGTGATGGGTGTGATGTGTAGGTCTTCTGATGTATTTCTGAAAAGGTGTAGCCGCATCCTCCGGTTGGCAACATGGCACCGCTGGATAGTAGAGTGAAGATACACGAAAAGGTAGGGATGGGGGTATGGTACATGAGCGTCCGGCCACTGGTCACCCATTGATGACGTTGGTGAACAGAATGGTCATGAAGGGTGTTGGTGCCCTCATGGTGGTCTGTGTCATAGTCACCCGCAATCTGACATAGATGGTGGTGGCCTATCGCGTAGATCCGATAAGGTGATGTATTGAGTTCCCGCCTGCGAGGCATCACGGAATGTACCATCGCTGATCGGTGAAAACTTGTGTTGAGGCGGGGTTGGTCGTCCCGCACTGGGGAAATTATTGACATTGTCGGTGAGCACACGAGCAGTACATCCGTCATATGATGCTACTTCCATGTCGAGGGAGAGCTGACTGTCGGATGAAGGAGATTGAAAGTCATGTGTGTTGAGTGTTGCTTCTCGTTCGAGCCCCCCACATCGGGTGCCACTTGTAGCTCATGGGGGGTACGCGCTGGTCCACCATGATGTTCCGTTCCATCGCGCCACAAGTGCACGATGTGTGGGAAGGCTGGTTAGCTGCAGATCTCAGGGTTTCGGATCCCGCATCATCTCTCTCCGGAAGGTACAAAGATCGGCCTCTAGAGCAGGTGGAACACTAATGTTCCAGTGGGGCCGTGCGACCATTGCTGCCAAGATTAAACCACACGGTGTCATCCCAACTATTGGTGTCACCGGAATGTCTGTCCATTCTAATTTAGAGCAATGGATAAGGTGTTAATTCAATAGTTATAAATTTAGTAAGCACTATACAAACAATTTCACTTGTTTGACAGTAAATGAGCACAGTAATACACAACATAGAGCCATCCGGTGTTCTTTTCACATGGTTTCTCTAGAGGTACCACATAGATTCCTGATTCCGCAGAGGTATCCCCGCAAGAGAGAATTCCGCAACGAACTCACTAGATAGTTTAATATAAACTAGTATACCCCTAACACACACAAAGAAAATGTGTTGTTTCGAGAGGTAAGTGCCTCGCGCGGGCCTCCAGCACAGGAAAATGCCTTCAACGCCGAAGCAGAGGAAAAGAGCTGGCAAAAAGGGCCACTCTTTTGTTCAATCGAAAATGCTAAGTGCTGAAAATCCTAGTGAAGCCATAATTAATGTGATGCACGCTGGTTTATGTGGGGATGAGATGAACGATTTCTGAAGAGTTCTCAGGTCACTGTCTTATGTAGTTCCAAAGTTACTGCATTGGTAGTTGCCGCTTTATTTAGGCAGGCCTCCTGCTACATCCTAACCTACAAATTGGTTGTTAGTAACGAGAACAAGCTTTGGCCCCAAGTGGCAGGGCTTACTACCTAACTTTAGATACGTTTATCCATTGGGCGCATATGCTCGGCTTCCCGTAAGTCGCCACGCATAGCATCTACCTCCAAGGGACAGCATGCATACATGTTAGGGAACAAAGCTCCCGAATCAAATAATGATTCAGTTACCCGGTCCCGCAACCACATATAACATCACCAGACAAGTTTCACAGTTCACATAAGCAAATTTAAATACTGACATGTCATTGTGGTGGGGATGGAGAGACGGATATCCACCGCTAGCGTCCTTCCCGTGAGGGTGTGGTGGGCTCTAAGACCTCACCCAGACACTACAATGAGTTGGATGGAGATCCGCATCTTGTCTGTCACCGCGTGCTATGGAGCTAACATTTGACCTGCCATTAGGGTTATTTTCCATGATGCCTAGAGATGCACCGCGGGCCGGTATTACAACATTTAATTAATATTATTTATTATTTCGCAGTGCTTCGTACTTTGGCGGGGAGGGGGGGGGGGGGGGGGTGGCGGTCTACCTAATAAGTATCCGAAGATACACGGATGGGGTGGGGCATGTTGTAAATCGGCACTTTAACCATCACCGCTCAGAAACCTCCAATAGTTTCCCAGGGTCAGATCCTGTCAACATGTCGATTGGGAATCCAAACAATTAACAAGCATTCTGTAAGTATTGCTTTGCCATGTCCCCTACCTGGTGATATAAATCATTAGAGATTGACGGCCAAAGATTTCATTACAAATTGTCAAAAGCTGAAACTCGAACTTGATCTGTAACTTCTCATAACATAGCGATAAACCAAGTCTCATTTATATATGGTGAAAGAGAAGTAAAAAGTCTTGAACGCTGATATGTTTATATTTCATAAGTCGAGAGGGGACATAACTCCATCAAAAAATTACGCAAACGCCTGAAACCAGAACTTGGTCTGTAATTTCTCATAATAAAGTATTCTACCAATTCTCAGTTGAATATCTTGAAAGACTGCGAGAATAAGGGCGGAAAACTAATATTTTTCGTATTTCATAGGTGGTAAGAGGGAATAACTCCATCAAAAATTTACGTATACGCCTGAAACTCGAACATGGTCTGTAAGTTCTCATAACAAAGCAATGTAGCAATTCTCAGTATAATATCTTGAAAGACAACGAAAAAAAGTGCGGAAAACTAATATTTTTCGTATTGCATAGGTCGAAAGGTGGCATAACTCCATGAAAAATTGACGAAAATGTCTGAAACTCGAACTTGCTCTGTAACTTCTTGTACTAAAGCGATGCACTGATTTTCGCTTAAATATCTTGAAGCAGTGCGAAAAAAGTGCGGAAGGCTAATATTTTTCGTATTTCTTAAGTCAAAAGGGGGGGGGGGGGCGTAACTCCATAAAAGATTGACGCATACGCCTGAAACTCGAAATTGGTCTGTAACTTCTCATGACAAAGCAATATACCAATTCTCAGTTGGATAACTTGAAAAAAGTGCGGTAATCCAACTGCGACAGACGGACAGAAGGAGTGCAAACCTATAGTCCCCCCCCCGGTTTTGCCGGTACGGGAATAATAATTAAGCCATACGCCTGGTGGATCGTGGAAAGAGACAATAACTCAATATATATATATATATATATATATGAGGCCCTATAGGTAAATGGCCAATTTTATACAACCTAGCCGGTGCATAGGACTACATTACCACAGCAACCGGAAAAGGGGCGTACACTATGCGTCTCTAATGGAGAAATTGTCCCTAACCACTTTAAACCTATCCTATCGAGCTAAATAGCCAAAATTCACGCATACGCCTGAAACTCGAACTTGGTCTGTAACTTCTCATAACAAAGCAATATACCAATTCTCAGTTGGATAACTTGAAAAAAAAGTGCGGTAATCCAACTGCGACAGACGGACAGAAGGAGTGCAACCATATAGTCCCCCCCCCCCCCATATATATATGAGGCCCTATAGGTTAATGGCCAATTTTACACAACCTAGCCGGTGCATAGGACTACATTACCACAGCAACCGGAAAAGGGGCCTACACTACGCGTCTCTAATGGAGAAATTGTCCCTACCCACCTTAAACCTATCCTATCGAGCTAAATAGCCAGGTTTAGTCGGTTACATGTCAGGCTCAAACAATTAGAGCATGATCAGCGACCTCAGTGTAAAATTGATGCTGGTGGGGATATAATGATGCGGATATATATATTGCTGTATAGTATTTTCTAGTGTACTGCGGTCTAGAGTTTTCATAAATAAACAAAACATATTAACTAGATGGCTATATCTGGCATATACACAACTAACCAATACACAATCTAACGAATACGATGATTATAAAGTATCACAGTTCATTGGACCCTACGGTGTGGCTAGTTGAGAGAACCCACAGTAAACAAGGATAATATTCACAGTAACAGAAATTATAAAGATGCGGTCATAAGACCGGTAAGGTACCTATTAGTCATCAGTACCATTATATGGAAATAATTATGAAATGTTCAATAATATAGCTACTTGAGTACCTATTGGTCATCGGTATGGAACAAGTTCAAGAGTTACTTAAATTGAGGTGCTAACATATAAATAGCGCGAGATGGCACGATCTCTATGGCTGGAAAGATGTCCGCAGAAAGACATCCGCAGGCACGTATCAGCAGCCAGGTCTCCGCAAGCTGGCTTCTCCAGGCAGGTCGGATACGGTACACTCTCTGGACAGTGAAACGGAACAGTTCAGGAGATGGCCATTAGATAGTCTCTTAGCTGCTACATAATTTAAGCAGTAGTTGTAAAGTTTTCCGTCCGGCGAGGGTAGTATGAAAGTTTGAAGTTGCCATCAGCAGAGAGGGCTAATATATATTATTATGCTTGTACAATACACAGTGAGGGGTACGTTGTGTAGCTCTTGTGGCACAGTGGCCAAGGTTCACCCAGACTGGTCAAAAAGTTAATTAATCACACACGACATGCAGTGCGGAAGTTGAAGTCCACTTTTCAGCATGGTTGGCAGATCCGGCAAGTCATCCACCAAGAATCACCATCAGCTCTACATTCCGTAGAATTACATCTGGGCCCACATAGCCCTAAGACGGAAAGACTCCCCTAGAAAGGTCTGGATGCGGGAGTTATTACTTTAAGTTAGTTTATTACACCTGGATAGTCGTCCAGGGGTGTACAAAAACTGAAGACTCCTTACCACCGCGGATGAACTGAAATCTGAATGGCAATGGATGATGTGGGCCTCACCGTAGGTTAGCAGTTGCACACGTCTATCCCGATGGTCCATTCGTCCTGCGCAGGCAGGCTTCGACGCCGGTGATGCTCTTGATTCTCTTTTTTCCAGTTGATTTTATTGGCCACTTACACCGAGATGTATTTGAGCCATGACTCACTCTGAGAGGCACTTCCCCGAAGGGTTGCGATGCTTCCCCGAAGGGTTGCTAAAACAAGCGTTAAAACTGAAAAAAGTAAAAAAAAAAAGTTGTTGCTGGGAGTTTGTTGCCTGATGTTGCCTAATGAATTGTTGTTGGCAGGTGTCGATGTTGTATGCCGTGTTGAGGAGGGGGTGGGAGGGGGAATTACTTTATTTCTCATGGAGATGGGATGGGGTGGCGGGCAGTCTGTAAAATAAAGCCTCAAAACGGGAATAAGGGAAACTTTAAATAAAAAATATTATGACGAAACTGAATGATAATACTATCAACTAATAATAGACAAATTAAAATAATGGCCTGTGATTAAATAAACAAGAAACGGGGAAAATTAAACTTAAAATCCAGTGTTTGTAAACTAAATATCCAAATTTAACTTAGAATTATAACCTGTTGCTATTAAAAATAATAAGTTGAATGCACGTGGTGCTATTTTGGAGTTGAAAGGGGCCTAATAGTAACGTTGTCAAGCCACTAAAAATCCTTTCATACTTATGATAAAATGTTGATCCAGCGCTGGGCGAAATGAGAGCAAAGCAGAGCGACAGCATCTACATCAAAAGCAAAGCAACGTCAATCACGACCTCCGTGTCCAGTTTTCATGCTTCTCTCCGTACACCAACGTCTTCATCATTGCATCCTCGGCGTTTTCGTGATTGCATCCCCGGCTGAATTGTTACCACAAATAGAAGTACACACCCAGCATCTCTCCAGGGCGGGTTGATTGTGGCTCAACAATAAGCCCACCTAGATCACCACGTGGAGCCAATCCCACAGCCAAATTCCCGGGTCTGGCTTCAACGCGCGTAGTCACGTCCATCCTCCAAAAAAAAACCCAAAATAGTAGGTGTAAATTAGACAAATTTCTCCCGAACCAAGATAGCTTTACTAGCTTTCAAACAAAAGACAAGTTCCAAATTCAATCATGCCTGGATTGAGACACAGAAAATGTAATTTACTTACTATCATGCAGGCTGTGTCAAAAACAATATGTGGGGCAAACAAAAGGTCCATTCAGAGTGTGTGCCTCTAGCCGTATATCCGACATACACCTGAATGAGGACACTAGTGTAGCTAAGCATTTCAATCTGCCACACCATCTTATCCACCGTGATTTGGAAATGTTACCAATTGAACAGACGACAATTTTAGATACAGAAGAAACGGAAAAATGCCAACTTCTCAGAGAATCATTCTGGATTAAATGTCTGCAGACAAAATGGCCTTGTGGCCTAAATATAGACTCAGGCCTATCAGATACAAGGGGATAATCCCTTATGTCCTAACGTACAATAGGAAAAATGTTAAAGTTGCAAAATTTTTCAAAGAAGAATACAATACATTACAAACTAAATTACGTGAACCCTTTGGGTCTAGACTCGTTATTGCCTTTAAGAAAACCCCTAATCTCCGCAGCCTCCTAGTGAAAGCAAAACTATGTAAAGATCAATAATTGAAATACAGTGGAACCTGTCTATAGCGACCACTTTGCGCACAGTCAAAGAGAAGTCGCTAAAGATATCTGTTCGTTTAGTATTGCCAATTAATACAGCTGATGGCTTTTGAGACTACAGAGCGGTGGCCCTTCAAGACACATGGTGGTACAACCGCTCATCTTCCGGATCCGCCCCACTCTGGTCCCATAGACAGGTGACGGCTATAGACACGCAGGACTGTAGACAGAAGAAAACTATTGTGTTGCGCTAAATATAAACTGTATAACATACAGTATATTAGAACAAAGCTAATATAAGCGATGATTGGGACAAAAGTAATAAAACAAACAAGAAATTCTCACTTTTGAAAAACTGAACCAATGCGTTATCAATATTATTATACTACTACTACTACTACTACTACTACTACTACTACTACTACTACTACTACTGCTACTGCTACTACTACTACTGCTACTACTACTACTACTACTACTACTACTACCACTACTACTACTACTACTACTAGTACTACTACTACTACTACTACTACTACTACTACTACTACTACTACTACTACTACTACTACTACCACTACTACTACTACTACTACTACTACTACTACTACTACTACTACTACTACTAGAACTAGAGCTAGAGTTACATTAATGGGCGACGTTAGGCTTTTACCTATGTATGTGTCCATTGGGATATTATGCGAGGATAGAGTATTTAGTTAATTTCCAATCTCTATCTAGTGAATTCTCTAATGTGTTTACAGTTTTGTGCATTAATAACACTTTTGGGTAAGCTATTCTGCGTGTTCACCACCCTGCAGCTGATAAATTTTGTCTAGCTAGTGTTCTGTACTGACTCTTGAATAGTTTAAACTTGTGACCTCGTCGTCCAGAATGGTTTGCTAGAGTAAAAAATTGGTTTGCTTTGATGTTCTCCTTTCCAGTCCAAATTGTGTATGTTTTGATGAGGTCTTCTCTTAATCTTGACCTTGATTAGTTATGGCGAAACATCCAAAGGACATTATTTTCGCTGCGCATTGTACGAGGGTAGTAGATCCAATTTTTAGGCGTTCCTCATAAGTTTTGTTTCATAGGCCAGTTACTAATTTAGTACATCGTTTTTGCACTTGCTCTAGATGAGTTATGTCTTTAATTAAATAAGGTGTCCAGGCTTGCACGCAGTATTCCAAATGTGGCCTAACATAGGTTTTGTATACAATTTTGAATGATTCTTTGTACAAATAGTTGAATGCCCTTTTGATTCACCTTATAATAAACATGGCTTTGTTTGTGACTTTTATACATTGATCTGATGGTTTTAGGTCACTGTTAATCAATACCCCTAGATCCTTTTTTGGTTTGTTGTTTGAAAGATATGAGTATGTCATCCTTCTTTCATGGTATATTCATGTCTCTGATTTTTGTAGCCGAGGTGCATTGTCTTGCATTTGCCCGCATTGAATTTTAACAGCCACTGCTCTGCCCATGTGTCAAGGGTATCTAGATCTTTCTGCAGTGGAATGGCGTGTGAGTAGTCAGTAAGAGCTCCCCCATATTTTGGAGTCATCCACAAGCATTTTGATGTTGGTATTTATAATGTCTGGAATATCATTGACGTAAACTAAGAATAGAAGTGGACCCAAGACAGACCCCTGAGACACCCCCACTATCAACACTTAACCAATGAGAATTTATGCCTTGAATATGGACACTCATTTGTCGGTTCTTTATAGATTCTATGATTCCCTTTCTGGAGTTGTCCACTGATGCAATATGCTCTAAGACTGTACCAGTCTTTTGTGCAGGATGGTATCGAATGCATTTTGATAGCCTAGGTAGATAGCATCGACACACTGATTTCTGTCTAGGCTGGCTGTCCAGCTTTCAAGGGTCTCAAGGAGGTTAGTTAAACAACTTCTTCCTTGGACGAACCCGTTTTGATGGACAGTAAGAAGATCGTTGGTTTCAATGTGTCTGATGATTTTGTCTTTGATACCAGAATTTTGCATACTACATATGTAAGTCAAATTGGTCGATAGTTTTCTGCTTGTTTTTTATTTCCTTTTTTGAAGATGTGGTTACTTATTGATTGTTTTCACACTTTAGGGAGCATCACAGTTGATAACGAAAGTTTGACAATTTTACTGAGTGGTGTTGCTAATTCATCAGTACATTCAGAGAGTAGTTTTGGATGTATATTGTCGGGTCCAGGTGAACTATCAGGTTTTAGTTTTTTTAGCTTGTAGACAATGTCAGTATTTCTTATATCTATGTCCTGAATATAATTTTGTTTAGGCAGCCTGTCAGGAAAGGCTGATATGTTGTCATTCTATTCTTTTATTAAAAAAACCAACTTAAAGAAATTGTTTAATAGTGTAGCATTCTCGAAATCATTGACAGCAGAAGTGCCATCTTCTTTGGCAAGATAGGGTATTCCAATCTTAACTTTTTGTGTTTCACGGATATAACTGTAAAATCTCTTTGGCGTGTTCTTGAACTGTCTTACAAGTTTGTTTTCGTAAATAGCATGTGTTGTTTTTCATAATTTGGTAGTTAGATTTCGCTGCGTTAGTTATTGTTCATAGTCTTCCCTCACCATGCTGGTTTTGTATTTTTCCCCATAATCTGTGTTTTTCCTTGATGGACTTTAAAACCCCTTTGCTTAATCATTTGAGCTTGTTGTTCCTGTTCTTTTTTGGTTGTTTGGGAGGGCCATATTTATTTGTCAAAAGATTGATTGTTTTGAGAAAAGAACTCCATACTTTTTCTACATCACTACAGTCTAGTTGTTTACACTAGTCAATTGTGGAAAGTTAATATTTTATGGACGTAAAATCTGCCTTCCATATATCATGTCCAAGTCTACTTAAGTCTTTATCTCGTTGGGGCTTGGATGAGAAGACATGTAAATAAGAGCGATAGATGATAACTTTAACCTAGGCCTACTAGGTATTCAAGGTTGTCAATCATATATTTTTCGTTGGTAAAGATAAGATTGAGCATGTATGGAGTGTAACCATCTCTAAAACGTGTGGGTTGATCAATGCGTTGTTTAAGAAACATTTCTTGGGTTATTTCAAGGAATTTATTTGGGGAACTGTCTGGATTGCCTATTGTAATGCAGCTTTTAAAATCGATTTCTGACATCATCCCTGCCCCATGTCTCACAAATTCCGATTGTTTGGGGGTTATGGTTAAACTACTACTACTACTACTACTACTACTACTACTACTACTACTACTACTACTACTACACTACTACTACTACTACTACTACTACTACTACTACTACTACTACTACTACTACTACTACTACCACTACCACCACCACCACCACCACTACCACTACTACTACTACTACTACTACTACTACTACTACTACTACCTAATATACAGTAGCTAAAATGGCTGATTCAAAAAACAAATTAAAATGTACATAGCACAAGGTAATTAAAAGAATATTATGCCCTACTGGAATTACTGGAATGGCCATATCACAGCTCAAAATTTAGTCTTCTCGTTGATGGCAAATGGACATTCAATAGAAACATATTTTGATTTTCTTAACCAAATTTGATAAAAGGTATTGCATATAGCTCAGTTTTATTTTACCACATTCATAAAAATTTGTTATCTTCTATTAACTATCTTTGAAAGTTTGAATTATTATATATAGTAGAGCCTAGTATAGGATGCTACCATGTTTTCGTATTTTCGTATCTAAATGGTAGACTAACGAAGTTTAACCATAAGTAATTGAATTGAAGATGTGTAATTAATTTCAGTATTAAAACTACAGGCCTATTAATGACATTCAACGAGCACATCATAGATGATGGAGACGAGATGGACGGGAGATTTGCTGAGTGTGAAGTTGGAAGCTATGGATTGTGGTAATGCATTGTGGTGACTCATTTACAATGATATATGCCTGTAGTTTGCTTATGTCATTTAGTTTCATCAGTTTCTCTGACTTGAATATATTCTGACCCTTTGCTGGTTTGGGAAATAATTTTAGTGCTTTCTTCTGAACGCAATGGGGTTTTGTTAGATTTCTTTTGTGGGCATTTGTCTAGATAGCGTTGTCGTAAGTGAGGTGAGCAAGAACAATGGTGTAGTACAGAGTTTTAACTGTAGTTGGTGTCAGGTGTAGCATGGATCGCATTCCCTTAACCTCCCTAATACAACCATTATGGTCTATACAAGTAGCGTGTGTGTAGTAGCAGGCTTAAAAAGAGTCTGTTAGATCGCCTACCGTGCATGCACGACAATCCAGATAGGCCAGGTATGCTGTACCATAGGTATGGAGCTGGCATCTTTTGTGTATATATTTCCCATATTTCCTAAATTGTTAATACGGCTCCATTTCTCTCCATCTTTGGGAGAATTTTAACATAAATTCCTTCAGGATTCTAAATCTGTTCTCCATATTTAAATGGGATGAGAACGGGAGGAGATATTAATTAATATATAATAGGTGTATGTACTACATGCCTGCACTGGAGCAGACCCTGTAGTACCTATGACGTCATAAACACGTGACCTCAAGGCTTTGCCTGGTTGTTCCAACCGCATGTAGATTGGATGAAGCAGAGTTCCGGTGTCTTTTCATTGGACACAGACAACTATATAAAGACCTTTATCGGCCTAGAAACGACAGTCGAGACTGAGTGGTCGTTCGAAATGGCTGTACGTTCTAAGCTCAATTCACTACGCTGAGCAGCTAACACAATTTACACCGGCATACTTTCCAGTAACTTCTTATGCCAAACGAACACCCTCACCAGCACCGAACCAATTTTTGCTGCCCAAACCGTGGGCTAAAAATCCAAGTAAAGTAATCGGCCTGAGCCGAAATACAGGCAAGCTGAAAGTGCACCAGATCCTCTAGTCGGTGCATCAGCAGCAAAAATACAAACTCTCTTCAGAATTTTGTAATCCTGCGGAATGGTAATCGAAGTTTGAAATTGAATGCATTACTGGATGATGCTAGTACCAAACCTTACCTAAACAGTGGCATGGCAGGGGAATTAGGATTACAAGGAGTTTTAAAAAGGTGAGCATTAATATGATTATTGAAAAAACAGAATACTTTGAACCAATACCTATAATTCGAGAGTGTGAACGGACAGGCTAAAACACACATAAGCACATTTACTGCAAATTATGTTACTGGAAATTTACAGGCCATAGACTGGAGCAAACATAGTCGTGATTGGGATCATCTGAAATGAATTGAGTTTCCAGAACTTGGACAGAAGCCAGTAATTGACATACTGATTGGCATCGATCATCTTGATCTAAACTTTTCATATCGTGATATTCGTGGTCAGCCTGGAGACCCTGTTGCGAGATTGACACCGTTAAGATGGCCATGTAGCTCAGATGGGAAGTTTGTTTCAACTATCCAGACAAAGCTTCTCCAGAAAAATATTTTGGTTCAACTATCCAGACAAACTTTCTTCAGAAAAATATTTTGTAGATGATCGCAGAATTAATGAGATTACAGAAATTTTAGGAGGTAGAAGAAATATCTGATAATAAAACGGCTCCGTTTCATGACACAGACGTGCTAGAAAAAGTTAGGTAATCATTAAAATACAATAATGAACATTACCTGGCCAGAATAGCATGCATTGACGATGCACCTGCATAAGCTGCATTGCCACACAATTATATCATGACTCTATAATGGCTAGAGAACACAGATAAATGAATGCCAATGACCTCACAGGTAGGTGATGCTTATATCAAGTCTATTGGTCAATACATAGAGAAATGGTACATTTATAAAGTGCCTAGCACAGAAGAAAAACAATCATGTCGTACCTAACTCATTTTGCTATTGTTAGGCTGGACAAAGAAACTACTTACGTTCATATCGTTTTTGATGCCTCAGCTAAATGCAATAACATTACGCTAAACGATATTATCCATCCACATTCAAAATTGTATTATGATTTCATGGATGTCTTGGTTTGGCTCCAAAAGAATTCAATCGCCTTAGTCTGTAGCATTTCGGAGATGCTCTTACGGATTGAGATAGCTCCAGAGAACAGACACTATCATAGGTTTTTGTGGCGAGATCTGCATAAAAGCAAATCCCAAGATGAATATTAATTTAATCGGGTGGTTTTCGTCATTAACTTATCCCCATTTTGGCACAGTTTGGGATTCAGGAACATGCAAGCTTAATTAAAGATATTTCCCATGGAAGCAATCTATTCTTAAATCAGCATATATGGATGGCAGCATGGATTCTCTCACAGACGATGTTCAAGGCATTGAACTATATAAGCACCTCTCAGAATTGTTATCAAAAGCTGGAATGAAACCGGGCATCTGAGATTGAGTTTAAAAAGTACCAACTGCCGACCATCAAGACACGTGGAGAGCTGATAAGGATTGTTCGCAGCCTGCTTCAGTTCCATCAAGGATGATTTTCAGTTCACAAAAAGAAACTTCCTGATGAAGATCTCATCACTGTTCGATCCTCTCGGCTTTCTATCTCCATTAATAATTCGTGCCAAACTCTTGCTGCAGGAGATGTGTGCTGCAAGTCTGGATTTGGATGATCAACTTAATGACACACTTATTGCCCGAACTCACACATGGTTCATGGAATTGAATGTGTTAACCAGCATTCGTGCTCCTAGATGACTGCGCAACAATAGAGATATTAGTCATGAATCAGTAACATTGCACATATTTACTGATGCTTCAGACAGTGCTTATGGGGCCATTATATATAATCGATCGGTTTATTGTAATGGACAAATGTTCTGTCATATTGTCATATCAAAAACACATGTTTCACCATTGAAGTCAGCAAGTATCCCACATCTAGAGATAATGGCTGCCATGCTAGGTCTGCGGTTGACAGAGTAAGTCACAGCTGCTTCAGATATCTCCATGAAAGATGTTACATTTTGGTCAGACAGTATGAACGTATTATTGTGGATCCAGAGTGGAGGCAGACAACTAAAACTCTTTGTCGTGAACGGTGTTGGAGAAATGCAAAATTTAACAAATTCAGGGCAGTGGCATTATGTTTCATCAGTAAAGAATCCTGCCATCTTAGCATCTCGGGAGCCTCTCTACTGTGTTTGTCGAATAGTGACATATCGTGGACATGACCCGATTTTCTTCAGTGAAATGAGTCAGAGTGGCCTTGTATTGTTAAAGGGAGTATCTTTGATCCTCGGCTCGATGAATACAGGTTCATGCACTGCGATGGAAGGTTAAAGCATGCATAATTTTTGTCACATCATGCTCGCTTCCCAGTCCTTTTACCTCGAGATGTCATGTGACAAAATTGATCGCTAAGCATTATCATGAAAAATGGAATCACAAAGCTGGAACAAATCAAATTCTTGCTGATATGTCATCGCTGTGTTGGATCATCTCTGGTCAAGAGGAAATCCATGAGTGGAAAAGACAATGTGTAGAATGTTGATTGCGAAAAAGTAATTAAGGTGGTTACTCAGATAATGGCACCTCTTCTAAGAATTTATTTGCAAACACCACTGTGCACATTCGCTCTGGTCACTGCTGACTATA
Organism: Chaetoderma sp. LZ-2023a; assembly: GCA_034401795.1. Classification (NCBI taxonomy): domain Eukaryota; kingdom Metazoa; phylum Mollusca; class Caudofoveata; order Chaetodermatida; family Chaetodermatidae; genus Chaetoderma; species Chaetoderma sp. LZ-2023a. The sequence goes on from CM067373.1 coordinate 53,840,934, forward strand.
GGGCATACTTTATCACAATATAAGGGTGAGAAAAATGTTGTGAGACGCACTACTGCCTACCTTTGTCTATTTACACATTTGCTGTCGAGAGCTGTTCATCTAGAAGTTGCTTTGGACTAGACACAGATTCTTTTCTTGATGTTCTCATATATTGATAAAAGATACTTTTCCTAACTAAATTTAGGACTATTTATTACTTTATGGACACCAGGAGGGTAGCTGCAATTTTAGATAGATATTTGCTAGCACCATTATTGCAGATTCGACTCTCTTGTTGGTATTAAACCATTTTCGTAATGCTAATGCTAGTCCTTCTTCTGCTGGCATCCACAGTGAATGCATAGTAAGTGCATAGCATAGTTCAATACTAGTTGTATATTTCCGATGGTGCAAGTGAAAACGAATATATTTATAATATATATTTACTGCAAACTTTTGCTTCCTATAGCAGCAACAGCTTTCCGTCAAATTGTTGTCAAAATAATCAGCTGATAATACAATTGTCACTAAGTTAAGATTTGATAACAATTTGGCTGAAAAAAATCATTGACATACCAAATTTCAATCAAATTGTTATGAAAATAATGAGCAGGTCAGTCAATGTTGCAAGACTTGTTGTAGTCTAGTAGAGTGTAAAAATTGCTCAAAATATTAACAAAGTAGCATAAGTAGTCTTTCATATGCCATTTCATATAAGAGCAGAACACTCGTTATAAGATAACATTCACATCGTCAAAAGGAGGTTTATATATACCTCACATGAAATGGTCAAACTTGCGGACAAATGTGACAATTCTTTTACAAATGGTTTTTAATGTGTTTTGAATGCAAAAAACTACTAAAGTAACAATAACAACATAATGCAGAATATGTAATGTGGATAATATTATACGTACAGAATATATCTGGGATATTTCGGGAATAACTTAGGGATATTGGGTGGTTGAGTAATCTCAGGATGTTGGAATGTTGCATCTTATATTCACAGTTTGTACACACATTCTCTTAATCTTTACAGTATGTTTCTCGAGCTTGTAAGGCAGTCAATTGGCACTGTTGTGTCTTAGCAGAATCCTGCACACCTGCAGAGATCGGTACATCGAAGTAAAGCTCTGTCATAGTTGCATGCATGTCTGCAGACCTTTCTCCATTCACATTTTATTAGTTCTGTGCATGATGCAGACCTATCTGAGAGGCTGGACCAAATGTGAACACAGTTTTTATCAGTCTTGTTGCCATCCCCATTCCGCAGGACTTGGACGGTTTTGCCATGGTACAAGTGTTTTCCCTGGACATGCCCTGATGTCACTCTTTTGGTGTGCTCAATCAGGACAGCATGATTTGGGGGTCATGTGAGCGGGTGGTGGGTAATCCAGCGTCTTTTGGTAAACATCTTCCTTCTGGCTTGGTTTACATGTGTACATTCACATGTTCTGCTTAGAACACATTTTTCAATCACAGACATTGTCTCCTCTGGAATAACTACATGTGAAATAGCCAGGCTAAGAAATGCCAGTGTCCCAGATTGAACAGCTTTCCAGGTATCATAAGATGTACGTTTCCAGACCCCACTAAAGGTAGACACAGTATCACAGCCTGTAAGAGCATGAAAAAATCCTAATGCATTTGCCTTCTGAACACCAATCTCATCTGTAATGGCATGGGCAGGAATACATCTGAGGTTCTTGCTAACACCAAAGGCAATCCATGGTTCACAAAGGGGAATAGACTGGATGGCTGCTAGTGCAAGAGCAACATCTGTGTACAGTCCTAATTATAACTTTACGATGACCTTGTCTTGCACACTTGAGTGTATGCATGAGAGGTCTAGTGTCGGCTTCCTCGGGCTTACAGGGACCAGATTTGCATCATCACTCGAGGGAATCACTGCAGTGGGATGTGTGCTGTCTACCCTTTTCCATACAATGTTTAATGTAAAAGTACACTTTGCCAGGAAGGTATACAATTTGGTCTTATTTTCTGCAACTCTCAGGAAACTGTGCCAAATTCTTGGAAGAGGTATGGTACCTCTCACCATAACACGGTTCCCATCACCACTTTTCTGCCTTGTGGCCTCTTTCAAACTGTGTGCCAGGTAACAGGCCCACACAATAACTAAGTGACTGACTAACTCCAACTGCTGTTGAAGGATGTGTGGTACAAATATCTTGTTTGCATAGCTTTGAAAGGTAGAGCAGGTTTTAGGTGATAACGTGTGGACAATGCCAGAAACATCAAGGATTTCTGCATCAACAACTGGTGCATCAGTTGTAGATGGGGCACATGTATCAAGACAATTCAGAAGGTCCGACTTTGTACATGTTCTCAGTTTGCTCATATCAGAGAAGGCTGCTGGAACAGACTGGTTTTCATGACGAAAAACATCGATGTCACCGTCTCCTGATTGGCATGATATGTACACCCTGCTAAACAGGTCACAATTATTCTGGAGGATGTGTATCTTATGTGATGTTCTTGATTATATCTTTTGGGATGAAGTGCAAAACAGACATTTTATTCTTTTGAATATTTGTAATTGGAACTGAGCATTGCACACGCCTTTCCTCAATAAATGCATCAAATTATTGTTGACCAGTTTTGTAGTGTTGATAACCTCTTCAACCATGACTTTTTTGTGTCCAGCACAGTCACATTCTTACTGTTGCCAGTGAATGGACTGACCAGGTCTTGCATTGTGGATACCAGTGATTTAGGCAAATTACTTTTAAACACCAGGGTCTTGCTCATGGTGATGTGTATTTGTAGTACTAATAGAAGCTTTCCAACTACATTCAAACTCTGGCAAATCCTTGTTATATCTGGGCCTGCTATAATCCATCGTAGTTTGTTTTGAGTCAAGCCAATTACACCCCCATCAGCATTGACATGTGCATTCATCTGCACATGTTCCTGATCAAGGGTCATGGTGGAGAAGACTTGGGTTGATCGCTGAATAACAAAATTGACTCTTATGAACTCTTCATAGATTTGGGGGGGGGGGGGGGGGTTCTTCCAACTGCACCATATCTCTGATGTGTATGGGTAGCCACCTGGCATACTTGTTATGGTTAAGGAAGAACATCCATGGTGCTAACCGACCAAGACATTTTTGTACATAGAGCTTAAAGTCTCACAAGCTGCATTTGAAGCACCTCAAGGTCTAGAACCATAGCCCAGTACATGAACTGTACACACTGATCACATCTGCATTTACACCACCCGGAGAAAGTGAGTAACACATCATTTGCTTCAAGTGAATACTTATATGCATCGTAAGCTGAATACTGGAGTAAATGTAAGGCAGTCGTTGTTACTCACCTGTACCATGACCGCCCTTCAAAATACCATCTGCTCTGCCAAAAGTAGTGATACCAGCTTGCGCAAATACAAGAGTACATGTTATGACCACTAGTTTCCCGCTGTTGACATGCTGTGTGGCATTTGCTATCAGATTCATGGCATGCCATGTCATGGCTGTAGAATAGGCGACTTCTGTAAACAGACATGCCAATTGGTGCTACGCATCGAGTAAGAGTTGGTTATCTGTTTGCATGGAAAACTGACCATGAAATATAATCACCAGTTTCTAGTTCCACGTCTAGCTGTATCGTCATGGTATCATTGCCTTTCTCCTTAAAAACAAACAAAACTGTAGTCTCAGCTTTGAGGGAGCCTCATACTGGTGGTACAGTAAACTCCGAGGTGTGTAATGCGGCTGGAGGCACTTCAGAATATTCCGCAGGTAATTGACCGACTCCTTTTGGTGGACAACATCTGGCTTGATAGGCACAATTTCTCTGTTGATGTCTGTGTTTCCGCTTGTGGGAAACTGAATCATGGAGATGGCTGTACCATGAAAAGAATCCATTGGTGTTATAGCTGTTGGATTATGGCCGATGTTGCCAGCTGCTCCAACTGTGAACACATTGACCTTCATTATGGAAGGACAGCCACATAGACCATGACGCACGCACGCGCGCGCTCACACACACACGCACGCACGCACACACACACACACACTATTTGTTGGTGATATCTCCAACATGCTGAAAGTTTATTAACAATGTCGTGTTTTCTTGTTTTTGATTGACCCATCAGGCTGTTGTAAATTGGTAGTGGCATCTCTCTAGATTTGGCATGACGAACAATCAATACAGCTGATTCTCGAGTAGTCTGTATTAAACATCAACTAGAAAATGTTGTTTGACTCACTGGGCCGCTCATTCATTGACAATACATTTCTCTCTGTAGTAAAGTACCAATTTTATTCAAACCCTAAAATTATTTTAAAAAGAAAAAAGGACATTTTTTTTTTTGCATTAGAGCCCATTTTCACCCAAAATCTTGGACCCATAAAGGTAAATCCTCCAAAAGGTCTCTACCCATTATAGAAAAGCGAACTGCTAAGTTACTTGTTCTGTAAATCCCTCCTATCTGTTCTAGGAGAACCACCAGTCGCCACTAAATTCCTAGCTGATGTAAAGTGTTGATTTTGTCACGTTGTGTTATCATGCCTTCTTGGACGAAATAGTGTACTGAGACTTTCCAGTTAGTATGCAAGATCTCTTGTGGTGCAGCTTGAAACAGGGGTCACGGGTGGCCTCCTCTAGCATGATCGCGAGCGGATTGCATTTAGTGAATGTATGGGAGGTGTCGAGAATTAGTTTAACGATGTTGACCTGCTGACATTCTTTCAAGGTTTGGAGGTTACCGGCTAACATGATGTGTTCAATCTTGTTGATGAGTGGTTTGCGGGTTTCTTCTAGACATGGACAATTAAGAAGGAAATGTTCAGTGGTCTCTGGTTCAGATTCGCAGAGTGGACAATCAGTGTTAGAGGCTAAGTTCCATAAAATTATTTTAACCAATTCTGTATGCCATGATGTTTATGAGAACATTGACAAAAAATTTGAATTTTTGCATTAAAAACTCAATTTTCACTGAAAACTTTGGACCTATTAAGATGAATCCTTCAAAAGTAACATCTACCCATCATAAAGAAGCCACCTGCCAAGTTTCATTAAATTATTTTAAGCGATTCCATATGATATGCCGTTTACTAGAATATTGACAAGAATCGTGACAATTTTCATTAAATATTTTGGACCTTTAAGGGTGAATCCTTCAAAAGGCACATCTGTGTAGCATAACTGAGGCATATACCATGATGCTACTTTCTAATACAAATTAGTTTACTAAATAAATAAATAGATAAATAAATAAATTATATGCTCTACTAATTCCAAACTCAACTCGACAGCGTTAGAAACAGTCTCAGCATGAAGTTCAGCACACTGAAATTTCAAATTTGGAAAAAATTGTCGAAGATTGGTCACTTCTTTATAAATACAACCTATGTTATGCGATTCAGTACCCTTTAAACATAGATGTACATAGTCAAAACAGCCAAATGCTAGGGTGAACCAATCCTGAGATATAAGGCAATATGTTGAGCTAATCCAAAAATTTAACAGAAGAATAGAATTGTATATTACGGTCACAGTTAACAAGACATTTGACCTCAACAGGATTGTGCTGCATCTGCTTGATATATGTAACCATGTGTCCAAGTTTAGTCACAATAGGCTGAACCAATCCTTAGATATAAAACGATATGTTGAACAAAACTAAAAACTTAAATGGAAAAAATAGAGTATTATTCCAAGGTCCTGGTGGCCCTGATATTTGACCTCAATATCATTGTTTTCCATCCGGTTGATATATGTAATCATGTATCCAAGTTTCATCCCAATCGGCTGAAGCCATGGCGAGATATAAGACGTTGTATTGCGAGCTAAACGCAAAAAAGAATAACCTTAAAAAGTGAGTTATAAACCAGTTCACAGTGACCTTGAACGTAGACCTCATGACCTCAATATCATTGTGCTTAATCTGCTTGATATACGAAGGCATGTGTCCAAGTTTAGTCCCAATGTGGTGATGCCATGCCGAGATATAAAAGAATATGTTGAGCCAAGCGCAAAACTTAACTGTAAAAAGTAGTTTTATACCAAGTTCACAGTGACCTTGAATTTGATCTCTTGACCTCAATACCATTGTACTCCATCCCCTTGATAGAAGGAAGCATGTGTTCAAGTTTAGTCCCAATACAGTGAAATGCTGCCGGGATATGAGGATATCTTGAGCTAGCTGCAAAACTTAACCCTAAAAGTAGTTTTATACCAAGGTCACAGTGACCTTGAACTTTGACCTCGATAGCTTTGTGCTCCATCCCCTTAATATAAGGAAGCATGTGTCCAAGTTTAGTCCCAATAGGGTGAAACTCTGCCGAGATGAGGATATGTTGAGCTAAACGCAAAACTTAACCGTAACAAGAGCTCCGCAAACGAGCATAATACCCCGCCATGATGACAAACCAACGAATGAGAGCTATCAGAAAATATTCCTTCCTCAGACCCAGACCAGCCATCCTTATGAAGTGTCAAAGCGATCCGTTGAACGGTCAAGGAGGTATCGTCCGATAACCAATTTTCAAGATGGCCGCCGCTGACTGGCAGTCATACTGGATTTTGGATTATTGTAAATTTCGATAAGTTTCTTTACCAGACATATTCCAACGACCCTATGAAGTGATAACGGAGATATCATCCAGAAACCAACTTTCAAGATGGCAGCCCATGGCTGGCGGCCATCTTGGAGTTCGGATCCTCGTCAATTTCGATAGGTTTCTTCTCCAGACCCTATGAAGTGATCCGATAAGTGGTAACGGAGATATCATCCAGAAACCAACTTTCAAGATGGCAGCCCATGGCTGGCGGCCATCTTGGATTTCGGATCATCGTCAATTTCAATAGGTTTCTTTCCCAGACGTAGTCCAACCACTCTGAAGTTTCAAAGCCATCCGATAAACGGTAACGGAGTTATCATCTGGAACCCACTCTGCCGCCTGCCCGGACGGCGCCATTACATACCCAGCAAAAATTTTGGCGGGGTATAATAAGTAGTTTATGTCAAGGTCAGTGACCTTGAACTTTGAACGCATATACTCACTATCATTGTCCTCCATCTCCTTGATATAACAAAGCATGTGTCCAAGTTAAGCCAAATAGGATGATGCTATGCTGAGATATAAGCTCAAACGAGATCGGACACCAACAAACAGACAGACGGAGCAGCCCATCAACCCATTGAGATATATATATATATATATATATATATATATATATATATATATATATATATATATATATATATATATAGGCCAAAATATTGATTTTCGCCGATAGTAATAGGAATCCAATGGTGGGTGACTTCAATTTATTGATCTCGAGACTCGGTGGCCTTCAATGGAAATGATCTTTTTAGGCTTAATAGGTCATCTTATGACAGTAAGCAGTCTACCAGAATTCCTTGAGGTTGTTTATGCTCGTGATGCTGTGAAGCACACGGTTAGTGGCACATCAATCTCAAGAGCGGTTTGATGGTATATCTTGCTGGATCCAGCCCTCAATATGATGCTGGTAGTGAATGCATTCAACCTTCCACTGCCGATGCATCTCAATAGAGACAAACTCAAGGGAAGAGTGGGGGATCCTTCTGGCGAGTTGCACATAATCCATGGACAGATTGAACAGGATAGCATTCAGGAAAAATAGCTTGTTCAAGACCAAGACTTGTTTGAAGCTGGTGAAATATTTACTCACGTAATGGCAGATCCATGTGTTGCCGGTGAAGTCTCTCATCAGAGGCATACAAGCGAATCACAGAGAAACTGAATGAAGAAAAGGCGTCAATGAAGGACCTATGAACAGCAAGCCTCTTGTTACAGAATCTGAACATGGTACAGAGTCCCAACTCTGAGGATTTCCCGGTTTATCCCAGGGTTGGGAGACCCAACACTAGGATATCCCAGGATTGCGATTTGTTCCAATACCACCAGCTCACAGCATTGGGATATCCTGGGATATTCCAGGGCTGGGAAAAGAGTCCAAGCTGGGAGCTGGCGTTATTAGAATGAGTCCCAAATCCTAGGATATCGTGGGATATCCCAGGGTTGGGACAATAATCCCAACTTTGGGATGTACTGGGATTTTTAGTATAAATTAAATGCAAACAATCATCTAGTTGTGAAATGCCACAATATAAGGCTTAGAAAAAAGATGGCTGCCATTGCTGGTTTTCATGTTAAATTAGCTTAGTCTGCATTCATTTTAAAATAGACAAATAATTTTCATATTATATATTACATTTTCAGCAGCGTCATTTCACATTTTATCCTCCTCATGTCACATGTATTCTCCAAATCATTAACAAAATGAATTGAACAATGTCAAGAGCATTACATTTAAATTACATGTGCATGTAAATCCTTTTATGAGAGATTACTAATCCACCATAGTTATAATATTACCCATAACTATTCATAAATACTTATGAGAAATTTGCTGGCATTGCATTTGTTTGAAATCCACTTTCTAAACCTAACAACAATACTTTATTAATAACATGTACACTTATAACAAGGTTTAGGTAAAAGGTTTCATGACACCAAACATTAACTATAAGCAAACATTCCAAAATAACTGTTTAGTTGCCAGAAGGAGGCTTTGACCTCTCTCCTCAGAATTTAGGCAGGAAAGGTTATATCAACAAGTCCTAGTTTTAGCAGGATTTTTCAAAAGCCAGGACTTTTTGCATATTTGATGGAAGAAGAATCCTGGGATATTCTATGAATGTCCTGGGATATCCCAGGAATCATGGTCAGGAATTTTTTCTGTAGGGGGACACACACATGCACGCACCACACTCGCTCTTCCAACCCGATCAGCAAGGGAACATGTTCAGAATTGCAATTTTACATAATTCTACTTTTTGTCTTAAATTTCATGTTAATTATCCCAGCACGTTAAAAAAATGGTGGAGATATTGCAATCGCAGCCATCCATTTGTCTTTCTCTCCATCTGGGTATCTCCTCCAAAACTGTTGGGTTATGGACTGCAAAACATTTACCTTAGGCTCAGCCCCCACCCCCTTCAAACATGAGGCTAGGTCTATAAAATATCTAAATAAAACCATTCATAGTAGATCAAATTGGTCCGTTTAAAGTATTATCTCCAGAATGGGACCCAAATCCTCCAGACCAGATAAGAGGTGGGGGTCAGCCTACAAAACTAAATGCCATGTAAATTGTAGACAAAGTTTGCAAAAAGGTTCATGATGCGATTTATCAATCAGAATGTCTGCGATGGCTTCTCCAAATGGGTTCCACTTTCCATAAATAAGAACATCCCCATTGCCCACTCTGGCTATGTGCCTGTAATGATGAGCGTAATCACGCTATTATTTTGCATATTTCATGAGTATCCATGCTTATAATGAATCCAGAAATGCGCTAATCGTATTCACCAATGCTCATTAAATGGATCTAGACACTTCATTTCTCATGCTTGAATGATTAGATACAGAGTTATAGCAGAAAATCAATCTTTCCATAACGGTGGTAGGTAATTTGCATATTATGCAGATTTGAAGACTATCCACCAAATGCATTGAAGTAAACTTTTAGTATGTTTTTTCTGGAGACCTTCCGACAAATATACCCCTAAAAGAGGTTGCAATTTGTCTTGGGTCAAACCACAATTTGATTGCGCTAGAGGTAAGCGTATTATTCTATTCATTTATACCTATGTCAGAGGTGATCAGGTACGTACTGGTTGATTTTTGCGAAGATATTTCACATTAGAATACGCATATGATATAGGTTTAACTAATTGTGTAAGCACGTGTTACCTAACAAAACACAAAGCCCGCTGATTATTCTGAGAAAAATTGGACAAACCTGTTGCTGCCTTAGTAAGCAATGCCTTTTGATAAAGTTGCTTGAAATATCCTCAACAAGTCTCGTAACATTGATTGCCCTGCTGATTACTCTGAGAACAATTTGATTGAGTTTTTTTTAGCAAATTGTTATTATGTCTTTACCGACTGACAATTGTATTATCAGCTGATTATTTTGACAACAATTTGACGGAAAGCTGTTGCTGCTATATGCAACAACAGTTTTTTGTAAACTTGTTCACTTGCACCATAGGAAATATGTAACTAGTATTGAATGAAGGAAATGTCAATTTCCCTTTCTCCGAGATCTAACAATACTCACCATTCTGTTACTTCTGATATACGGCTGGCCTTGACAGCGGCTCTAGGATTATAGACTTAGAAAGCTTTACCGACTCCTGGGAACCGGGTACTCGGCTCCCAACTGCCGAGTACCCGTTTACCATAGAGCTCATATTGTTTGCATAGCCACCAAACAAGAGAAAAACTATGGCTTGCCTCCGTGGGGCTGGGAGGCTGGGTCCGTAACAGAATGGTGAGTATTGTTAGATCTCGGAGAAAGGGGAATTGACATTTCCTTCATTCTCCTTCGATCAATACTCACCATTCTGTTACTTCTGATATACACCAGATTTGATCAGTAACCTGGTGGGAAGGGGCAAGCCATACATGCTAATTTTGCCCCTTGGAGAAAGATTTTAGACTTCAAACTTGACTAACGGAGACCTAAAAGGACCGTTAAGTTCACGGAACCGAATCACATTCGCATCAGCCCCCCCCTTTTTCCTCCTAAGAAAAGGGAGAGAACTCACGAACATGTATCTCGCCTGAAACACAAATATGCCAAGAGGGTTAACTGCTCCCTGCATATTCCATGTATTAGCCTGGGAATGAGCATGAATATATAAGATGAATGAACATGATACACATCCATAATACAAAAAACACTCACTATTGAATTACCTTATGATAATTGGACTCCAGACGTACCGCCTCCAACCATTCACTGGTTCGGCCATCAGTGACACAATCTGGTTGACATCCTCTCGCCTGACCATGCCTGCTTTAGGTTCTTTTCTTAGCAAAGTGAAAAAAGGGTGAAGAGCAGTGTGGTCACTAACTATCGTTTCAAAACAGCTAAAGCGAGTGGATTGGCTGAGTCTGACACATCCCTCATATAGTAATCCGTAAATGAGGACTCACAGTGCCATTGTGCAACGGCCATGATGTCCTCTAACGGAACACCATTGTAAAGGGCGGACGAGGCGGCTATTCCTCTGACATCGTGTGCCTTTACGCCTTGCACCTGGTGCCCAGTCGCCATCTCGTGAGTAGTCTGAATGCATTCGACCACCCAACGAGAGATAGTATCCATGGATGCGGCGCCATAAGGCTTTTTATGGCAGATCCACAGATGTCTATCGTTCGACCGCAACGAGTCAGTCCGTTTCTTGTACTTAGTCAAAGCACGGACCGGGCACCAGACACTGGCATCACGATCAAACCTAGTTAACTTCGGTATAATGATCGGTTTGCCGGGATATCTCAAAGATTGGTTCTTTGACATAAACTCTGCTCTTGGCAGAAGACGCAGACCCTCTCCAGAAACAATAAATCGGTCCCTCTCTGCCGAAAGCGCATGGATCTCACTGCGCCTTCTAGCTGAGGAAGCTGCCAATAGAAAGACCGCCTTTAGAGTCAAATGCTTTAGACTAGCCAAACGCAACGGTTCGAAAGGGTGCTTGGCCAGTACATTAAGCCAGACTCCAGGCTGGAATGACTACCGGTTGTCTCGGTCGGAGATTGCTCATTCCCTTCAACATCACATTTAACTGGGCTACCTCTGGACTATCCCTGTTGGCTAGACAAGGGATAACTGATGCCAAAGCTGACCTGTATCCAGCAACTGTGACGGGAGCTAGTCCTGAAAAGAACAGCTCACAGAGAAAGTCTGCTATTTGCTGAATAGTGGATTGAAAGGTATCAATACCCTTTTCTTCACACCAGGCTGCAAATCTGTTAACCTTGTTGTTATATGACTTGAAGGTTGACCTCCTTCTCGCAGCCGTGATGAAATCAGCAGCCTGTCGAGAAAAGCCTTCCAACGTGGAATGTTGTTTGATAACATCCACGCAGTCAATTTCAACATTTCGGGATGCTCGTGTAGGAAGCGTCCCTTGATCTGGGAGATTACGTTCGGAATCTCGGGCAACTGCACAGGATTTTCCACCGACAGATCCAGAAGATCCGTGAACCACGCCCTGCTCGGCCAATACGGCGCTATTAGCAGGACCAGACACGGTTCCTCCCTGACCTTCACGAATACCTTCGGTAGAAGAATGGTGGGTGGGTACGCGTAAGCGTGCATCCATCTCCAGCTTATCGCCAGAGCGTCTGTATCGACGGCATTTGGATCTGGAATCGGCGACACATACGTCATGATTTGAGCATTTTCCTTTGTGGCGAACAAGTCCACGTTGGGTTTGCCCCAATGCTCGAAGATCCGTCGCAGAACTGGAGGGTTGAGGGACCATTCTGTTGGCAGAATTCTCTGTCTGCGAGACAAAGCATCCGCCAGAATGTTCAATCGGCCAGGAATGTGAGCTGCTTTCAAAACAACCGAGTAATTCCTGCACCATTGAATCAAGTGCCACACTCTGATACACAGAGTGGGCCACCTGGTCCCGCCATGGCGATTTATATATGATACTACTGTCAAATTGTCCGACCGTATCAATATCACCTTGCCCCTGATCATCGGAAGGAACTCTTCCAACGCCAGTTCCACTGCCATCATTTCCAACAGATTGATATGCAGCTGACTCTCCGGGAGAGTCATGTGCCCGAGACCTGGTGTTCTCCCAGGCAGGCACCCCACCCCTCCAGCGATGCATCCGTGTACACGGACAGCTGGGGGTGGGGTAGGTGCAGCGAAACCCCTACTAGGAGATTCTGACGCTCCTTCCACCATACAAGATGCGACATTATCGGCTCCAAAACTGGTACCAGTTTTGACAGGGGTTCTGTTCTCTGTTTCCACAGAGACATCAGATACAACTGGATAGGCCTTCGCATTAGAGCAGCGTACGGGATAACCTGCTCCATGGAGACCATCATGCCCAGCATCTGAAGGAACCGCCTCGCCTGAATGTGGTTTCCCACTCGAAAACTCCTGAGGATGGCTAACAGAGACACCACTCTGGGCTCTGACGGGTACACCCTGCCCTCCTCGAGATCGAATCGCATCCCCAAATAAACGAAATGTTGAGTGGGCGTCAACTCGGATTTCTCCTCGTTGACTATCCAGCCTAGATCTGAAAGTAACTTCAGAGTCAGAGCAGTATCCACGTTCAACCTGGCTGCCGAGTCTGCCTTGATCAGCCAGTCGTCTATGTAGGTGTGTAGCGCCACGTTATCTTTTCTGAGAAACGTTGTCACCGCAAGGACCACTCTTGTGAAAACCCTCGGAGCTGTCGACAGGCCAAATGGGAGAACAATAAACTCCCATACTTGATTCTGAAACGCAAATCTCAGAAACCTGTGACAACTCCTGTTCATCGGAATCTGGAAATATGCATCTTTCAGATCGATCGATATACACCACATTCCTTTCCTCAATCCCGCCATTACCGACCTCGGCGTTTCCATCTGGAACCGAGGCGTATGGATAAACCAATTTAATGGCCTGAGATTGAGTATGGGTCTCCATCCCCCTGTGCTCTTGGGGACAAGGAACATGTTTGAATAGAAGCCTGGAGTGTTTCGGTTTGCTGGTTTTATTGCTCCCTTCAGAAGCAAACCCGACACTTCCTTTTGAACGGCTTCTAACTTGTCTGGCTCCCTTGGTACGGGTGTCCAGACAGGTGCCAAAGACAGATTTTGTGGTGGAAAGTCCCACCACTCCGACATGTAACCCTGGGATAACCATCCCAGGACCAGACTGTCTGACGTCACACCTCGCCAGGCCTCGACGAAACGCATGAGCCTTCCACCCACCATAGACGCCTCGACGTCTAACGGGGTTGTCCGGCTCGTAGTCCGCTCCCCCCTCTTTCTTAACGAGAGAGAGAGAACCATTTCGTTCTAGGCACGACGGGTATAACTGGCACCGCTGTTCCTGTCGCACAGGCGCGGTCCAGATGGATATGAAGGGAGCTCTCGTACCCTCAGGTACGATCCGGCCCCTTCTGTCCGCCCTTTCAGGACTTACCCGTACCCTTCCCCTTGCCCTTCCCTCCTCTAGGGCGGTCAGGAGCAACCGTGGGGAGGGTAGACGCCTCTACAACCTTCCTGGCTTTCTTTGCCGGTGGCGGCTGAGAAAAACCAGCTGAAGCAGAAGTCGCAACAGGCATAGCTTTCGCCTTGCCCTTATGCTTCTTTGAAGGTTGTCCCGCTAGCGGTTTCCCTACAGCCCCTAGTGCGTGCGCTTGCCGCACTAGCTCTAGCTGCAGGTTGACCGCTAACCGATTCTGCGCGATACTGGCTGTATCCTCTAAAATGGCCCGCGCCTGGCCACCGAAGATGCTAGGCCCTGTCAGTGGCGTCCCAAGAAGACGCTCCCTGACTGCCGTAGCCGGACGCATATGGTCAATGACCATTTGCCTCCTGGATTTAGTCACTCGCGCTTGCACCCTTGCCAATGCGTCCATAGACAGCACCAGGCCGTCATTTACGCACGAAAGCGCCACAGGTGGCACAGGGTGGCCTGCCCTCGCTTCAGCCCACACCGACTGAAGGAGACGATACGAGGGGTTGACAGCGCTCATAGCTGCCCTCACACCCTCATCGCATAGGGACAGGACTTCCTCTTGGTGTACCTGAGCCTTGTCCACAAGTGCCGGACCGGGGCCACCCGCCCCGGCACTCTGAACGCCCAGTACCCATCGGTCATCCTCGGTGACTGACGGGACTACACCATATCTGTCGTATTCCCCCCAGCGGAATACGACATCTTGCCCGCACCTCCCTGGAGGCCGCAGGGAGCTGACCCTTGGTCATAAGTTGTTTGCTATAAATAGCCTCCAACAATTCTATGAACCGTGGATCCAGTCCCACAGACTGGATCCGGGCCGCGGGCAAAATCTCCGTCCTGGGCGTATCTTCATCAGCCGTGGCCGAAACCAGACGGGTCAACCCTGGCTAGCCACGCCAGAGCCTCTGACCAATCTATCTCCGATGAAGACACACCCGCAAACACGTCACCCGTTGACGTGTCCACGGGCCTGCCAGCCACGGCCTCCCGGCAAGGAGCCACGGCTGACACGCCAGGCACTCCGGTACCACACGGTTCCGCCGCCACCCCATGAAACACTCCGGTCCATGGGGTAGGTCGCACGGAAAACCGTACGGACCCGTAGCAGTCGCGGAACCTTAGCCAGACACGGGCGCCAACGGCACCCCACGTCCGACTGCCGGACCAGGCGAGATAGGTGAGTACAACGCCCGGCCCGGCTGACCCGTTACCGTGTCGGCTGGTGCCAAACCAACCGTCACGGACCCGGTGCCCGGTACCAGAGTAGCCTCAGCCACAGGCGGAGCCGCTGCCCTGGCTTGCACCAAGCGAGACAAATGGAGGCCGATTCCGTCTAGGACGGAATCGACCCCCATATTCTCCACCTGCGGCATCACAGGCCGCAGCAACGTCTCCGAAGAGTCGTCACTAGACGAGGAAACCGTGGAGCCGTCCTGGCAGACGGCTCCCACACCTGACGGACCGGCCACCGCTACTGGACCACCCGGAGGTGGCCGCAGAGAAACAGAACCCGTCTGGCCGGAGCCAGACGGGACTGCCAGGGGTCCGTACAAGACGGCCCCCTCGGAAACCAGTCCAGAACCCTGTCCGAGGACAGGGTCCGTACCAGGCATGGGGAGAAACTGCACCCCAACCTTTGGTAGCAGGGACGACACCAGCGTGGGCAGAACGCTATGCAGAAAACCTTGCATAGCCGGACCAAACCACGCCGGCGGTGCCATCTCCGCCACCTCCAGCTGGGGACGTGGAGCACCCCCACCGGCCGAACCGGGTGCTCCACGATTTACTCTCGGACCGCCTGACCCCGCATCAGACCCAGCCAAGTCCTTCTGGGCAAGGAACTTAACCATCATATCCACGGACCACACTGCGCACACATTACACCTATGGTCTAGGTTACAGGGCGAACACCTAAAACAGACATGGTCCTTGAATACGACTCGTACAAATTTATGGCACTCATCACATGATGGCGGGGTTGGCTTGGCCTATAAAATAAGCACAAACCTCAATTACAAGCGGAACGAGACCCTGATGGAAGGCAGACAATTAATTTTCAAATAATTTGACTCATAAATTAACCGTATCCTCCCGCACCCCACCCCGCCACGTTACAACAAAGATCGCATTGATTATGACGACAAGAACGAAGCGGGCATTAAACACACCCATATTAGATCCTCCAGGATGTGTAACGGCTCCAGGAATCATATCGCATAGCATTCGGGGTATATTTACCAATCAATATAAATTATACTCCCTAACGAAAGCCAAACGATATGTGAAGAAAACAACAAATTGTATAACAAACTGCTGTATCACACGGTAAAACCGCAGACCACACATCTACTCAAGAATTTTGAAACCACCGATCATTGCAAACCGATCGTGATCGCACGTAAACTTGAACATTCTAAAGTTTCCGGTACCATTTTTAGTACGCAGCACCCAGAACGAGATGCGCGAATTAATGAAAATTTTTCTTCACATAAACATCCGAGCGACCGGGTGTGATGTCACCCGCTCGGATCCTACGGAGAACGACGTCAGCCGATATTCGTGTTAGAAATACCGTAGCAAACACCTATTTTCATATCTGCCTATCGCCTGTTGGGGTTTAAAGAAGGCGATCGTCTGGCATATATCGTTGTTAGCACACGTCCCAGATTCTCTGGGGTCAGAAATCGGGACATGCGACACAGCGAAATTTAGAGACCTAAGTCTTTTAACTATGGATAATAAAGAATGATACAACCTGGTTTTCATCGGCGGTATTCTCCATAGTATCCAGTTAAATCCTTCAAGAACGCACAAACTATCACTTTACAGACAAAGACTTAGATTTCTTTAACAAAAGACACTAAAATCCTCTCCCTGCAGAAAGCATGTATTGCTCTTGTTGCTATGCAAACAAGAATGAGCTCTATGGTAAACGGGTACTCGGCAGTTGGGAGCCGAGTACCCAGTTCCCAGGAGTCGGTAAAGCTTTCTAAGTCTATAATCCTAGAGCCGCTGTCAAGGCCAGCTGTATAGAATGGTGAGTATTGATCGAAGGAGAACTATGCTATGTACTTAAAATGCGCTCACTGTGGAGGCACCAGCAAATAGCTAAGATGACGGCTACACTCCTAGTTAGTTAGTGTACATAAAATAATAAATATCCCTGAATTTAATCAGGATATGTATCTTTTATCAATATATGAGAACTTTAATGCCTTTTATAAGATGGTAAATCATAGAGGCTTACCCGTAGAAGTGATGAACGACAAAAGTAGGTCTTCTAAATTTGTTAGAGCAGCCAAAGAACTTGGTCAATTCATGAATCAATTTCCTAACTCAATCATATGACGTCATAATTAACTACGCAACATGTATCATGACATCATGAATGATTCCATTAAGCCCATCTTTAGCGCTTAATAGTCTGACACGTTGTACGAATTGTATGGTTTTGCTATTTAAGAAACATGCTGTTGAATATTTTGAAACTAATTTGACTGGGCGCTGTCGCTGGCATAGGTGCAACAGCACCCAGTCAAATTAGTTTCAAAATAATCACCAGGTTACCTGTATAGTTGTCTGGAAATTGATAGCGAGTGTTCAGTGGAGCTTAGATAGAGATGGGCGGGGTATAGCTAAAACTGGAAAGGTCCATTGATCTTAACGCTTGACACTAAACAGTTAGAGATTGCACATCAAATCAAGGAGTTCAGTGGCATTGTAATCCTCCACTGGCACCACACTTCCATGGTGTTCATGATCAATGAGAAAATCTGCTAAACAAGAGGAACATGGTGCCTGCATTGCTCACCCGGAACATTGGCTATTGAGATTTTTGTATATAAAGCTTTTATATGATGTCCCGTAGACTTTCGGAATACCCACGAACTACAGGCCTACAAATAGAGACCGAAAGAATTTGAGATGAATAGAGAAATCTGTTAAAAGCACAATTTGTTGCTGGAAAATAGTGCAAAAGCCAAGATGGCTGCCAACCAAATTGACCAATCAGCTTCATTTGAACAACCCGAACCACGAATCAGATTCAAGAGTGTGAAGGGCCATCTCGCGCCCATGCAAATCTTTATTTTAGCACTTT
This sequence comes from Chaetoderma sp. LZ-2023a, assembly GCA_034401795.1. NCBI lineage: Eukaryota > Metazoa > Mollusca > Caudofoveata > Chaetodermatida > Chaetodermatidae > Chaetoderma > Chaetoderma sp. LZ-2023a. The sequence goes on from CM067373.1 coordinate 53,859,084, forward strand.
TACTGTCAAAATCCATCAACAAATAAAAGCTCGATTTTCAAATGGTCCGCTAAAACACTAACATCTGATTGGTCGATGTTGGCCATGTCTTTTAATGTACTAACTGCCCTTGGGAAAACCATGAATGGGCCTTAGTATTTAATCATGCTTCCCAAATTTCAGGCGGATTCATTCAGCGATTCGGGAGGTCGTTTTCATGAAATTTAGGTCATCCAAGATGGCTGCTGAAGCATTTAGCCAATCAAGTTGGCTTGAACAAATTTTGTTCAGCTGTTGGCCTAGAAGTTTCATGAGTTTGACTTGATCACTCAATCTGTTTCTGAGATTTTTAAAGCTGTTTCTAAAAATTGGTTATTGGCTTCATTTGAGCAAACTTGCATCTCTATTCTATAAGAATGTTTCCTGCAAAATATAATTGAAATTGGCACAGTGGTTCTCACGAAGACATTTTAAATTTCTTATTGCATGGGAGTGTTTGGCAGGGAAAAAATCTGGCCAAGTTACGAAGAATTCAGCGGAATGTCTCGCCTGTCTCCTGTTTGTCACAGTGGCATTGACCTCTGACCTTGTGACCTCCGTGTTATCATGCTGCTACCTAACATTATAGGCAACCATGTATTCAAGCTTAGTTCTAATACGATTAACGGAACCTGAAATATAAATGTTTTGCTGAATGGATAAACTTACGGTTGAAAAAGCAGAGATCAAATAGCAATATTAGAATGGCCTTGACTGTTGAACTGGTAACCCTCCTGTATCCTCTTGGTATAGGCAACTATGTACCCAAGTTGTGTTCCATTAGGGTTAAGCAATCCCAAAATATAACATGGTAAGATTTGCTAAGCCTAAAAACTCCAAATTGAAAAATAACAAAGTTTTTTAGAAGTCAAAATGACCTTGACCTTCGATGTTGTCACTTCAGTGTCAGCATGCTGCCTCATAACATTATAGGCAACAATGTATCCAGGTTTAGTTCCAATAGGATTAACCAATCCTGAAAGATAAGATGAGAAGTTTGGCTAAACACAAAAACATAACATTTAAAAAAACAGAGTTTTGTATCAAGGTTACAGTGACCTTGACCGTGTGACCTCAGTATCATCATGCGGCTTCCTAACAGTATAGACAACCACATAGCCAAGCTTAGTTGCAAAAGGATTAACTGATCCTGAAATATAAGCTGAGAACTTTTGCTAAACGCAAAAACTTCACATTGTTGACCGTCGCCATTGGAAGTGACACACATATATCTCACTTTCTGCTTCGCAGGCGAGACAATAATAGAACCACATTAACGTCAACTAATTAATACTTTTATTCAGCAAAAACACTATAATAACATATTTGCACACAAAAATACTATAGTGATCTATTACACACATACAATAACACCTACATATAAGCATACATCTATCTTTGAGCAAGCAACTGTCTGATGACTGCAGATAAAGATGTTAACATCCTCGGTTTCCAGACTTTGAAATCAATACATACACATATGATGTATATATCTTTAGTTATAGAAAATAACACATTAATTTCACAAATATCATTGACTCTTTAACCCTTTAACACTTAAATTTGTTCAAGGAAATTTCAGTTTTTTCATTCAAAATGTCCATTTGCAGACCAAGAGACTATTTTTGAAATTTACCACTGGACTGACTGGCTCAGTTATCGAGAGCCAGTCATTTCCGTGGTAAATTTTCAAAAATAGTCTTCTCTTGCTCTGCAAATAGACATTTCTCCAGGCCACCGCAGGAAGATTTTGGACGATTTGAGCATTAAAGGGTTAAAAAATAATGATCAACACAAAACGCTTAAAAATGCGGCCTGCAGCACAGGTTTTGAGAAATGCCCAATACACCTTTCCCAGATTGAAGTATTTGGGGAAAATACCTTCCAACAATGCATGGCTCGCAGCCATTCTGGCTGGTAAACTAGCTGCGCGACGCTCAAATAGCATTATCTTAACATTAGGCTGATACCACACACACTTTAAGCAGTTTATTTGAAGAAATATTATCGAAGTCACACATCATTGGAAAGCTCATCCAATTTTCTAAACATTTATGTGTTAGTTTTTATGTTTTTAAGACATTTTTTCAAGCTAATTATAAGTTTAAAATACAACTTATTGGCTGTTTGATTTACTAAATCTAGGGACAATGGTGTATTTAATATCAAAATAACTTAGTGAAAATTTCACAAAAATAACGAGACTAATACATAAATGTTTAGGAAATTGAATGAGCTTTCCAATGGTGTATGACTGTAATAATATTGTGATTGCAGTTTATATGCAGTGTCTTTTATTAACTCAATGCAGGCCAGCTGCTGCCTGAGTAACTTACCAGCACACTAGCTCTGAGCATTGATTTAGGGTAATCCCTGCGTAATGACGTCAATCTGAGAAAGGTGTATTGCAGACCAAGAGAGGAATATTTTTGAAAACTGTAACCAAGTAACCTAACCAGTCATTTCAGTTGTAATCTAAAATATTCTCTTAGCTGTTATAGTTTGTTACGTGTTTCTGTTCATTAAAAGATCCACATATAACATTGAAGGCATTGGCAAACAACATTTTCCATTCAAATAAATAAATCTCCCTTCTAAAGCAGTTATGACAAGGAGCAGGATAAAACTGTTTACTGAATCAAAAACAAGGCATTTCAAGCGTAATAATCCCAACTCAATTACAACTTTGCGGAAACAATATGATTAGCCATTTAATGGTGAAGCTGGCCAAAAACAACCGCTACACAGGTCTTGAGAAATGTCCGGTTGCGTGCCAAGTGAAGACTATTTTTGAAATTTTACCACTGGAATGACTGGCTTGATAACCGAGCCAGCTATTCCAGTGGTAAATTTAGAAAATTTGTCCTCTCATGGCCTGCAAATGAACATTCACTGAGCAGAAACTGAGATTGTCTTGACCAAGCTTATTCATATCTTCACAGAATATTGATTTTCAAGAACAATCTAACTGTAGACCAAACCTTGGCTAAAATGAACACAGCACAAACTCTGTTTTAGTATACTTAATAGCTAAGCTGTAATGGTTGCTTTGAAATTAATATACATGTGTATATAAATACGTAGTTATTTCATGAACACCTTTCCATGCTAAAATATATTCTATTTAGTGAGACCAAAATAACCATACTTAATTCATCCTTAACACTTGCAAATTGTTATTTCCTTATCACTATCATACTCACTCACATCGTCCTATCGCACAGTCTCGCCCTCCCACTAACGCTCCAGTGTCGAGTCCCGTGCTTGCAGGATTTTGATGCCTGGGCTTAGTCCGCGAAACTTCATAAATGAGGTCAGTCAAATACTGCCTAATAAAATTGCTCGGTTGTTATCATCCTACTAATATACTGTCAATCACATAGATTGACATTCGTGTCTTACCAGCTCTCCATCGAAGTTGACACGAAGCTCCGCCTCTATTTTTAGATTTATCGCGAGATTGAAGTAGACAGAAATCTGATTGGCTACCCGAAAACCTGCAGTGAATATAGCGAGAAATCGCGGGTTTGCAAGTACGGCCTCAAACAGTGAAGCGATGTGAGTAGGCGTATGTTAGTACGATGACTCACTCAATAATGATATATAAACACCTCAGCATTTTCTAAACAATCATGTCAATGTCAGCTGCAATGAGATGATGTAAATTTCAACTATGCCTGCAGATAAGATAAGAAGGGGTCTGTATTGCTCACCTGGATGGATACTCATCATTTGAATCAGAAACATGGAGCATTAGGTGTAATACTTTCGGTCATAGACATGAAAACTTGGGTGAAAATGCATTAAAATCCAAAAAGCTGGGCTGGTAATCATAAGATTTAGACATGAAATTTCACAATTTTAGCTGGAACGGCAAATATTTTGACCAAATATATTTGAAAACTTGAACTTGAAATGAATACAGTCGGGCCTGAAAAGAAGAAATTTTGACGTACAGATTTGGTTCAGAGATGTGAAAATCTGGATTAGAAATTTGTGCGTGGAAATGCAGAAATTTGTTCTGAAGTGCTCAAATTTTGGTCATAAACGCACAAATTTCAAATTGTTCCAGGCCTATCCTGCTTGACCAGCCAATGGTATTAGTCAAGTGTCCAAAACATTCATTTATATCAACGTAGTGGGCCCAAACATGAGAATATTTAGACGATTATATTATTTCTGCTGTGAATGGAAACCAGTTAATTCAGCACTGATCTCCCATAATCGCCTTGCAGTTTCAGTGTCCCAAGATACCTCAGTCCATGGCTCACGTCGACAACTGCCATAATAATAGCCAGGCAAATTCTCCAGCTCTGGTGCTACAGCACAGTGAACAATAGTCTGACAGCCTTCTTCAGGGGACAGAAGTAGAAGGCGGATTAATGGCTGCAGGGGAAAGAGTACATAACGAAGAAATTTTGGAAGAACATGTCGCCCTAGATCAGTCTGAACAATACCAGGATGTAGGCAGAATACACGAATGTTTGATTTCCACATACTCCTGTCAAGTTCCCGTGCAAACAACACGTTGGCGAGTTTACTGTTAGCATAGGCCTGTCGCTTATCATAGCTGTGCTGTGAATTCAGATTCTCAATGTCAATCACACCTTTTTTGTGCAAGCTGGATGAAACAATAACTACTCGAGCAAACCCGTCGCATTTATTAAGCGAGTTTAGTAACAGATTCGTTAGAAGAAAATGGCCTAAATGGTTAACACCCATTTGCAGTTCAAAACCATCCTCCGTTTTTGTGAATGGACTAAAAGCTACACCAGCATTGTTAATTAAAATGTCAATTGCTACACCTTCTCTGTTAATGTCAGCTGAAAACTTTCGTATGGAAGCTAAGCTTGCCAGATCGAGACGTTTGACAACAAACTCTCCATGACCACGACATTGCTTTCTAATGTCTACTGCAGCTTTTTCACCATGCTCAAGATCACGACATGCAAGAATGACAGTGGCATCACGCTTCCCTAACTCCACAGCTGTAGCTTTACCCAAGCCTGTATTAGCACCAGTAATAAGTGCTGTTTTTCCTCTTAGCAAAGCTGTACTATTACAGAAAGCACGTTTAGACAGTACATAATGTCTTAACACCAAATATCCAACAGACGCAGCTCCAACGACTAAGATTTTCCAGTTGAATTTTGACTTCAAATCAAATACAGCCATTTTATTTAATATTACTGTAGTAATAGGCTAATGTTTCTATGAAGTATTCCAGAAAGAACTACAATATATAACACTAACTATGCGTGCAATGAACTTGCCAATTTAATATTGTTATCCGCACAGAACATTCATGAAGGCAGCAGAATCAGAGATCTGGTTGTCGGAGTCTACTTTCCCTATCTTTGTTTTTTGTATGCTCCTTCAACATGTCCATAATCTCGTGGTCATACTCAGCTGGTGTAGGTTTATGACCAATAATCCAATAGTAAATATCCCAATCATTACCAGGTTCATTGATCAACTTGTCATACAGTTCTAACTGGGATTCATTCATTCCAGTCAAGTATCTAGAAGCAAATGTACTTAAAACAAGGTCATTCTCTAGCATGCCACGTTTACGGCTTTGGTACACTAATCGTGCTCGCTTATGTTCGGTTGTCTCCCCCTCTTTAGCTGCATATATCGGTATTGGTGGCTCAGTCGGCTGGAAATAGAAGAGTATACATTATACAATTTTTTGTTCTAAATGCCCCTGTTTAACGTATACTATAAATAATCCTACCCTTTTAGAATAACCACATAATTAGTTATATATAATGTCCGTGACTAAGCAGTATTTAAAATCAGACCACCAAAAAGCAGAACTTTAGAATTAGAATTTCTCTACAAATAGGTAGGATCAATGGTCATGTATCTTACTGAAAACAATTAATCCTTTAACCGTTGGAATTCCAGGATCTCAATTTCAAGACACAATAAATCAAAACTATTGGGTATTTTGAAACTAATCTGACTAAAATCTGTTGCTGCCATAGGCATCAACAGCTCCCAGTTAAAGTAGTTTCAAAATATTCAACAGAATATTCGATCCATCAAAAAGAATTTGCCATTTCTAGGGTAAAGGATTAATAGACAACTGAAGCTCCAAGACAACTGTAGCTACATGAATTCACCTGCGCTGATATTCCAAAGAAAGCACAATTCACACATGGGATTAACATTAGGATGTTCATAGAGCAGGTCATGTCATGTATTCAATCTGAAGTCAACCTCATTGTAAGCGTCAAAGGGCCTGTATCGCTCATCTGGAACATTGGCATTTCAAGGCCATATTCTGACCAGAAACACAAAGTTTGTCAAAGTACCGTGATCTTTGAAACTATCTCCTGGACATTTTCACAATTGTACATTTTCCAAGATGGCCGCAGACAAAATCAAACAACCTGATAGATCAATCTGCTTTGCAAGTTTAAATTCGTATTTTGTAGCCACCAAGCCAGACATGTCCATATACATGTCGCTAGTTTCTCACTTTCAATATACTTTATGGCCCTCAGTCCGTAACATAAATCATCTTTCTCAAATTTCAACCTGATCCATAACTTATACTGTGTGTGTGCATGCGTGTGATTCAAAATGGCTGCCAGACAAATCAGCCCATCCAGCTCTAATGAACAAATTTGTTTAAATCCTTTTACCGTCATGAAGATGCTTGAGATTAAAATCAATCGGCCATCTTGTTTTGGAAATGCTTAAAGGTGTTCCTAAACAAGAGCTCCGCAAACGGCGCATAATACCCCACCATGATGACAAATCAATGAATGAAAGCTATCAGAAAATATTTATTTCTTCCTCAGACCCAGACCAGTCATTGTTATGAAGTGTCAAAGCGATCCGTTAAATGGTCAAGGAGGTATCGTTCGGAAACCAATTTTCAAGATAGTTGCCCCTGACTGGTGGCCATATTGGATTTCGGATTATCATAAATTTTGATAAGTTTCTTCACCAGACATATTCCAACCACCCTATGGAGTGATCCAATAAATGGTAACGGAGATATCCGAAACCAACTTTCAAGATTGCAGCCAGCGGCTGGTGGCCATCTTGGATTTTGGATCATCGTCAATTTCAATAGGTTTCTTTCCCAGACATAGTCCAACCACTGAAGTTTCAAAGCGAACCGATAAACGGTAACAGAGTTATCATTCGGAAACAAATTTTCAAGATGATCGCCAGTGGCTGGTGGCCATCTTGGATTTCGGATCATCATCGATTTCGATAGGTTTCTTCCCCAGACCTAGTCCAACCACTCTATGAAGTTTCAAAGCGATCCGATAAACGGTAACCGAGTTATCATTCGGAAACCAATTTTCAAGATGGTCGTGGCCATCTTGGATTTTGGATCATTGTCAATTTCGATAGGTATCTTCCCCAGACCTAGTCCAACCACTCTATGAAGTTTCAAGGCCATCCGATAAACGATAACGGAGTTATCATCATCCGGAAACCACTCTGCAGCCTGCAGGCGCACCCCCCCCTGTTGTAACTGTTAGAGGCAAGCTTGAGGATTATACAAGAGAAAAAGTCACTGCTCAATCAGTAGAGGTTTTAGACTGGCCATGAGGTGATTCTCATGCAGCAGAAAGAGGCCACATTCCGTGGTATGGACTTTGTAATCAGAAACAGGCTCTTCGAACACATCTTAAGTTTTGGATATGTCAGTGATTATGTTGCAGTCATTGACCTGGCCAATAAGTGTCGCAATGTAAATAGATATGGCCCAACTGCTGTAAAAGACAAGTCCCATCCCTGATCATGCTGATTGAGTCATTCTATGCTGAACTGAGTTCCTCTTTCATCCCCCCAGCCAGATGGAAACTACATGTATTTGTGTGTGGCAATATTAACTCCAAGCTAGACAGACTCGGCAAAAGAGACAAAGATGCAGGACTCAGTACAGGAAGTGCATGGGGGTCCTATATGCTATGGGCAAATGTAACAGCCATGCTGATGTGCTCATGATCTCTTTGCCGCCAACAAGGCTTTCAAACACCCATGCTGCCACCGAACAACAGGGCCAGGACACATCACCGACCGTCGAGCAGAACCAGGCTCCAAGGCCACAACAACTATTTTCAACCACATAGATTATGTGTTGTTTAAAATCAGTACCAAGCCGCTACTTCAAAACTTATGCTCATATGGCATCACCAAACTCAACACTGATCACAAAACAGCGATCACCCACCTTTAAATTGGACCTAGATAGGCTCGCCAGTGTCATCACCACCTCGAAACTGTCATATACGCAAATCCTCAGGGAGCAGATAGCAATCATTAACATCAACTTAAATCCGAATGCGGCTTTAGTTATCGTTCTCAAATACATGAAACACTAGCTACCAATGTAGTAGGTGTTGTCAAAAATAAAAAATCTAGACACTACACTGCAGCCCCCTAGTTGTAACCTTGTCTGAACAAGAGACGGCACTACCGCTCTAGTCTTGATTTATCAAAGTGGTCAGAATAAACTGTCCAAGCCTACATCAAGGATGTAATGCCAACTCCACAAGATCAGTGAACGATTGAAGGAACTTGCCACCCTACCAGCAGACACTTTGCAGATGACAGGCTCTAAGAGTTGCTAATACACCAGCATTGATTTCTGTGTAGATACTAGGACAGACCTAGGAAAGGTGATCACAGAATGGTTGGATAACCAATTTACGGATCCAGATGATGAGTGATTACCTTTTTGTCGGCGATCACAAACAGCAAAAGAAACAAATGACAAGAAGAAATGGAAACGCACCTGGACCTAACAGTTTCAGCAATGAACTGTTTAAAGGAACGGAAAAGGGAAATAACAAATGATGTTTATTGATAATCTCATACAATATTAAATAAACTACCATCAGTAACAAGATTTTGGCCAGGTGAGCTAAAAATGGAAATGAATCGGGATTATTTGTGCACAGGCAATTACTAAATTTAACACCGCTTAACTTGGAGCCAATTAGTGACCAAGCTGGTGATTCCCACTCTGCCGTGTGTCAACTGCGTGTTCAGGTATACCGCATAGGCCTACCTGAATATAACAAAAGCACACCTGAATATAGTTTTGTAAGTGGTATGAATAGTATTCTCTATCGGCGCATATGTAGAGTGATTAACTCGCTACTGCTAATTCACTGGTTTCCAAGGTCGCAATACGATGCCTACTGAATATTTTGACATTTGTGTGACTGAATGCAGACTCTGTCTCTGGAAACAATGGCTTTCAGCCAAATTGTTTCAAAACTTGACAATATCTTTCCTGTAGGATGCAGTGGCTAATCAGCTTACAGCGAATATAACTGAGCTTACATGACCGGCTATTATTTATTCGCTCAGCATACACCAGAATGCATGAGTTCAACTTCGTCACTAATTGGTTCCCGCAAGAATGCCATAAAAGGTATTTAGCTGCCCTATTCTAATTCTTCTGATTTATTTGTTTTTCACCGGTGGATATAGGTTGATTATTATACAAAGCTGTCATTCAAGAGCATATGTTAGTTACCTGACCCTTTCCTTTAAGTATGTGGTGCATTGGTATGGTTCCTTAAACCACTATGCCACTGGCTCATGCTTGCACGATTCCAAACCTGAGAACCAGGATTAATCCCATGTTCAGGAATGTAATCAAGGTGTAAAAATCTGTGCTGTACCATACATCATTCATATGACACCTTCGCAGGTAAAGTAAAGCAGTCTGGTCCATCTCAAATGGTGTCTGTGCCATGGGGGACGTAAAAGAACTCATGCTAATGATAGTATCTAAGACACCGTAACCAAAGCCTGAAGAAGACTTGGTACAGATGGGTGCATTCCTAGACCTCACTGAGAACCTGATGGTTGGTATCCTGCTCCAATAGTATAACTACGCTACTGTCTAATGTAGAGGTGCTCCAATCGAGACAGGTATTTAGGGTTGCACGATCATTAAGTTTTCATAATCGCGATCATCGCGATTTTCAATTATATCGTACATGTACATGACGTCGTGGTTAGGGTGGAGGAACCTTTATTCACCGCTAATAACTATGAAACAGGGAATATTTCGACTACATGTAGCTCAACCGCTAGTATTGATAATATCTAAAGACCATACAAAGTTTACTTCGAACGAGACTTGCTAACATAAAGCTAAAAGAACGAAAATTGGAAATCGCTGATCACTAAAACCGCCTCAGTCAGTAATAAGCATTCAGAAATGCTATTATAAACAATCAGAGTACTAATTCTAAACACAATAATGATACAATCTGGCAGCTCAATGTAAGCGACCAACATAAAATTATCTAAAGTGGAATCAAATGTGTGAGAAAATTTGCTTGAACGCCTGAGAATTAAAGTGTGAGAGATCACTTCTTATGTTGGTATGGCATGAGTTTTGTATACCCTTGTTTAATTTATGTCACTGACCTTCAAAATAGTATGGTGAAACCTGTACATAAGGACCTCCAAGAAACCCATTCAAAACCTTTGTATAGGTAGGGTATAAGGTAACCTTTATATAAGAGACCTTTGTTTCCTAGTTGGAAAAGCAATAAAGTGGTCTTTATATAAAGGTGTCCTTTAAAGAGAGGTGGTCCTTAATACAGATTTGACTTATATAAATCAGAAATATTAATTGTACCTATTGCTGTTTAAATATTATTCAATTTCTAAAGTACATGTACATGTGCATATAATTGCTATTCTTTGTTACAGTAAAACCTGCATATAAGGACCGCTCAGTGGCACATACAAAAAGCACTTATACCTATGGTCAGATGTATTAGCACCTTAAGTGTGGATTATATAAAGTAGCCTTTCTGTAGCAATGGCCTTTGTTTCCTTAGTTTGGATTCAAAAAGGGCTTTATTATAAAGGTGTCCTTTAGAGATAGGTGGTCCTTAATACAGATTTGACTTATATAAATCAGAAATATGAATTGTACCTATTGCTGTTTAAATAATATTCAATTTCTAAAGTACATGTACATGTGTATATAATTGCTATTCTTTGTTACAGTAAAACCTGCATATAAGGACCGCTCAGTGGCACATACAAAAAGCACTTATACCTATGGTCAGATGTATTAGCACCTTAAGTGTGGATTATATAAAGTAGCCTTTCTGTAGCAATGGCCTTTGTTTCCTTAGTTTGGATTCAAAAAGGGCTTTATTATAAAGGTGTCCTTTAGAGATAGGTGGTCCTTAATACAGATTTGACGTATATAAATCAGAAATATTAATTGTACCTATTGCTGTTTAAATATTATTCAATTTCTAAAGTACATGTGTATATAATTGCTATTCTTTGTTACAGTAAAACCTGCATATAAGGACCGCTCAGTGGCACATACAAAAAGCACTTATACCTATGGTCAGATGTATTGGCACCGTAAGTGGGGATTATATAAAGTAGCCTTACTGTAGCAATGGTCTTTGCCTCCTTAGTTTGGATTCAAACAGAATCTACGGCGACCGTCATTGACAACATATTCTGCAATAATATTAATCGCAATATCAGTAAAACTCATGTCAGAATTTTTGTAACTGATATCTCAGATCATTTACCTATATTTCTCCTAGAAAAACTACAAACATACCAGAAACAATTCAAACAGGAAAAATTTAAATGCAGAGATTACTGTCAGGTCAACATTGAAACATTCAAAAGATCTATGTCAGAGGTCGATTGGAGCATAGTAACAGACATTCAGTCTTGTGAGCATGCCTACAACAAATTTCATGACATCTGCACGACTATTTTTGAACAAAGCTTTCCAATGAAAGAAAGTAAAAAATATAAGCAAAACCCAACTAAACCTTGGCTTACAAGTGGATTAATAGCTGCCTGTCAAACAAAACATCAGCTCTACTTAACATTTATCAAGTGTCAAGCTAACTACAATGAAATTCAGTTTAAAAAATATATAAATAAATTAGATCAAATAATAAAAACACCTAAGAAAACATATTATCACAAGAAATTTGAACAGTCTAAAAATGACATAAAAGAGACATGGAAAACAATTAAATCGCTTTTAAACAAGACCAATACGGCACAACAGACACAATTTCTTCACAAGAATAAGGTCATTACCGATAAATTCGAAATTGCAAATGGATTCAATGATTATTTCGTAAATATAGGACCAGAACCTTCAACCAAAATCCAATCAACATTCAAGAAAAAAATTTCTGATTACCTTACAGGCAGCTATCAATCATCATTCTTCGTTAACCCTACTAACACTGAAGAGATCTTTAACATTCTAAACAAACTCAACCCAGCCAAAAGTGCCGGAATCGATGGTTTTAAGTGGCGCATTTATAAAACCTGTGCTATGGATATCCTTATCCCACTTAGTCACATTTGCAACTTATCCCTAGCACAAGGCATTTTCCCATCAAAACTAAAAATAGCACGTGTTACACCAATTTATAAAGCCAAGGATTATACTAACTTCTCAAACTATAGACCAGTCTCCATACCTCCACTTTTCTCCAAGTTACTAGAGCGCCTTATGTACAATCGACTGACAAATTACCTGGACAAAAAGTCCATTTTATACAAATCGCAATATGGATTTCGTGAGAAACATTCAACAATGCATGCAATAGCTGAAATGACAGAAAAAGTTATTGAATCACTGGAAAAACCCAAAGTATAATAGGCATCTTCTTGGACCTTTCACAAGCTTTCGACACTATCAACCACCAGATCTTACTAGAAAAACTTGCCTATTATGGTATAAGAGGCAGCACACTCACCTGGTTCCAGAACTACCTAAGTAAAAGAACACAATGCGTACAATATAATGATATATGCTCTGAAAACAGGCAATTAACTTGTGGTGTTCCTCAGGGATCTATTCTTGGCCCACTGCTGTTCCTTCTTTACATGAATGATCTACCTAACATATGCAAGCACATGTCATTAATACTGTTCGCTGATGACACAAATGCTTTTTGCTGCGATGACAACATAGACACCTTATACAGAAAAACAAATAAGGAAATGGAAGAAATTACTGACTGGTTTTCAATAAACAAATTATCGTTGAATGTTGACAAAACAAATATGTTATTTACAAATCTCAAACTAAAAAAAGATGAAATTCCAAAAATCTACATAAACAAAAAAGAAATTGAGGAGGCCCTATTTGCCAAATTCTTGGGAGTATATTTGGATAAACATTTGACCTGGGCTAAACAAATCGAGATGGTAACAGCAAAGGTGGCAAGAGGCATAGGTGTCATACAAAGACTAAAACCTTACATGACACCAGCTACAATTAAAACTCTATACTGCACCCTTGTTCTTCCGCATCTCACCTACTGTAACGCTATCTCGACGAATACACACAAAAGCAACCTAACAAAACTACAAAGTCTACAGAAAAAGGCACTAAAACTCTTTTCTAAACCAGCAAAGGGCCAGAATATATTCAAAGCTATTAAAACTAAAGGACATAGGCAAACTACAGATGTACACCATTGTAAAGGAGTTTCACCACAATACATTACCACAATCCATAGCCTCCAATTTCACACTAAGCACCGACATCCACAAACACAACACTAGGACAAAACACAATTTACACACTCAATTTACACGAACAGAAATAGGAAAACGACGAATTACAATAGCAGCCACAAAACTATGGAACAGCACCAGTACAAAAATACGCGATAGCATATTAAACCTGAAATCGTTTAAGAAGATTGCCAGGGAATCTATGATCGACAAATACTAAATTAATATATTTATACCTGATGGTCACAGATTCTCTGCTAATTAATAATAATACAAGCCTAAGATTCCACCACCACCACAACCACTATAGATAAACTAACCTAACCTAATAATTGAAGTAAGAAGTCTAAACACAAACATATTTCACAGTTTACTTTCACTACTACTACACCTAAATAGCCCACATACGATCAACGCATCTATCAATTCTTAACAAACTCTAACTATCTCAACTTTATATTACAGTGATGAGCTCTTCCCTGCCCCCCCCCAACCCCACGCTCAGTAGCATACAAAAGTCCTTTATAATAATAAACCACTCCAAACTAAATTTAAATAAAATGTGATAATGATGTAATTAGGGAGTATATGTATAATATATGTTTAATTAAGTCAGTAAATATGTATGAGTGTATTAAAATATTAATGCCATAAATATGTGTTTGAATGTCATGTGTTTTATGTTTGTGCACGTAGTGGCATATATCTATGTAAACATCAAAGGAGGGACAGCCCTACCCACCCACCGCTTAATGGAAGACATATGTGTTAAATACATGTATATATGACATATATATCAAAGTTTATGTCCGAACTCCACAAAACAAACCAAAATAGTACTGGACTTTCATATCAAGGTAGCTTTTCAGAATTCTGTCACTGTGCCACTGTCTTGTGTGTCATATATATGTCAACGTATAAATGTTTTGTAATGTGTGTAAGGAGTCCATCACTCAATAGGCCATGCCTTTGATGGACTGCCTGTTTAGATTATATTTATTGTATAGAAAAAAACATGAAATAAAGCAACTTTGAACTTGAACTTGAAAAAGGGGCTTTATAAAAAGGGGGACTTTATAGAGGTGGTCCTTAAAGCAGGTTTGACTGTATTATGCTTAAATATTCAATTGATTTCTAAAGTATGTGTGCATATATATATATATATATATATATATATATATATATATATATATATATATATATATATATATATATATATGTTATTTCTTTAGTCTATTGGAACTTGTATATAAAACTAACCCAGGGGTTGCCAGAATTAGGGAAGTCATTGTCTAAATATCGGTATTGTATTAATAGTTTGTATAAGAACTATATATATATATATATATATATATATATATATATATGTTATTTCTTTAGTCTATTGGAACTTGTATATAAAACTAACCCAGGGGTTGCCAGAATTAGGGAAGTCATTGTCTAAATATCGGTATTGTATTAATAGTTTGTATAAGAACTCATGTTTTCATCTAAATCTTTAGCTGGGATTATGCTACAGGCTATGACTTGCGATAGTTAAATAATATCCATTTGCACATACCTCTTAACCATTTTAACTCGGGTGTCTGGCCTTATAAAACACAAATTCCGTGATGCTGTTACATTTAATATTGAATATTTTGGAAATAATTTTACTACAAGTTGTTGCTGCCTAAAGCAGTAATAACTTCCAGTTAAATAATTTGACAAACATTCAATAGTTACTCAACTATGACTAAGGGAATTTTTATGCTAGGAATTTAGGGTTAAAAGGGTTACCTGTCTTCAACCAAGACTGTTTGATATAATAGAAACTATAACAGAGGTCTGAATGACACTTTTAACACCTTTAGTAGTCTCAGTGACATTCTTGATAAAAGTGACCCCCACACCCCTAGTCCCATTAATAATTTAAAACTCTGTCAATTAACAGGCCAGTGTTCAAAAGAAATTGGCAGCTTGGAAAATTGACCACTTGAAAATACCTCCAGGGCAAGCGTTGGTCTGTTCTCAGATCAGATTTAGCGATCTTAGCAACCAATCGAATTGATGTTTTAAGAAACTCTTGACCAATGAAAATGTAGAGGGGCGTGTATTCTTAGAAGCTGGAAGCCTGGTATATACCCGAGGTCAGACCAAAATTGCCTCACTTTAGATTCCAGTTTCATAAAGAATATACATTTCTCGACATAGTTCCTTATTTCATCATTTCTCAGGTATGTTAACATTTGCTAATTTTGTTATCTGTTTAATATTATAAATTTCAATTTCAATTTCAATATTACAATTAGCCATTCTTGGTTAATACTATAGTTGCGAGTTACTTGATATGTGAAATATTAAGGCATATCTAATTATTGTTTAAAATTCACTTGAAATATATGGTTAAAGGATACGCAATATTTAGGCGGCCCCATTGAATAATTGATACTGACGACCCTCTAGTAGTAAAACTGTCAGCAGAGCAGAAAGCGTTACGGCTGCGCATCTATCAAAGTGGCTAAACTGAAGACCGCACCAAACTACACCGGGAGCGCAATACTATTCTGCGCCACATTAGCGAACACTTAAAAGATCTTGCTATTCATCAGGCCAACTCCCTTGCAGATGAAATCACTGCCACGGATGACTGTTATAAAATGTTTCGGGCAGCCCGAACCCTGAGAGTTACTTACTACACACCACCACTCACTGTGCACAACTCTGAAGGACATTTTATCGGGACTGACCAGGGAAAAACCTAGGCTATCCGAGAATGGTTCAAGGAACAGTTTACCGACAACGATGATGAGCCCTTGCACCCGTTCTCAGGCGACACCAGGTCATTACTAACACCAATTAAAACACCAGAAGTTGAGAAGGCACTAAAAGCCCTGAAAAATGGACATGCATCTGGACCTGATGGCATGAGCAATGAACTATTCAAATATGCAAGTGACATTATCTCAAAACCGATCATGCACCTAATCAATTCAGCTTTTATGCACCATCTTCCCATCGACGCTGTATGCAAAGGCACCCTTATCACACTACCCAAGCCCAGGAAGCCACCTGGGCCCCCAGCCAATCTGCAGCCCATTGTGCTCCTCAACAGCATACAGAAAATCCTATCCAATGTTACTCTATGCCGCATCCGAGACAAGATCGATTACTTCACAGGATCTTGTCAAAGCAGCTTCAAACGTGGACGCAGCTGCGCAGAGATTGTATGGGCTCAACGCATGCTTGTGTCGGTAGTCATGTCCAAACACTGGGACTTCCACAAAATGGGCATTGACATGTCGTTAATTAAACGCTCAAAGATCCTAGATGTACTACGTTAGGCCAGTTACAATGAAGATGAGCCACGACTAGTGAGACTACTACTTGCAGACACCAAGCTGAGAGTACAAGTCAAGTCAGTGAAGTCTGTAGAGTTTGAGACATCAATAGGCTCTCCACAAGGAGATGGTCTATCTCCGGTGCTTTTCACCTGCTACCTTGTCCTATGTGGACTTCATAGACAAGGAAAAGAAAGCCCTTGACGTACTTCTCCCAATAGCTGCAAGCAAACTAAAAATTGAGAATCTCTTTATGAATGAATCCAAAACAGAGTTCACCCACATACACCTATCGACAAAGCATGGAACTATAGAAAATGACGACCGACTTTGTGGCGGCGAACCATGGAGGAAAAGTAAAATCCTGGGTTCACTACTTTGCAGTACTGCTGACATTTCTGCACGCTGCGTCATGGGGAACATAGCTTTCCAGTCCTTCTGGAAGCTATGGATTCGTAGATCAAAGATGCCCTTGATAAAAGAGGCTACGTTTATACAATGCAACCTGTGTATCTTTGATGCTGTATAACTGTAACAGCTGAGCAGCTCCAAAGGCAGCTCTAGACAAACTCGATGCCTGCCATCGCAAATACCTATGCACCATCACTGGACACTGATGGCCAGACAACATAATTTCCACTGATGCACTATACAAGATGTGTAATACATCTGTAAAATTTCTGTAAAAGTCGCCCAGCAAAGATGGTCCTTTTTTGGCCATGTGCTAACGATGCCAGAAGAGACACCAGCACAGACAGCCTTGGAATTCACCCTACTCAGAGCCAGCAAATACAAAGCCAGGAGAGGATGTCAGTGCATAAATCTGCTAAGCATGATACGAGGTGACCGCAAGAAAGCAGGACTCGGTACACTCAAGTCAAGAATGGACCAGAGGAAGCTATGGATTTCGGCTGAGGACACGACACGGTGGGCAAAAGTGAAGAAGGACGATTGCAGCTGTATGAGGTTTCTACAACTACAGCCGCAGAATACAGTAACCATACATACATTGAACAATTTCACTTTCGCGATGATGTTTTTGAGGTGTATATTAAACATAGTCATAAGGTGGTAAGAATTTGTACCAGGAAATTGTTCAATTTTTGTGTTAGGCTCTATCAGTTTTAAACATTCTAGAAAATTGATTTTAAATTTTTGAAATAAGCCCACCCCCTTTCTCAGAGATTGCAGGAAATGTCAATTTCCCTTTCTCCGAGATCTAACAATACTCACCATTCTGTTACTTCTGATATACAGCTGGCCCTGACAGCGGCTCTAGGATTATAGACTTAGAAAGCTTTACCGACTCCTGGGAACCGGGTACCCGGCTCCCCACTGCCGAGTACCCGTTTACCATAGAGCTCATATTGTTTGCATAGCCACCAAACAAGAGAAAACTATGGCTTGCCTCCGTGGGGCTGGGAGGCTGGGTCCGTAACAGAATGGTGAGTATTGTTAGATCTCGGAGAAAGGGAAATTGACATTTCCTGCATTCTCCTTCGATCAATACTCACCATTCTGTTACTTCTGATATACACCAGATTTGATCAGTAACCTGGTGGGAAGGGGCAAGCCATAAATGCTAATTTTGCCCCTTGGAGAAAGATTTTAGACTTCAAACTTGACTAACGGAGACCTAAAAGGACCGTCAAGTTCACGGAACCGAATCACATTCGCGTCACAGCCCCCCCCCTTTTTCCTCCTAAGAAAAGGGAGAGAACTAACGAACATGTATCTCGCCTGAAACACCAATATGCCAAGAGGGTTAACTACTCCCTGCATATCGCTTGTATTAGCCTGGGAATGAGCATGAATATATAAGATGAATGAACATGATACATATACATAATACAAAAAACTCTCACTTGTTGAATTACCTTATGATAACAGGACTTCAGACGTACCGCCTACAACCATACACCGGTTCGGCCATCAGTGACACAATCTGGTTGACATCCTCTCGCTTGACCATGCCTGCTTTAGGTTCTTTTCTTACCAAAGTGAAAAAAGGGGAAAAGCAGTGTGGTCACTAACTATCGTTTCAAAACAGCTAAAGCGAGTGGATTGGCTGAGTCTGACACATCCCTCATATAGTAATCCGTAAATGAGGACTCACAGTGCCATTGTGCAACGGCCATGATGTCCTCTAACGGAACACCATTGTAAAGGGCGGTCGAGGCGGCTATTCCTCTAACATCGTGTGCCCTTACGCCCTGCACCTGGTGCCCAGTCGCCATCTCATGAGTAGTCTGAATGCATTCGACCACCCACCGAGAGATAGTATCCATGGATGCGGCGCCATAAGGCTTTTTATGGCAGATCCACAGATGTCTATCGTTCGACCGTAACGAGTCAGTCCGTTTCTTGTACTTAGTCAAAGCACAGACCGGGCACCAGACACTGGCATCACGATCAAACCTGGTTAACTTCGGTATAATGATCGGTTTGCCGGGATATCTCAAAGATTGGTTCTTTGACATAAATTCTGCTCTTGGCAGAAGACGCAGACCTTCTCCAGAAACAATAAATCGGTTCCTCTCTGCCGAAAGCGCATGGATCTCACTGCGCCTTCTAGCTGAGGAAGCTGCCAATAGAAAGACCGCCTTTAGAGTCAAATGCTTTAGACTAGCCGAACGCAACGGTTCGAATGGGTGCTTGGCCAGTACATTAAGCACTAAAGATAGACTCCAGGCTGGAATGACTACCGGTTGTCTCGGGCGGAGATTGCTCATTCCCTTCAACATCACGTTTAACTGGGCCACCTCTGGACTATCCCTGTTGGCTAGACAAGGGATAACTGATGCCAAAGCTGACTTGTATCCAGCAATTGTGACGGGAGCTAGTCCTGTAAAGAACAGCTCACAGAGAAAGTCTGCTATTTGCTGAATAGTGGATTGAAAGGTATCAATACCCTTTTCTTCACACCAGTCTGCAAATCTGTTAACCTTGTTGTTATATGACTTGAAGGTTGACCTCCTTCTCGCAGCCGCGATGAAATCAGCAGCCTGTCGAGAAAAGCCTTCCGACGTGGAACGTTGTTTGACAACATCCACGCAGTCAATTTGAACATTTCGGGACGCTCGTGTAGGAAGCGTCCCTTGGCCTGGGAGATTATGTTCGGAATCTCGGGCAACTGCACAGGATTTTCCACCAGCAGATCTAGAAGATCCGTGAACCACGCCCTGCTCGGCCAATACGGCGCTATTAGCAGGACCAGACACGGTTCCTCCCTGACCTTCACCAATACCTTCGGTAGAAGAATGGTGGGTGGATACGCGTAAGCGTGCATCCCTCTCCAGCTTATCGCCAGAGCGTCTGTATCGACGGCATTTGGATCTGGAATCGGCGAGACATATGTCATGATTTGAGCATTTTCCTTTGTGGCGAACAAGTCCACGTTGGGTTTGCCCCAATGCTCGAA
The DNA here is from genome assembly GCA_034401795.1 of Chaetoderma sp. LZ-2023a. NCBI lineage: Eukaryota > Metazoa > Mollusca > Caudofoveata > Chaetodermatida > Chaetodermatidae > Chaetoderma > Chaetoderma sp. LZ-2023a. Next base: position 53,879,370 of record CM067373.1, read on the forward strand.
GATCCGTCGTAGAACTGGAGGGTTGAGGGACCATTCTGTTGGCAGGATTCTCTGTCTGCGAGACAAAGCATCCGCCAGAATGTTCAATCGGCCAGGAATATGAGCTGCTTTCAAAACAACCGAGTAATTCCTGCACCATTGAATCAAGTGCCACACCCTGATGCACAGGGTGGGCGACCTGGTCCCTCCTTGGCGATTTATATATGATACTACTGTCGAATTGTCCGACCGTATCAATATCACCTTGCCCCTGATCATCGGAAGGAACTCTTCCAACGCCAGTTCCACTGCCATCATTTCCAACAGATTGATATGCAGCTGACTCTCCGGGAGAGTCCATGTGCCCGAGACCTGGTGTTCTCCCAGGCAGGCACCCCACCCTTCCAGCGATGCATCCGTGTAAACGGACAGCTGGGGGTGGGGTAGGTGCAGCGAAACCCCTATTAGGAGATTCTGACGCTGTTTCCACCATAGAAGATGCGATATTATCGGCTCCAAAACGGGCACCAGTTTTGACAGGGGTTCTGTTCTCTGTTTCCACAGAGACATCAGATACAACTGGATAGGTCTTCGCATTAGAGCAGCGTACGGGATAACCTGCTCCATGGAGACCATCATGCCCAGCATCTGAAGGAACCGCCTCGCCTGAATGTGGTTTCCCACTCGAAAACTCCCGAGGATGGCTAACAGAGACACCACTCTGGGCTCTGACGGGTAAACCCTGCCCTCCTCGAGGTCGAATCGCATCCCCAAATAAACGAAATGTTGAGTGGGTGTCAACTCGGATTTCTCCTCGTTGACTATCCAGCCTAGATCTGAAAGTAACTTCAGAGTCAGAGCAGTATCCACGTTCAACCTGGCTGCCGAGTCTGCCTTGAGCAGCCAGTCGTCTATGTAGGTGTGTAGCGCCACGTTCTCTTTTCTGAGAAACGCTGTCACCGCAAGGACCACTCTTGTGAAAACCCTCGGAGCTGTCGACAGGCCAAACGGGAGAACTGTAAACTCCCATACTTGATTCTGAAACGCAAATCTCAGAAACCTGTGCCAACTCCGATTGATCGGAATGTGGAAATATGCATCTTTCAGATCGATCGATACACACCACATTCCTTTCCTCAATCCCGCCATTACCGACCTCGGTGTTTCCATCTGGAACCGAGGCGTATGGATAAACCAATTTAATGGCCTGAGATTGAGTATGGGTCTCCATCCCCCCGTGCTCTTGGGGACAAGGAACATGTTTGAATAGAAGCCTGGAGTGTTCCGGTTTGCTGGTTTTATTGCTCCCTTCAGAAGCAAACCCGACACTTCCTTTTGAACGGCTTCTAACTTGTCTGGCTCCCTTGGTACGGGTGTCCAGACTGGTGCCAAAGACAGATTTTGTGGCGGAAAGTCCCACCACTCCGGCATGTAACCCTGGGATAACCATCCCAGGACCAGACTGTCTGACGTCACACCTCGCCAAGCCTCGACGAAACGCATGAGCCTTCCACCCACCATAGACGCCTCGACGTCTAACGGGGTTGTCCGGCTCGCAGTCCACCCCCCCCCTTTCTTAACGAGAGAGAGTGAGAACCATTTCGTTCTAGGCACGACGGGTATAACTGGCACCGCTGTTCCTGTCGCACAGGTGCGGTCCAGGCGGATATGAAGGGAGCTTGCGTACCCTCAGGTATGCTTCGGCCCCTTCTGTCCGCCCTTTGAGGCCTTACCCTTACCCTTCCCCTTGCCCTTACCACCTCTAGGGCGGTCCGGAGCAACATTGGGGAGGGTAGGCGCCTCTACAGCCTTCCTGGGTTTCTTCGCCGGCGGCGGCTCCGAAAACCCAGCCGAAACAGACGTCGCAATAGGCCTGGCTTTCGCCTTGCCCTTATGCTTTTTCTGTTTCTTTGAAGGCTGTACTGATAGCGGCTTACCCACAGCCCCTAGTGCGTGCGCTTGCCGCACTAGCTCTAGCTGTAGATTTACCGCTAACCGATTCTGCGCAATACTGGCGGTGTCCTCTAAGATGGCCCGCGCTTGGCCACCAAAGATGCTAGGCCCTGTCAGGGGCGTCCCAAGAAGACGCTCCTTGACTGCCGTAGCCGGACGCATATGGTCAATGACCATTTGCCTCCTGGACTTCGTCACACGCGCTTGCACCCTTGCCAATGCGTCCATTGACAGCACCAAGCCGTCATTAACGCACGATAGCGCCACAGGTGGCACAGGGTGGCCTGCCCCCGCTTCAGCCCACACCGACTGAAGTAGACGATAGGAGTGATTGACAGCGCTCATGGCTGCCCTCACACCCTCATCGCATAGGGCCAGGACTTCTTCCTGGTGTACCTGGGCCTTATCCACTAGTGCCGGACCGGGACCACCCGAACCGGCACTCTGGACGCCCAGTACCCATCGGTCATCCTCCGTGACCGACGGGACTACACCATACCTGTCGTATTCACCCCGCGGAATACGGCACCTTGCCCGCACCTCCCTGGAGGCCGCAGGGAGCTGACCCTTGGTCATTAGTTGTTTACTATAAATAGCATCCAACAAATCAATGAACCGTGGATCCAGTCCCACTGACTGGATCCGGGCCGCGGGCAATGTCCCCGTCCTAATCGACGCAACCGACGGACGGGGCGCATCTTCATCGGCCGTCGCCGAAACCACAGACGGGTCAACTCTGGCTAGCCACGCCAGAGCATCAGACCAGTCTAACTCCGAAGAAGATACCCCCGCAAACACGTCACCCGTTGACATGCTTACGGGTCTGCCAGCCATGGCCTCCCGGCCAGGAGCCACGGCTGACACGCCAGGCACTCCGCTACCACATGGTTCCGCCGCCACCCCATGAAACACTCCGGTCCATGGGGTAGGTCCGCACGGAAAACCGTACGGACCCGTAACCGTCGCGGAACCATAGCCGGCCACGGGGGCCAACGGCACCCCATGTCCGGCTGCCGGATCAGGCGAGATAGGTGAGTACCACGCCTGGCCCGGCACACCGGTTCCCCTGACGGCTGGTGACAAACCAAGCCGCGCGGAACCGGTGCACGGTAACGGATTGGCCTCAGCCGCAGGCGGAGCCGCTGACCTGGCTTGCGCCAAACCAGACAAATGGCGGCCGGTTCCGTCCAGGACGGAATCAACCTCCATATTCTCCACCTGCGGCTTCACGGGCCGCAGCAACCTCTCCTCCTCGGCCTCATCGTCTTCAGACTCCGAAGAGCCGTCACTAGACGAATAATATTTTGACTCATAAATTAACCGTAACCTCCCGCACCCCACCCCGCCACGTTACAACAACGATCGCATTGATTATGACGACAAGAACGCGGCGGGCACAACACACCCATAATAGATCCTACAGGATGTGTAACAGCTCCAGGAATCATATCGCATAGCATTCAGGGTATATTTACTAATCAATATAAATTATACTCCTAACGAACGCAGCACGATATGTGAAGAAAACAACAAAATGTATAACAACTGCTGTCTCACACGGTAAAACCGCAGACCACGCATCTACTCAAGAATTTTGAAACCACCGATCATTGCAAACCGATCGTGATCGCACGTAAACTTGATCATTCTAAAGTTTCCGGTACCATTTTTAGTACGCAGCACCCAGAACAAGATGCGCGATTAATGAAAAAATTTTTCTTCACATAAACATCCGAGCGACCGGGTGTGACGTCACCCGCTCGGATTCTATGGAGAACGACGTCAGCCGATATTCGTGTTAGAAATACCGTAGCAAACACCTATTTTCATATCTGCCGATCGCCTGTTGGGGTTTAAAGAAGGCGATCGTCTGGCATATATCGTTGCTAGCACACGTCCCAGATTCTATGGGGTTAGAAATTGGAACATGCGACACAACGAAATTTAGAGACCTAAGTCTTTTAACTATGGATATAAAGAACAATACAACCTGGTTATCTTGGGCGGTATTCTCCATAGTCCTTAGTTATCCTTTCAGAACACACAAACTATCACTGATTAAAGACTTAGATTCTTTTAAAAAACACTAAAATCCTTAATGCGAAAAGCATGTATTGCACTTGTTGCTATGCAAACAAGAATGAGCTCTATGGTAAACGGGTACTCGGCAGTGGGGAGCCGGGTACCCGGTTCCCAGGAGTCGGTAAAGCTTTCTAAGTCTATAATCCTAGAGCCGCTGTCAGGGCCAGCTGTATATCAGAAGTAACAGAATGGTGAGTATTGATCGAAGGAGAAGCCCTAATCTCTTGTCCTAATGGGTTCCTAGACTACTAATAGACAATGTACGTTACTTTACATTCTGAAAAACAACTATTTTGGAGATTGAAAATCTTCGATTATTCGGTTATTTAGCTTTGTAATCGTTCATGATCATATTTAAAAAATCCAGAATTGTGGTTTTGCAACCATGGAGCTCGCCTGTTGATATAATTCTACATGTAAGGGTTATTTGCAAAAGGTTAACTATTATCAGTGCTCCAGATAACTTTCTTCACTTGGGAGTAAGGTACTCCTTAATTTTTCAACTGATGCGTACGGCAAATTCATGAGTACAAGACTTTTTCGCTTTTGACCACTGTGTCTTCTCCTTTAACCCTCAAGTTTGTTCAAGAAAATTTCTACTTTCTCAGACGTGATGCCTGAGGCATTGCCTTCGGCGGACAACCTAGTTGAATCCATGACATTTATATTTTGCCACTAAATAAATAATATTGAATCTTGAATCATAGCAAATGTCCAGTTGCAGACCAAGAAAAAATTATTTTTGAAAATTTATCACTGGAATCACTGACTTGATTATCGAGCGAGTCATTCCAGCGGTAAATTAAAAAAAAAAAGTCTTCTCTTGGTCTGCAAATGGACATTTCCCAAGACCATTGCAGAAGCCATTTTTGGCCGGCTTTAGTGTTAAAGTGATAAACTAGTCACCCAAACCACCACCCAAACCCCTCCATGTTATTTCCTAAGGCCAGAAAACAGTTACATGTTATGGTTGGGGCTGGGTGTTTGCGACTCATTGCTATTGGTCAACTAACTAGTCAGTGATGCCTACCAGATTTAATTCTGAATGAAAATATATTTTTATATCAAATGTTAGTTTATTTTAAATCTAGCTGTGCTATGGTGTGGATACGATTAGCCTATAGCGATACACTAGCATTGCTATAATAATGCTTCTCATTCTGAATTCTGTTTTAAGGAGATAAATTTAGAAGCTACTTTGACTGAAAGAAATTACAGACCACAATTAATCACTTACAGAAGTTAGTTAAATTGTTTTCAAAATAATTAGCAGAGCTTCAACTATAACATACGGTATATGTTCATTGACATTGGATATAAAACAGAAGGAAGTGTTAACACTCCACATAAATTTCCTTATTTAGAAGGGAAATTCCAGTTTTCTGCTTCCTATTTGATTAGGATGGGACTAAGGCATAGAATGCAGGAAATGTCAATTTCCCTTTCTCCGAGATCTAACAATACTCACCATTCTGTTACTTCTGATATACAGCTGGCCCTGACAGCGGCTCTAGGATTATAGACTTAGAAAGCTTTACCGACTCCTGGGAACCGGGTACCCGGCTCCCCACTGCCGAGTACCCGTTTACCATAGAGCTCATATTGTTTGCATAGCCACCAAACAAGAGAAAACTATGGCTTGCCTCCGTGGGGCTGGGAGGCTGGGTCCGTAACAGAATGGTGAGTATTGTTAGATCTCGGAGAAAGGGAAATTGACATTTCCTGCATTCTCCTTCGATCAATACTCACCATTCTGTTTACTTCTGATATACACCAGATTTGATCAGTCACCTGGTGGGAAGGGGCAAGCCATACATGCTAATTTTGCCCCTTGGAGAAAGATTTTAGACTTCAAACTTGACTAACGGAGACCTAAAAGGACCGTCAAGTTCACGGAACCGAATCACATTCGCGTCACAGCCCCCCCCCCCCCCTTTTTCCTCCTAAGAAAAGGGAGAGAACTAACGAACATGTATCTCGCCTGAAACACCAATATGCCAAGAGGGTTAACTACTCCCTGCATATTGCTTGTATTAGCCTGGAATGAGCATGAATATATAAGATGAATGAACATGATACATATACATAATACAAAAAACTCTCACTTGTTGAATTACCTTATGATAACAGGACTTCAGACGTACCGCCTACAACCATTCACCGGTTCGGCCATCAGTGACACAATCTGGTTGACATCCTCTCGCTTGACCATGCCTGCTTTAGGTTCTTTTCTTACCAAAGTGAAAAAAGGGGAAAAGCAGTGTGGTCACTAACTATCGTTTCAAAACAGCTAAAGCGAGTGGATTGGCTGAGTCTGACACATCCCTCATATAGTAATCCGTAAATGAGGACTCACAGTGCCATTGTGCAACGGCCATGATGTCCTCTAACGGAACACCATTGTAAAGGGCGGTCGAGGCGGCTATTCCTCTAACATCGTGTGCCCTTACGCCCTGCACCTGGTGCCCAGTCGCCATCTCATGAGTAGTTTGAATGCATTCGACCACCCAACGAGAGATAGTATCCATGGATGCGGCGCCATAAGGCTTTTTATGGCAGATCCACAGATGTCTATCGTTCGACCGTAACGAGTCAGTCCGTTTCTTGTACTTAGTCAAAGCACGGACCGGGCACCAGACACTGGCATCACGATCAAACCTGGTTAACTTCGGTATAATGATCGGTTTGCCGGGATATCTCAAAGATTGGTTCTTTGACATAAATTCTGCTCTTGGCAGAAGACGCAGACCTTCTCCAGAAACAATAAATCGGTTCCTCTCTGCCGAAAGCGCATGGATCTCACTGCGCCTTCTAGCTGAGGAAGCTGCCAATAGAAAGACCGCCTTTAGAGTCAAATGCTTTAGACTAGCC